>BDMB01000001.1:4002765-4602765 GCA_016859785.1 Macrotyloma uniflorum
TGGTGGATTGGAGTGGTACTGTTAAGTGTTGCAACCATCGTTGATGCTTTTGTGGCTGGAGTGAAGAGAGTCACAAAACTTTCACTTCACTCCCATGAGTGCTACTCTGTCCCCTCAAACTATTTTATTGCTACAGCCTTTCTGCTCCTTCTCAATCTGTGATTTCTTCCCTCTATCTTTGTGGCTGTGAAGCTGTGTTTTTCTCTCCACATTTACTGTCAAAACTTCCAGGATTGGAAGACTGGACAGAGCTGACAACAACAACTCCAAGGGCTCCTTGGACAAAGGAATGCATATTTTCTTTAATCAGGAAGAAATATCAGCCAATATCCAGGGATGAAGAAATACTACTAAAAATGAACTCACCCTTTTCAGATGGATTTGAAGACAATCCTTCTCTAGACAATATTTCCTCCAACTCCTTAATTAGTTGTCCTTCCCGTTTGTTTTCAGGCACTTGCTTGACCTTCTTGTAAATTGAGGGAGGAACACTGTGATAGAAATATGTATCATCAAACTAACATCCTGAACAAATATCCAGGACCACAAAAGGAATACAAAGAAGAAAATTACCCCATTCCACATGCTTTAATAACAGACTTTAAGTGCTCCACACGTTTTCCATACACAGGAGTTGAAACCTCTTTCTTCTGTAGTTCAGGATAAAAAAGAAAGTTATAATTCAATGAAAAAAACCTCATACATCTATCTACCTTGTAGAAATTGAATAAAAAAAATGTAGAATACAGCTTCATGGAAATTCACACAAAAAGGACAAGACTAAAAATATAAAGAGTTGTTATTCAGCTAAGAGATTGTCATTTTTCAATAATTATTGCTATGTCCTTATCTTTACAACTTATACAACCTTGGAAGGTTTCTCAGGTGATGAATGAGACTGATCATCTTCAGAGTTTTTCCCATTATCTTCTGCACCACTAATGTCTTCTGAGGCTGCTTTAGCAGGCTTGAGCCTTTTCTTACTGGACAGATCAGTCTCCTCTCCTTTACGCTTTTTGGGCCGGCCAGGAGTCTGCACCTTTTTCCTAGGCTTAACTTCATCTTCCTGACTCTCTTCCTCATCAGTCTCCTTATCTGAAGTATCAGAGTTCTCTTCACCGGTGACCTTTTTAGTTACTTTGGTATCAGGTTTTTTCTTAACGATTTTCTTAGCATTCTTTGCAGGTTCTGAAAGTGTAGAAGACGCTAGTACCTTCACATTGGAAAGAGATATGCTAAGCATCAGATAGTGTGTTTGTGCTTTTTATGGACAGCAATGACACTTCATAGATTTTTCACTCACCTCATCAAGCTGTTGACTTATAAACTTCTTATGGGGATCAAGAGTAAATTTATCAAGTTTAAGATCTTCCTCCAATAGTCGACGAAGACCAGCCATAGTGATTGTCCTGAAATTAACAAGTGAAAAAAGTGCCCCGTGTCATACCTTACAGCCAAGGAACCAGTGATAAATTTACCAAAGCAAGGACATGAAGTGCATTGTCATAAAGAGAGTTCAGAATGATAAATAATTGAAAGAATCAGCAGCATACTCAGCGTTAGACTTGATGTACGAAGATCTTTTTCTAACAGCTTTCTTAATAAGTGCTTCACTAGGAATTACTTTGTTTCCATTGCCTTTATCATCCTTGGTTTCAAGTTTAGCCCTTTTCTGTTCTTTAAGAAGACCTAACACTGGAGAGTCTTCCATTTTCTCCTCATCTTCAGGGCAAAGGTCCTTCTCATCTTTTAATTCACACTTTTCTTTTGGTTCTTCTGACTCTTGTGTACTTGCACCTTTTTCCCCTGCCTTCTCTGATATCTTTGGGCCATCATCATCACCGACCCCTTCTAAGCACTATCAGCAATGAGGTAAAAAAACACACAAATTGATATAGAGGTATAAGAACAAAACCCAAGCATTCTTCGTAACATCAGAATTCATAAAATTAAACTGAATATGTTATAAAGCAAATTGTTATCATGACTGCAGGCAAATAGTAGTAGTAGTAGAAGTAAATAATCTATTCAACACCATACACTTCTCAATCGTACTTCTACTAATAATCATACATAAATATGGTTAAACACCCTACATTGAGGTCCTGTTTAAATAAAGAGAACACCAGTCCCTCTTAAAGTCAAAGTAAAGGCAGTGTTGTATTTCCTATTGCGATTGACAACCAACTTATTCAGCTACCAAATGTTAACCAAAGTATATGAGACTCTGAATCATAAGATTTAAAAGAAAATTCCACGAGTCCAGAGCGCTCCTAATTGTAATGCGAAGGACGTTACTCGTTCAGCACTTAGGGTTGGCTATCGAGAGCAATCACAAGCGACCAACAGAAAAACTATAAAGCCCTAGAATCTTCCACTTACGCATACTGACTACTTTCAAATTAGGGATTGGAATTGATAAGAAAAAGAAGTACCTTGAGTAAACATTGCTTGATAAATCTCTTGTGCACATCCAGAGCATACTCCTCCAATCCCAAGTCTTTCTCAAGTAATCGACGAACACCCTCGAACGTCAAAGAGCTGCATTGAAAGGCGAAACAGAAAGAACGATACATAAGATTAGAGAGTAGTGAGAACGAAGAAGAAGAAGCAGAAGAAAGATAGAAGAGTTACTTACTCGGATTGTTCCTTGAAGTGAGAGACGCGAGAGCGCATAGCGGTTTCAATCTGAGACTCTATATTCTCCCCTTTCTTCTCCCCCTCACTGTCTTCTGCCATGTCTCTCTCTCTCTCTCTCTCTCTCTCTCTCTCTCTCTCTCTCTCTCTCTCTCTCTCTCTCTCTCTCTCTCTCTCTCTCTCTCTTTCTCTTCAAACTCAACTTTCAATTCTCACTTTGTTAATTGGCGTGAAATTGCATGAAGTGTATTCAAATTAGGGTACACTCTCTCAATGCTGTGTGTTCGAAATAACAGTGCGTGTGTGCGTTTGCATGTGCGTAAGATGTGTCCCACTTCTCCTATCTCACTCTTTATTTAATTCTCAAACTTTTTTTCCCAAGTTTCTTTTATTTTCCTATTTTCTACTAATTTTCTTTCCCAAACCAAATATTAGTTTTTAGTAACCTCTCACAAACAAACAAAATATTTGTAACTCTCAAATTATTTATTATTTTTTAGTTAAAACATCCTTTTCTTTTCAAAATCTCAACTATTTTATTAATAAACTTCTTTTTATATGTCATTTGTTTCCCTCCAAATTTTTTGAAATTATATTTTCTAAAATACAAACTTTGACTTATACTCTTAATGTATAACAAAATAACACGTGTCATTCTTGAATATTTTATAAAAAATCCATCTTTTTTAAAAAATTCTTATTGTATTTTTATAAACACTTCTTTTATAATACAATAGACATATTAACACTAAGTCTCAAAAGAAAGAGAATATTCTTAATTTTGTATCTTTTTTCTTTAATTCAATCCTCTCTTTTTTTCTCTTTCTCTTGTTCTCCTACAAAAAATTATCATCTTAAACCACCACAAGTTCATCCCTTTTAGAATGATAACAAAACTAACATATTATGATATGATATGAGCACATATTTCTTTTAAAGTGACGGACATTATAAAAACTCATATATAACATTTTGTTCTAGACAAAACTCAATATAAACATCTTTTCCTATTTCTAATTCCAATCAAAATATAAGCAATTAAAAAAATATGAAATTATTATACTATTCATTTCATTTATCATTTATCTCCAAAATTAACCAATCTTAAATCACAAGTTAGTTAGAAAGGTATATTTTCAAATCCTTCCCATTGGTTTATATAATTTATTATTATTATCTTTATTAAAAAATATAAATATTATAGAGAATGATTATTATTATTATTAATAAAAATATAATGATATTAAATTATGATATTAGGTAAAAAAAGTAATTATCATAATTTATTTATTTTCAAAAGATAAGATATATATTATATTTTATCTTTAATTAATATTAGATTTATAATAAATATAATTATATTATACATATTTTTTAAAATAATAAAAAACATTTAATTTTTATTAAAATAAATATTTTTTTTTCAAAACACTACACTAAAAATCAGTTATAAAATCAAGAGTTCTCTTCAATTTTTATTCTCTCCAAGATACTACCATAAAGTAAGTATTCATCTCTTCTCCCTTAATTCTTTTTCAAATACATAACAATATAAAAATAACCATCTTATGTGTAAAAAAAATACTAAATCCTAATTATTTATTGTTATAAAAATTTTATTTAAAATAACTATTATATTATAATAAAGTAATTGTTAATTTGTTCTATCTCCACTCTTTTCCAAATACATAACATTGTAACTATAACTATCATAAAAATAAAACAGTAAAAAAATGTGTATAAAAAACCATTTATTAAAAGAATTTCATTTATTAATTGTTGTGTATTTTTTTTTTAAAATATTTGAAATGATTTCAATTTTTAACCTCTTGATAAATCTAGAAAAAAAAAAATTTCTCAAATTTTAAAATATCCGTTTCCAATTTCTTAACATTGAAATGATTAAAATGTTTTTGTTAGTAATCCCTAAACATAATATCATGGTTTTTAAATTTCAAGGAACAAAAATGTTTTTTTTTTTAATTTAAGAGATAAAAATTAGATTTATCAAAATTTCAAGAAAGAAAAATATAATTAAGTCTTATTATTAATACTATATTTCTAAATGACTTTAATTATTTTATTTTATTTATTTTAAAGTCATTTGTACATACGAAGAAGAGGATAATTTATAAAGAGGAATTAGGTACGAATGTTTGATCTTTTGTTATAACTATACTTGATGGAGCTTAAGACTAGTTTCAATTATCCGTCTGAAATTAATGATAATAATGGTTCAGTTGAAAAAGAATGACCTTTTAATTGCTGTGATAATTTCAATGAGAAAGCATTAAAGTGAGGATACAGTGTATCTTTTTTATTGTGATACAAGTCATATCCAAAGTAAGATTAAACAGTGTTAAATAGAGAATTTTTGTTCTGAATTAATTTTTAAAATAGTTTTAATATTTGAGTTAGTTGGTATTTTTATAAAATTGAAGGGAACATATAAAGATGATTAAGTCATACAACAACTTAAGTCGTCATATGTCAAATGATATGAATTGAGACAACGACTAGTGTCAAAGATTTCTCCTCAACTCTCACCTGCCTTAGTCATGAATTGATATGCAAAATTGAAAATGATTCTTTCCACTAAGCCAATTTATAGTCATTTATAATGAAGTACAACAAAAGAATAATCACTATTTTTCTATTTCAGACAAACTTTGATTAAAATCATGTTTAACTCAAATGATATGATAATTGAATTTTTTTTACACCACGACATTAGTGTGAAATATCATTAATTTTTGTTTAAGATTAATCTTCAACTAAAATCCTAGTCAACTTACTGTATTTAATAAGGTCTCCTCTCTAAAGGTCAATTAAGTTTCTCGACAAGAATTAATTATCAACAAAATCAATAAAATACTCCATACCAATTTCATGATATAAAAACAAAATACATATTTACTTAAAAAAAAAAAAACTGAGAATCTTTTTGTAAAATTTAACATTAATAATCTTGAACAATCATGCAAGAAATGTTTGTTTTATAATAGTTTTTAAAATATATGAAAATGGGTTTAACTTCAAGTTATAGCATAATTCTCTAGATTCTTATTTTGGATAACATTATTTTTGCCGTTGAATAATCTCTGTCAAAAAAATTAAGTGAACATCTTAATCATATATTTCAATTTCTAGGTATTGAAAAACAAAACCATTAAAAATATATTCAATTTTTTTAGTAAAACTTGTTTGAATACTTCATTATATGTCAAGCATCAGGAAACTAATAAATCAACTTACCTTGGAGACTCAACATTTGTTCATAAACTCCTCAATAATTCAAATCCACTTTATTTGTTACGATGTCTTCTACACCTTTTAATATATAACCTTGTAGGTCTTCTCTGATACAACAAAAATTCATGATAGCTCATCATAAAGGAACAGGTGCTGTTAAAGAGAAGAGCTCAGCCGACCATGTGAACATAATCAAATCATTGATTTCAACAGCAAATGAAATTGTCATATAAAATGCCTTTTATGCAGACCCAATATGGAGAGAACCTGCTAGCCAATTAATGAAACTTTCAGATCGATGCTCACTTTTATAGGCCTACAATAATTCCACAACGAACTTCAGTTTCCCATCAAGACAGACGGAAAAAATATTTGACACCAAAATTTCATTATGGTATGTGCATGAAGAGAACTTTAATCGATCAGCTATCATGGTGTGACAAAGTATGTTGCGCACTCGAACGCAATATAATATCAAGCCTTTCTTTTCCTGTTGCCTGCTGACGCATCTAGTTGAGCCTGGCCAAATACAGACCTGCGGAAAGTGCAAAGACACAACATAACCAACAGAGAAAATTGATAAAAATGCAGAGTATCAACTGACCAAGTTTCGGTTCAACAACTTAGTCTCAATGATAGTTACCATCCTGAATGCAGAAGCCAAACGTATCTTGGTCACTCGTGTTTCCATCTAATATACATTCACATTTGTGCTTTTTTCTATTATATTCTAGAGTGACCAACTGTGAAACTTCAACTCATATATTGCAAGTTATGCTTTTAACTAGTCTTTCTATACACTCATTTAACTTAACATCCTCCTAGATAATAAATTCACTCGGAACTCATTTTTCCCTTAAAACTCTGAAGCCGGTGATTGTCAAAGTTATACCCAGAAGTTTCATTTCAAATATCACATGCTATATATAATTGCTCTAGATATTAAAAATAACGAGCATACTGCATACAAAATTTTGTATTGACAAACTTAGACACAAAGAAAAACAAGTATCACCAGGGCATTCATCTAGCAGCAGTGATCCGGTGGCAAAGAAGTATGCAGCTCAACTTTATATGTTAACAACTACAATTGAATTCATAGGCTAGTTTATATGTGATAAAAAGTTTAACTTTTAGTAACCAATATAGTCCGTGGATAAAAATGTAACTTTCTTTAGAAACGCAAATGCTGGAAGATAATCATACAGAATATACATAGCCCATGCCAATTGTTTGCTTATGAAAAAATTGGGGCTGTGAGGGTATTATCATGAGATTATTCAAATACAGGGTTGAAAACTTCGTCTTAATCAGCTGGGATTGTCTTCCTCATCTCATAGCTTTTCCTGACATGCTAACCCCTATATTAGATACAGTCTTTCCCCTGTGAGCTACAGAGAGAAACTGATAATTGTATCAAATTACCAAAAGAAGTAACAGCAGTCTGATAACAAAATAGTAAAAGAATACAATTGAAAAAGAAAGATTTCTTTAAAAGTTGAACAAATTCCTACTATGTGCTAACTAAATAATGAATTTTACACTCATTTGATGCATAACATATGGAGAAGCTTTATGGAAACAGAATGACAACTGGCTAAGTAGAGGAAATAAATACTTACCCACACGTTGAACACTTATCATGATGCTCACAGAATATGGATAAGCATACAGAACATACAAAGCCCATGTCAATTGTTTGCTTATGGCAGAAGCACCTGCACAATTCATACCATTTAGGTGTAGGTCTCATAATTTCTATAGTAAATAGAAGAAGATTGCCAGAACTAAAATGCCAGGGCTAAGGAGTTTAACACGCACAACTTGTATAAATCCACTAAAATTACATTACATATATCATCCATCACAAAGAAATTCAATACTCGATATGATTCATTTTAACATTGTATGAATTTATATGAAGGAGGTGACCAAAAATGTCCCTTAGTTAGGTGTTTATATAAGTGAATTTAGGCTTTAAAAGTTGGGTTACTGATTTTATAAATTGTGGCTCAGTTTATAAGAACAGTGTCATAAATAGATGTGTATCTTCAAAACCAACATAAATTAAAAAGGAGAGAAAAAAAGGACCAATTGGAGAAAAAGAAACAAGTTCAGTGATAGTTTGAATGTTTGCAGTTACAAGAGAGGGGATAAACAGAGGGGAAGAAAATGAAAATACAAAATCTTAACCAGGAAAAGGTTAACTAAGGAAAAACTTACGAGGCACGAAAATCCACACCCACAGATTTAGGAAGCCTTAAAAATGCACGAGAATGTAAATCAGTTGCAAAAACTGTCTGCATAAACAAGGTTAGATTAGTGTCAAGAGTAAAACAAAAGGTTAAACTGAAAACACAAATAATCTAAACCTGATTTGAAAAGAAAATTGATAATTTGTTTATTCCTTTTCAGAAGCCAATCATTAAATTTTCAAGTCTGAGATCATAATATATAATGATTTATTAAATTAGTTTTTCATTTTTACTACATAGTCTATTGTTTCACTTTTGGTTGAGTTTTTTCTGTAGAAGAAAATATCAAGTCAATTCTTCGATTATGTTGGGAATTACATAGTCAATAAAACAAAGAGCCTAAACTTGACCTGTTAGGTTCATAAAAGAAATAATCCCAAATTTAGCACATCCGCTACCTAAGTCCATAATAAGGAGAATTATATTAGGAAAAATAAGAAGGGTCAGGGAAAGAATGTTGACATGACAGAGAAAGAGAGGAGAGGAATGAGCTGATTGTGTACTGGGTTTTCATGTTGGGGCATTAAGTTGGTTATGAACAGTGAGTATAAGCCCTTTGTAAGAGTTTAGATAGCAGGAATATTCATTCCACTGTAGTCCTTTCATTTCTGTCTAGTAACTAGGAGTGTGTTGGTCTGGTTTGTATCACAACCCAACTACATGATTTTGAAACAATTTCCATCATTTTATGACCCAAAGAGGACCTCACCACCACTAGGTAGTTTGTCCCATCCCATACCATACCAAGTAATCACCTATCTTGAGAAGCAACCATGAAAGAAAGAGCTCTAATCCCATACACCAGAAACAGAAAGAAACTATACAACTTGTATTATCAAATAGATTCTTGTCAATAAATTTAAGGACTTATTTGCTGAATAGCAACTAGCTGTGTCATCAAATTTTAAACTAATTCTGTCTGTAAAACAACTTTCTCTCTGGAAAGAAGACACACAACACTCTAGCATGTCAATCATTTCTCTTGCATGTCTTCTAAAGACATCGAGGTTAGTAACTTATTTGACAACGATGCCAATCCTAATCAATCCTGAACTACTTAATGTTAGGAAAAAAGTTTTCAATGAAGAGACAAAAAGCCATGATTTCAGTCCCTATTTTATTCGCAATATAAGCAAGACACCAGTATCAGCAATACACATTGTCTCTGGCCATCACTGATGTCTCCATACCACAAATAAATCTTTTAAATGGTATATATTGTACACGCAAATAGGTTGCAAATATTACTTGAATTATAAGCACGGTCAAAGTTGGTAGACAAGTTTTAAATTTTGAGAGAGAATTCTAGGAACTTAACTTCCAACCACATTAATATATACTTAGTCCAAGATCAGGTCAACTGATGCAATAACAAATGCATTTAAGCCGTGGTATGGACTTTCAGGATAGTGTATGCTTCTAAGAATGTCAATTTATGGTCTATTTTTCCTGTCTTCCAGAATCATAAGAGAATATTATATCCCCACAAAGCATAGTTGAATTCAAGTTTCAACAGAAAGAGAAAAGGGTGGAATGCTTTGGCATCAAGCAAACAAGGTAGATGAGTTTGGTTGGGGTGGAGGGGCCAAAGCCACTAATATTTGGTGGTAGTGGCTTTCTCAATAATAAAAATTACAGTGATCACCTACTGTATGAGCAAAAAGAAAATACTATGTTGCAAGTCACATCAATGCTGCAAAACAGACAATTAAAGCACAAGCTTGCTTACTGAAAGATACTGATAAAGCCCATCCAATTGGGGAGGCTTGTAATATATTCCACCAGTTATGTATGAAGCCTGTCATTTATAACACAAAAAGAAAATACCATAGTCAATTAAACATATTCTGCAACTGCAATATCAACTCACTCAATGTGTGTGTGTACTTAACTACCTGCTGGAGGAATGCAGAATTGTTTGAACCAATATAACAAGAATCTATGGGAACCTACACTATAAAATGTTAGTTACACATGAATACTAGTTACAAATAAAAATACAAGCAATCTTCATGTGTTTGTTATAAAAATATATTGCTGAAAAATGGCTGACTACTCAACAGTCTCCTGGCAAGAAAAAAGCCAAAGTTGAAAGAAGAATGAAAATAAAAGGCAAAGATTCAGTACATACCGTAGAACGCTGTGCAGAGAATATTGCATTCATGATTGCCACATACCTGAAAAGGATAGCTGTTATTTGAAGTGAAAGGTCAATGCAATATTAAATATATAGAAAAGGTAAAGATTGTGTGTAACACACTGTTCTGGTCCATCGGCAGCCCCTTGCAAACATAAAATCTGTTCATAAATCAGAAAGTAAAATAGCAATTATTTAAAATCGATAAATTGCAAAGAAATGCCAAATTAAAGAAGAAACGATAAAAATCAAGATTGGCTCAAAAATACTAAATTCCTGAAACAGCAACAGCAAGTGTTTCATTAAAAACAAAGAAGAGACCAGTCATGTAAACGAATTAGCAGAAGGGCGTTTGCATTAGTAGTCTCCAGTTTAAACCAGATCAAAATCAACTAGATATAAAAAATAAAAACTTAGAGCATCCAAATCAATTTTGACCCATAGAAAAGTTTATTGAGGAAACTAAACCTTATTGCTTTCTCATATTACAAAAAAGTAAATGCAACATTTAGCATGAATGAATTCAATCAAACACCCAAGACCGAAAAGAACAGTGTAACAAAGAGCAAACCCCGCTATACCAACATTATACGACTGAAAAAACACGGATATCTTTCCAAAGTCTAATATAAAACACATAGGGATCCTTGTTAATACAACAAAAGGCAAAAGTCAATCATACATGACTAACAGTTCCAGTGGCAGTTGCAACTCATGATCACATTCAAGTAAGTGCAGAACTCAATGTAATAACAAATTGGCGATTAAGCACGCATATAAACACACCCGAGGCTGCGGAGGCATAGGTCCTAAACGAAAAGCTCTCTGTATATCTGATAATCCAATCAGGTCAAACAAATAAAAGTTAAAGCCCTAATCAGTAGCATAAGGTGTTTTCAATTTCTTTAGCGAAAATACAAAGAACTTGGAAACTGAATTAGCGATAAGGATACAACAAAGCGCCATGGACAAGGAGCCCGATAAGAGCGAAGAAGGAACAGTTCCCGGTTTGTGAGGCGCGTCTAATTGCTGGTCCCTAGCGATAAACTCGTCGAGATTGTGGAGTAGATTGGAATACAGCGCGGGCATTGTACCGGTGGTGGAACCGTGGTTCCGGTCGGAAGTGGAATCATAGACGTAGGCGCAAGAGTTGCATCCGGTGGCGATGACGATGACCTGGTTGAGTTGGCCGAGGAGCAGGATCGAGTTGAGAAAGGCAAGAAACTGAGAAATAAAAAATGAATATTGAGATTGGAATAGGAGTGGTGAAGTGGTTTGGGAACGGGAATTACTTGGGAGAGGAACTCGGCGAAGGGGAAGGGGAAAGTGCTCCAGAAGAAAGGATTGGTGTCTAGCGTCACAACGAGAAGGCTCACATCGTCTGCAACGAAAGAAAGAAGGGTGAATGGGGAGAATAAGAGATTGAGTACGTAGCGACGGACTGAGAGAATGTGGAGAACCTGCGTAGAGATTGGAAGGAACAGAAGGCATGGTGTGCGTGCTCTGTGGAAGGAACAAGCAAGTGTTTCTGTTTTCACTTGGAATTCAAGGAGGAGCACATGCAATAAAACTTTCCGGGCTTCAGGCCCAACCTCATTTTTTCTTACAAAATAGTAACAACAACAACAAAAAATTGAACACTTTCTCAAGTACTGAATCGAATTTTTAAATTTTCAATTATATTTTAGATTCTATTTTTTTTGTTTTTTATTTTAATTCTAGAAAAAAAAAATCAATCTGATCATTTTTTAAAATAATATTTATTAAAATAATAACCAGTTACTCATATGAGACGAAAAGAATACTACAACAAAATGAGAAAAAAAAAATCATATATATATATACTAACATTTGTACGTGATTAGAATTTGATCAAATTTCAATTTTAAGTCTTATATTAGATTATAAAACTATATTAAATTTGTTTTAAAGCCTAAATTTCACCTAGTAAGCTTATATTAGATCAATGGTATAACAAGGTTAGTCAAAATACAATATGAACTCAATAAAATTAACTTGTAATAGTTATCATGGTTTCCTTACACAAATCAAACTTATGACCTCATAATGTTTCTGATGTCTGTTTTTTGACCAGCATGAAGTTGGACTATACAAGAATTGAATTCTAAGGTTATTTAAATTACTATTTGACATTTTCTAAATAGCACAAATTTGCTTTTGCATTTTTTTCTTTTACTTCTACTATAAAAAAAATTAATTCAAAGAACTATGTCAGTAACCAATTTGTTATCTTTTCTGCTAACAAATATATAAAAGTAATTGTTAGTAAGGATTTAAGTTGCTTATTCTGGATAATGATCAGATTTCGATCATTTAACACTTGAACATCTTAAAGGTGTCAATCATCTTCAGTAATAATAACTCAATGACATTAACTCTCATTGATAGAACATGGTTAAAATTAAATTCAATAGTTTAGGGTTATCAGTACTAAAATAATATCAATATAAAAGCCTATCATTACTAAAATGAAATATCAATATATTAAAATAAAATTCTTAAAATTATCTATTCTTAGCAAAAAAAATTAAATTCTATTATTGTTTCCTCTCTCAATGTGAAGATCAAAGTCTCTCATGGTTATCAGATTTGTTTGCCGAAATGTTACTTTCGTAATTAACATGTGTTTCGTACTTATTTGCATTATTAGGTAATAAAAATTAATCACTGTATAGCATCATCACCTTAAAAATCAGAGCTTCTATACAGATTATACCTAGAATTACTTAGACTAGTTAAAAAAGATAGTTAAGCAAAACAGAAAATAATGAATGGCTAAGCTTGTGATGAAACCCGAAATTCCATAGTCTTCCAGATTCACGAATCAGTACAAGAGTACAGAATGAATATCAGCAACTACAATAGACAGGAGCACCCGTGACAAAGAACGTAGCAGGCAGACTAAACCCACCACAAAATTGATAAGATTACAACGCCACGGGTATCATCAACTTGACAAGTAATAAAACAAGTGCATACGTCAAAGTGGGTAATGGTTTCACCAAAGAGCATGCAGCAGAAGCACCAGAAGAAATGCCGCTAATAGGGCCATTTGCAGGAGAGAATCCTGGAAGCCCCGTTGAAGGAACCAGTGAGGATATGGGTGACGTAGGACCTGCTCCATCGAACAGTGGTGCTGGTGCTGGTGCAAAAACCGAGTCTTTTACAACGGTGGTAGGTGGGGCAACAAGAGGAGGGAATTCCTGTTGACCTGCAACACCATATGAAATATATTTAGAAGGCATTTCAGGACATACAAAATATCTTGTGTCACCATATTTTCTTTTGGGGGTGAGGGTGATTGGAGTATGTTAAATTAGGAATTGCAATTAGAACATCCCCGATGATCCGGCGTCTAAAGCCAGATACAGATTGCTATATTTAATGTCATCACTTTTGTCTGGGTTATAATGCTACACAACATCAAACCTAATTAAACATTAGTTCTGCAAATAAAGTACATTCTAAACTCAAAATTTGCATGTATAGCACATAGAAAAGGTGCGAAGGTTGACGGTGGTTCATTGCTTGTATCTCTAACATCAAACCAGGAATTTAAGATATTCAGAGTTGTTGTCTATTCAGAAATGAGGCAATTTCACCCAAGTAGCTGAATAGAAGATGCAATCCTCTTATGTCACCTTAGAATTTGAGTTTAAACATATTTCAACTCCAAAAGTAAGCTCAAGGGGTAGGAGCTCCCTTCCCTCCGACTTATGTTACATTGTTTTCATAATATCAACACATCTGATCTCAGTAAATAAGTCATCCAAAATGAAAATCGAAACAAATATATGATCTATTTAATATCTTTTTAATGGATTTCAATTATTAGAAAGTGAATTGTACAAAAATGCATTATGCATTTGAGGAGTGTTTATGTAACACTAACCTGGACATCGAGGCTGAAGAGAAGGGGCCAACCTGCAAGGAGGGAACAAAAATTAAACAAGCTTAAACTCAAAGACTAGTACAGCAAAATACACATTGTTGAAATACGTGCATTAGAACCATATTTATGCAGAGGATAAACATACGTTGTTACTATGGTGCCATTAACAGTGCCATCATAATCGCAAGAAGTAACATTGCAACCACCACTAGTCTGCTGCACTGTAACATTCCCAAGCATAAGGTTGCTGCCTCTACATTGCATGCTGGAGCAAGAAACAGCAAGAGAAGCCGGCATACAGTACAAACTGCAAAAAAAATAACAACCCATTAAACACCAGAAACAACACCTCCACAAACACTAAAAAGACCATTTTTCACTTCACACCCAAAAATAGAGTCTAGGTTTATGCCCTAGTGGAAGAGGAAAAATAAATTAAAAACAGAAAACAAAATAGTTGCTTAGTTAATACTTCAAGTTTCTCGGTCCACAGCTACACTGGACACAGTGCCCCGCGGTAATGGCATAGCTTCCATTAGGGACAACCAAGCCAAAATCAGATGCGGATTTAGGAAAACTTGAAGCACAGGCTGCAACAGGAGAGAGAGAGAGAGAGAAAAAAAGTTAGTAATTGAACAGAAAACTATAAATTAAACATAAAAAGAGGAAGAAGGAGAAGAAAAAACAAATAGTCTGCTACCGGGTATTGGAACGGCAAGGATATCGCCGTCGTTAATGGCAGTGCTTCCCATGGCATTGACATTCATCAAGTCCGTAAGCGTGGTGAAGTACCTGGCAGCAATGGCAGCGAGGGAATCAACGGGTCGAACGACGTAAGAGAGGTAAATGGCGGGGAGAGAGTTGTCGGAGCCGTTGAAGCAGGTGCAGGGGAGAGGCACGACGAGATTCTGTCCGACGTCGAGGACGGAGGGGTCGGGAATGGAATTGGCCTCGCGGAGTTGGTCGGAGGAGACAAGGCCGCCGTAGACGGAGTCGGCGATGGAAGAGAGCGTGTCGGAAGGGCGCGTTTTGTAGTGCGTGGCGACGGACTTGCGAATGCCGTCGACGCAGGCGCAGGAGATGGGGATCTTGAGGAAGAGCTTGGAAGGGAGGATGTGGTGCTCGACGTCGGGGTAAGAGATGTCGATAGCATTCGCGGTGAGAAGCGCGATGGGGTCGATTTGGAAGAGCGAGGCAACTTCGGAGACTTTGAGGTCAGTGTAGAGGGTGTACCCCAGAAGCGCGTTGCATGAGTCAGAGTTGGAGCATGGCTCGATCGTGGATTTACACACGGCCTGAAGAACTAACAAAAGGAATAGCGAACTCTGCAGAACGTGCTTTGGGTTTGGCATTCTGAAAATAGAAAGAGTGAGTGAGTGAAGAAGGTGCTAAGTGTGTTTAAGTTTTCAAGCAACAGGGTACAATGTAGGAAACTGATTCTAGGATGTCGGAATCTTACGAAGAGGAAGGGGTTTAGGGTTTTCTGAGTTGTGTTCTCCCTCTCTGGGAAGTGAAGGCGCAGCAGAGAGAAGAGTGTTGTGTTGGAGAGGGGAAAAGTTTCACTTTCAAAAGCGAAAGTGAGTTTAGAGTAGGAGACAGGTGTGTTGCATAGACACACTGTTTCTCTTCGATCATAGAGATTTCAACCTTAGTTGCTTCGCTGGACATCTTTGTCCTTCTCTCTCCAAAACCCAAATCATTTCTCATGTTAATTTTTAATAGTTTTGAGAAATAACCCATTGTTTTTATTTTAAATATGCAATCCTAATACTCGAACGAGACATTCAAAATTTGAAAGGTTTAAGAATTGTTTATTTAGAGGGGTGGTGAATTATTATGGTTTTGTCCTTTAGACGACACAACTTGTGTCGGGATTTGTGGACAAGGTGGTGTGACCCGCATTCAACTTCATATTGGTTGGTATATTTTGCTTTTTCAGGGGTTTGGGCAAGGAATTTTAGTTTTCTTGCTGCGTTCTTATGCCAATCCAATGCGATACCTTCACTAATTGGGAGTCCCATGATGGAACCTAAACTACATTCTTTTGAACAAAAATTAAAAAAAATTGAGAATTTGATCTATGTCTTTTCGTGTTTATTTATTACTCATCATGATTTATTTATTAGTTTTCATCCTTTTCATGCAAATTATCATCACTTAGTTCAACTGTTTTAGGTATAAGAAAAAGAAAAACTTAATGAAAATGGACTTGCAGATTAGTTCTCACTTTCCTCCCATACTATAATAATTGTAAAGTAATGTGGGTTACTAAATCTATCATATAAAAAAATACGTGATATTTTAATTTATACTTTGATATTTATTTTACTAAATAGATTTTTCTATATGACCTAATTTATATATATATATATATATTTTTTTTTTTCTTTTATCATTATTTTACCTTGTTTTTTATATTATAAAAAATATGAACACGGATTAAAAAAAATTAAGATTTTTACAGAATACAAAACAGATTCGATAATAAATTATGGATATAAATCTAGGAACACAACTTTAATTTTGTTATTTTTTAAAGGAAAAATTATGTTTAAGATTACTATTTTTAACTTATTTAAAAAAAAAAAAAACTAGAAGTCATGATCTATTATTTCGTTCATAAAGAAAAAAAAAACTAAAATGGTGTAAAGGAGTGGTTTTAAAATTTAACCTGACATTTATATAGTGATTTAGTTCTATGTAAATATTCTTCTGTTTTTATAATTTTTTTCCAGTAAAAAAAAAAACTGAAAACAGAATATATATATATATATATATATATATATATATTTCATCCTTCCCCCTACATGCGGAGGGATCGAAACCATTTCCCTCCAAATCTTTTTCACCCTAATTTCAACTCTCAAAGGTACCCCTTTCCTTTAACACCGATATTCAGAACCCTATCTGATAGATCTAATCAATTCAATTACTCGAGATGGAGGCCACAGTCATGGACTGCAGTCCTTCCTCCAGTGCTGCCCCGCCCCGCCGCAGTGGTCGCCGAAAGCTGGTTCAATCAACGCTCTTTCCTGTCAAGCCACCGGAGCCCGTTGAGAAGAACGACAAAGAGGACGAATGCGACGAGGATTACTCCGAGGTTGAGAAAAAAACGAAGAAGAGGAAGAGGCCCAAGGCAAAAGCCACTCCTCCTAAAAAACGTTCTACTAAGGTAGTTCGTTATTCCCTTTTCTTCTTCTTTTAAAGCTTTAACTTTATTTTTTCTTTGGAAACCTTACTTATCAAATCTATAAGGTTTTACCTCTTGTGCTTAATAATGTCGGGTGAAATTCAAGTGTTGCTGGATGCGTTTATATGCATAGAGGGTAGAAAATTGAGGACTTCAATTTCTAATTTTCTTTTTGGTTTTGTAATTTTTCCCTCTACAAGCAGAGTGCTACACCAAAGAAAAAAACAACTCCCACGCCAAAGAAAAAAGCAACTGCTAATGGTACTGAGGGGTTAGCTTCGCGGCAGGTGTTGGCTAATTCCGATCAGGTGAAGGCACCCGTCCATGATTTGTTTCTAGAAGCGAAATTGTCTGCTGAGGTTAGTATGTTTGATTTTGCATTGTTGGAATTAGCTTAATTCATCGCCTGAAACTTGAGTTGAATTGTTGCTTTAACTTCAGTTTTACATTTTCATTACCAGTTAACTGTGACATTACAATCTTTGACATTTGTGCATTTTGAACCTTTTTTAAACCAGGAAGATGCGAGGAGGTTTGCAGGACGGCAGTTACATCCGTTTTTTTCATTATGGAAGGAAAGAAAAAAAGTTTATGATGTGAGTGTGACATCAAGTAATTTACGAACAGCTAAGAGTAAACATAAAAGGACTATCTGTGGCCCTATTCATGTGTTTGAAAATGTTCAGGTATGTTACTTTTGATTGGGAACCTGGGATTTTCTATTGCGTTGCTTTGATGCGATAAAAGGGGGGTAATATATATTTTGTTGGTGTTTGGGTTGAGTTCTGTAGCATCTTATTATTGAGTTAGGTGTAAAATTTGTCCATGTAGGATGATAGCTCATCTGTTGACTGGAGAAACTGGACATTTGTGGAGAATATCACCTCTTTGAATTACAGTCCAGAAAGTTTAAACTCATCTGTTTTAGAGGGTTCTGTTGAATCCTTAAATTTTGATAAGCTTCGTAGTTCTTTGAACCCATCAGGCATTTCAATTTCTCATAATGCCTTATCGTCAGATAGACTTTCTGCAATTCCAAACAATCGGGAAGAAGTATCACCATCAAATTCAGCTTCAGTATCAGAGCAAACAGCATGTCGTCAGACGTGTGAAAATGCGGAACTGGTATATCCATTCTTGTATATTTTTAGTGAATGACTTCTATAGTTCTGTCACAAGTTACCTACTCTCTATTCATAGCTGTGGTATGTAGGTAATCCACAAAAGCTAGTTTAGAGGGTGAAAGGTACTTTCTTCTTTGTCTCAATTAGTTGTTAACTGCTGGCCAAAAATTGTTAAGGACTTGGAGATGGATGAATCTGTTCCTACTACTGTGCAAGCTGCCACTTTTAGAAAGTCAAAAGATACTGAACCACTGAGTAGATTTCTTCAAGAAAGGTTAGCACAGGCATGACTCATGCCACAAAATTATATAAGCCCCTTTATATGTATTGCTTTCTATCTATCTATATATTTTCATTTCATGCACGTGCAAATTCTAAGTAATTCCTCTTGCTAAACTTTATCTTCAGCAATAAATAAAAACTGGGATTATTTTTGGATGAAATATGTATAAATTAATTCTAAACAATCTAGTATATGAAAAAATCTCCTACTGTTCATCTGATTTTAATGTAAATAATAAGATGAGGCTATGTATAAAAATGTATATATAAGGACTTGTGGAGACGATAAATTTAACAGCTGATAGTCATATATACAGTTGGCGGTCTGTTTATTAAATTTCTCCAAATTTTCCCCTAATACTCTGTCAGAGCTAAAAGAGTGTGTTTATTATTGAATCAAAGTAGTTGCCAGAAGCTCACAAAATGAGAGACAGAAAATTGCTTGTTCCATATAAATCCCAAATTACTAGAGAAGTAACTCATTTCATTATCTTTATATCATTAACTTGTGATTATGACATAATACGGAGTCTCCCAGCTGCTTTTTTTTCACTTATCTTGAAACTAACTCCCAACTAATGCTAAGTTATGAAAGAGGCCTTCTGTCAAAGTTGTTTGATTTTGATACAATAGAAGGTTTCGCAATTGTCTCCTTGTCTTTATCTTTTCCACTGGCAAGGCTAGGACTGTTTTTTGGATCCAATCAAAAGAATCTCATGTCTAGGAAGATATGTGTCCTAACCTAACTGTTTGATTGACTTATTTGAAATTATCTTGGGTTAAAAGAAAACGGTTTGAGATAGTTTTTGAGGTCCATCTTGACAATCAGTGTTCCTTATGACAGCAATTATTTCTGCAATCTTGACTCTCTTTCTCTTAGCCTACGGGTGTGGTGTATTTGTGTTCTTTGAGCAGTTAAGCACTGGGATTTATCAAATGTAAATGAGAAAAAAAAGTTTACTCTGTTGCTTATTTTTTAAAAGTGACTTCATTTTTCAGTTCAATTAGCTTAAGACAAGTATAGGAAGTTTATTTCTTGTAGTGAGTTTGATCTTGTATTCTGCAATCTGCATTGCAGTATGAGATCATATTACCGTAGTGGTGTAGAAATGGAGGATTGCAACTTATGGACATACAAATACAAGCCAACAAAGGCTGTTGAGGTATTTTTTATTTTATTTTTTATATGAAGGTTGCATACTTTTTTTATTTTTATGATCTTAAGTTCTTCATTTTTTGTTATGATATTTTTTAGGTATGTGGTAATGATGAATCTGTGAATTTGTTGCGTGACTGGCTACATCGTTGGCATGAAAGGCGATATAGAAGCAGGAAGGATAACACTTACATGGATAAAAGTGACATGCAAGATGTTGATGACGACGACGATGATGATTATAGATGTTCTTATAGCGACTATGATTCAGAAGATATAAATGAGAAGGATTCCCTGCAAAAAGTTCTTTTAATTACAGGACCAATTGGGGTGTGAAAATCTACTTGAAAACTTTTGCATACAATTTACATGAATTGTCGCCTGTGCTCCTCATTTATGCATACATTGAAGGCTACTAGTATTCTGTAATATAATCGTCAGTTTCTGAAACTAATTTTAAAAATTTAGAATATGTGAGTAAATTTAGGATAAGGACTAGGACTTACGAATTTTTCAAATAGATTTTCTTTCAAATCTAGATGAAGCTAATGCCCTATCTATTATTGAACGCAATATAAAACCATAGGTAAGTGGAGTGTAGATGATAAAAAATTTGGAAAATTATAAAAACCGTGGGTACATAAATCCTAAGCTATTTGACTACATGGCAGTTGAAAAATTTGATTCGGAACGAAGTAGAGACTGACAATTTTATCATTCCTTTTATTTGAAAGCCACCAAAATAAACTAGATGTGGCTGTTTATATCCTATTTTAAAATCATTCCAGGAATTAATAGAAGCTTGTGGACTTCTGTGGCTTATTGAATGCCAAGTCACAACTCTCTGCATGCACTTGTACTGTTTCTACAACTAGTGTTACTGTTATTACTTACTAATGACCTTTTACCTCGCCAAGGTTAATCAGGCAATAGCCAAATCCCTATTTTCTTTTTAGTTATTAATTATTGATTTTTGAACCTCTGTCTCTATTTTACCTTTTCAGCAATTAGTTTCCTCTGTTCATCTGTTTATGATCGTGATAGTTAGAAAAAATAATTAATATTAATTTAATCTGAGTTCTAATAATAGTATCATGAACTTAGGAATGTTAATCTTTGTTTTCTAGTAATTCAACAAAACTTCTTTGCATAAAATCTAAAACTTTACTGCCTATGCCTTCTAAATACTTCTTTCCTTGGATACTTTATCATAGTTGCAAAGCATCATCATTATTTACCTATATCTAGAACTAGCGTTTTTTTCCAGTGTAAACACTTCTTGTTCATATTGGTAGCTAAGTATAAGTTTAATATTGCAGAGTGGCAAGTCTTCAGCAGTCTATGCTTGTGCCGAAGAGCAAGGGTTTAATATTTTAGAGGTATCACATTATTAATATAATTTTGGAATTTATGCTTTTAAACTGATCCCATGGTCCTGTAAATAGCCACCTTAAAGTTTTATAAGCATTACTGAAGATCATGCACAATGATTATTTAGCCAGATTTGAACTTTTAGCCTGATGAAGTTTTCTGTCTTCTCTGAACTTTGAATTAAGTTTGGTCTTTCTTGCCCAATGGGAAGAATGATAGTCTGAAAGATTGCTATTTTTGGTTCAAAACATTGAGAAAGTATGGTGGAAACAATTACCGTATTGCTCATTTGGTAGTCTAGGCTTCATACAAAGTTCTTGAGAAACAGATGTGCCCAAAATATTCATTCCCCTTAAATGTCTATCAGCATCTTCTTTTGTTTTAAAACATCTACTTGTTAAAAGATTTATTCTCCATGTTGTCTCAACAGCTCAACTCATCAGATTCTAAAAATGGGACTGCTATCAGGAACTTAGCAGAAGCTCTTACTTCATTTGGGTTCAAAAGGTTTGCTAACTTGTTCTATCATAGATGATAGCTTCCAATATTCTGGAGCTGAGTAATTTTAACTAACTGTAATTACCTTACATATAATTTCATTTTCCTGCAATATTTTGTTTGTTGTAGTTGAGTGTATTTTAGAGGAGTATTTCAAATTTCTTAGGAAATCAGTAGTCTATTGACCATGGGAATGTAGATGCCCTCGTTCAACTGTTATATGATAAACAATACTGTATGCCAGATTGCAGGATGCAATTTGTCATCAGTAGATTCAAGAGTATAGTAAATGTGATTATTCAATGGGTGAGGTGTTGGAGTCCCTAGATGTCTTGGGTTGTAGGCTTTTGACGTTGGACTAGATTGGTGTACTCACCAAGAAGGGGGGGTTCAATTGGTGATATTTCAAAACCAAAAAAAACTTTTACTCTAAGATCAACTTTTTGAAGAAAACTTTATTAAACCTCCACTATTTCTCAAATGTCTTGATTCATAAGTTTGGGTGCTTATAGCGAAGAAAATTTTAAAGAATTCTCAATGTTCGCAATGCAATCTAACAAATTTTTTATTAAAGATTCACAATAGAAGAGTAAAGATACAGAAAGAAGATTTTACAAGTCTTTTATTTTGATTCACTCTTGACGTTAGAAAGCTACATTCGACTTTTGATTATAGGATTCCATTGTGAATAAGATTGTAAATACAATTACATCCCAATCAACACTAGATAAAAAAGATTCCCCATTCTCTAATTGCAAAACCCACAATTAGAAACTCTATTTATTTGAACCCCTTGAGAACACCTACCCAAGTATTACAATCCTTTCAGTTGGATATTATAATAAACCCTTGATTATAAAACACAAAACGAAATTCTTAGATAGGAAAGATTAAACCTGGAGAAGCATGGAAAATAATTTTGACAAGTTCTTGATCAAAGAATTCTAACTTTGTTGGAAAAGCTTCCTTTGGTTTTAATCTTTCTAAAACATTTTTTCTCTTTTTTTTCTCGTATGTATCTCATTGTTTTCAGAGTTCTAAAAGTATTATTTTAAAATATTCTGTTCTTTCTCAAAGCTTGTATATCTATTATTAAACGAGATAGAACCAACTTCCATTTATAAAAAGTAGTTTGTAACAAATGTAATTTGTTACTTTGTTATTGTAAGTAGCTAAAACGTTCTAGGTTTTCCAGAAATGTATATCAGCTTATGCAATTGATTATATTTAAAATGTAATTGATAAGGAGAAAGCAACTTAGTTTTTAGAATTTCAATTTTATCTCATATAATTAGTTACCATCATATTGTTATTGATTACAATAGAGAGTTAGAGAACATTAGGGTTCTTTATATCTTATGTAATTGATTACAATTAAATTATAATTGATTATAACAGTTCAAACTTCACCTTTGTTACAATTCTTTGTCTTTGTAGTTAGTTACGGATTTATTGTAATCTATTAATCTAGAGAGCATCATTTTTCGTGTAAATCAATGCAATCAATTACAGCTGAGACAATTGTTTGCCAGAGGCCTAGAACATATTTTGTAATTGATTACAACATAAAGTTATTATTCTTTTCAGAAAAATAAAACTCTTATGTAAGTGATTACAAAATCTTTGTAACCCATTAAAAATTCTGAAATCATCTTTTAGCCAAGAAATAATTTCTTGTCTTTTAGAAACCGACTAAGTTGATTTTATTTTCAAAAACTATTTCACTTTAAGTATTCTAAGAATCTTTTAAAATTACCTTATGTAAAGTTAAAAATAAAAATTGAGAAACTATACAAGAGAGTTTCTTCAAATTGTTAACTTATGGAAAGGTCAATTTAATTTTTTTCTTCTTTCCTAAAAATCCTATGGAAAAATTTGTCCAAAATGACCCTAAATTTTCTTGCTTGATCTTAAAAAGGTGTTTTTAAAACTTGCTTATCGTAAGCTACCTCAACATAATCTTCAAGTTTAACAATATGAGAAGCCAAAACAATTTGAAGACTAGTAGTTTTGCTTCTTTCTTCAGACCCTTGTCGTTCTGTGCCATCATATGCAAGAACTGGTTCTTCCCTTCTTCAATCCTCTCTTAGAGAAGCTAAAATGTTTAGATCTTAGTAAAATAAGAGTGTGATATTTATAAATAAAGTGCATTGTTACATGATGTGTCTTGATTCAATTGAATTTTAAGTAAAACCAAGTTACTTCATAAAAGAAGCTTCTATCAACCTGTTTTGTGATAATATATTATTTGATATGTATATATTTCAGGCCATCCAGAAACAATGCGAGTTCACAGAAGAACTCTACAAAATTGCCCCCAGCTTCGGCTCTGGTCAGTGGTAAAGCTGCTGATGTGGTTAATGATGGAGTGGATGAACTGGTAACCATATCTGATGATGAAGCTCATAGCCGTAATAGATCATCATTGAAGTTACTTGGTGAAAATGATGAAGCTGAAAAGTATAAAGCCCATCCTTTAGTCCTAATTGAGGATGTGGACATCCTTTTTGCTGAAGATCGTGGATGTATTACTGCCATTCAACAGATTGCTGAGACTTCAAAGGGGCCAATTATATTGACCAGTAATAGTAAGACGACTAGTTAGAATGATGCATTCTTGCTTAACTCACAAATTTTCTCAAATGTTCATATTTATGAAGACATATTGCTGTAAATTAGGTGATAATCCTGGTCTGCCACATAAGTTTGACATGCTCCGGGTTCCATTTGTATTGCCATCGCCAAAGGAGTTGCTTTGCCATTTGTACACTGTATGTTTTTCAGTTTATGTTTTCAAGTAGTAAAAGAAATTTGTCCAAATTTATATTATTATTATATGAATGTCCTGCAGGTTTGCCTCACTGAAGGAGTCAACGTCCATCCTCTTTTACTCGAGAAGTTTATACATTCTTGTGATGGAGATATACGAAAATCCATTATGCATCTTCAATTCTGGTTTCAGAGTAAAACATTTCAAAATGGTACACCTCACAGCATTTGGTTCATTTCTGTGTTTCTAAACCATATTAATGTGTTAGTGATAAGTTGTAGCATGTACATGGCAAATCAAAGCAAATATTTTGCTGTATGGATTTATTGACTATGGAATAATATATAAGAGGTGAGAGAGTACGTGCCTTTAAGGTAAATGGACTAGGAAAAGCAGTGAAATTAATTGAATCACTATTTATTCCTGAAACAGATTACTTTTGTTTGTATAATTATTTATTGGTTTGTCTTCTTTAATTGTTGGGAAAGTTTCTTTTTAGTTTCTACATGATTCAAAAGTGTTTAGGAAGTGATTATAAAAGTGTGTAGTATTTAAAGTAGTTTGTTGTAGTCATCTAGTATTTTAGCGCAATAACCTGTTTTTAATCTTGCGAGTGAATATTAGTTTTCTCAACTGTTTTGATTCCATTTTGGTAGATTTGCCCCTCTTAGGTTCTTTCAAAACCTAACAACTCTAAAAGCTGTTTTCTTTGTTATGAAATTTGTGCTTAGGAATTAATATTGGAACATGTCATTGATAATTCCCATTTATCTTCTTGCCATTGTTTTTATTTACCAAACCTTATGATTTTCCCCTATACTGTACAGATAAAGAAACACAGACAGGTTATGGCACACTTCCATTCGATCTTGAGCTTGGCCATCAGATTCTACCGAAGATAATGCCTTGGGATTTCCCCTCAGAGATGTCTGAACTAATTGAGAAAGAAATAGCCAAACCAACAAATATAATGGAAGAAAACTCCAGAGGGTTGGTTACAGAAGAGCTTGACGTAAGTGAACGGCAAAAATATATAGAGGCCAAGAAAGTAGAGATGATTAAGAGGAATGGATCGTTGACAGATTACTGTGAGCTTGAAATTCAATATAACACTATTTCTAAGTTTTCCAATTCTTCTGGTTCCCCACTTGCATCCTCTAGGCATAATGGTCGAAGGAAACTTGTAGTTATGTCCTCTGATTCTGAGGACGAGGATTCAAATAATGGATATACTGTAGGCTCACATGATGAAGCTAATACGAAACATTTGATGAAAGAAAGTAATGGTTGTCACTCAGAG
Organism: Macrotyloma uniflorum; assembly: GCA_016859785.1. Taxonomy (NCBI): domain Eukaryota; kingdom Viridiplantae; phylum Streptophyta; class Magnoliopsida; order Fabales; family Fabaceae; genus Macrotyloma; species Macrotyloma uniflorum. The sequence goes on from BDMB01000001.1 coordinate 4,028,651, forward strand.
TTTCAATTAAATGGAAACTACCCCAACACATCAGTTCACAGACTAGTTTGTTCCGATTCGGAGCATTCAGATTTTAAATATTCAGAAATGTCTGATGGTACATACTTCAATGAAACATGTAAATCATTAGATGTATCTTGTGTGCCAGAATCAACGTTTGTTCCTGAAACTGAAATTGAAAATGGAACGGAGACAATGTCTGGAGCCGTGTCGTCTGGTCCTGCTGGCCCTGTTGTTAGTCCTCAAGAAGTATCTGTGAATAATGGGTTGAAAACTTTCAATGTTCGTAGGCGCTTAACAAAATTGTCACAAAATCCAGATTCGTTGGTGGATACTGAAATTCCAGACTATTCTCTTAAAGGGATTCAGCATGCTGTTCAAGATGAACATATGGAAACAATTGTTAAAGTGATGGATGAGTGCAGTCGAATGGATTTCAAACTAAAGCCAACGTTTTCGCAGTCCAATGCATTAGACGAAACGGAAAAGATACAAAAAGTGTGGAGAGATCTCCGTGATCGTCGAATGGATTTAAGACAGCATGCTACCTCAGAACAGCTTGGTGCTTTTCAAGTTGTTAAACTTGCTAGCGGACTATGCAATCTAATTTCAGACGTTGATTTGTTTCCTAAACTGGTAATTTCCTTTTTCAGCTGAACATAAAATTGAAGTTTTACTTCCTTTGCGTATTTTGGAACTCAATTATGATAATATATGTATGTATATGCAGGATATAATGGAACCTTCAGCGTTCCTTTCTGATGAAGCCACATCTAATGGGTATTGTGAACAAATGATAATGCCCACTGTTGCAGAACATGGGTTTTGCTATTACGCTAAGCTTATAGCAGATGAAGTATCAAAGTTGGGTTGTGCAAAATCTGTTGATATTACTTCTGAGATTTTGGCTTCGTCCACTGATATTATGGCATTGGGGAAGTTATCCCGACAGGATCTCACGAAAATGGAAGTTTTCCATACTGGAAATGAAATAGAGTGGAACACCCCAATAAATAACATGCAGAAGAGGTATTTCGCCATGCCTTTTATCTCTAGTTAATACTCAATTCCTCTTGCGACAAATTTTTCGGTGATTTTTTTAAAACATTTTTCTGCATGTCTCTGTCAAACCTTACTATGGGAACCTTTAATACAGTGAAAACAAAACATCTCTGATCGAGGTCGTACAATCCATTACTCCTGCAAGAATATCTTTGACATTAAAAGGTGATGCATTCAACGAATATCTATCTTCATTACGCCAAATTTCAAACTCAGAAGCTTTCCGCATTTCACAAGAGGTTGAAAAGAAGAGAGGAAGAAGGTAAATGTGGAGCAATTCAGTTTAGCCTTTTGATTTGTTATAAGTTAACCAGGTTTCCTTAAATAGTTGCTCAACCACTTTTCAATGCAGGGTACGGGGCGTTCACCATTACTTGAGCATATGTACCAGGTTGTCTCCTGAAGATATATCTTTGGTGAGCGATGGTGATCCGAACAGAAAGATTTCTTCACATCATACAACATAGAAAGCAATCTATGACTTGTGTATAGGTTTAATAATACACTAGCAGCTAGAAACACGTGTTGACGATTGACATAGGATAGGTTCTCGTAATTTGTTTTTTCATCAATTTGCAAAGCATAAATTAGTTTTTGTATAATAAGGATAAAATGATTGAGTAAAAATCTAGTTGGTGTTAGAGACCCGCTCCTACATTCATGTTTAATAATTAGAGTGGTGCTTGGTTATATACCTATGTAAGAAGCAGTTTAGGGGTTATTCAGAGATAAACTTGAATTGAGTTTCATTATTATTTCAGAATGGTTAAATTTAGATAATAAAATGTCTAACTTATTTTCAACCTTATGTATAGATTGTAAGCGGCAAATTAAGATGCAATATACCAAAATAATAATAATAATCTATAATTATTAATAAAGAATATTTGTTTTTTTACATATTTTTTTATGATTTTACTTTTTCAATATTTTTGAAAATTATTTTTTATTATTTTTGTGATTATTATATATTTTTATAATTTTATCTTTAATATTTTTGTTATCATTTTTATTATAATAATTTTTGTAATCTTTATAATTAATTCTATCTTATTTTTTTAATCTGTTTTTCTTATATAAAAGGCCTTTATTTTACTATTGTCTTTCTTCAGAGAAAGATCCTTAAAATGGTATTTCTTAGAAAAGGCCATAAATACAAATTTGTATTGCAATGAAATAATGATTATAAGGTCCTAAAAAGTGTTGGTGTGTGCAGATAGAGCAACATGATTCTGTTTTTATTTTATATTTTTCTTGGATTGCTTTTTGCATACCAAACCTGCCACTCCCCAGGCTTGACCCTGCTCTCAGTCTCCACAGAACTTTGGTGGCATAGACAGCCATAATTGCCGTCACTCCATTTTACTTTTCGTTTTCCTTTCCCTTTTCTAATCTCATCACCCCAATACTTATATTTCTTCGCTTTAGGAGAACTTAGTTAATTTTATTAGTTTGGTTGAAGAATAATCTAAAAAACAATTTTCAAAAATAATGGAAATTATGGTATTATTTTCCCCCCTTTTTAATTAAATCAATTAAATTATATAATTTTTCTATTTTATTTCACCAAATAATTAAATATTTTATTTTATTTTATTTTTTTCTCTGTTTCTATCTCTATATTTCTTTTGTCTAATCCGCACAAGACATATCACCACCGAAGAGGAGGGTTAAAAGATTTATAATTTCAAAATGGAGGCAAATGATGAGGAAGAAACTGTATGGTGGACACACATTGGGATGTACATTTCCAGAAAGAAAGAAATATAAAAGAAAAAGTAACATGTAGTAATAAAAAGTAAAATTAAAAAGATAAATATGAATTGAGTATTGAAATTGTTAGTGTTTAAAATATGTTTTGAATTGAATTAAGTATTAGAGACTTTTTTTCTTCCTCTTCAACTCTTTTAAAAGTTTGGTCTAAATTATTGAAAGTTACAAATTACAAACTTAATAAATTTTATTTTATTAATAATATTTTTTATTTTAAATATTTATTCTATTGATATGAGATTTTTAATTTTTAAAATAAATTTATATCATATATTATATTTTATTAAACAAACAGGTTAGCTTATTAGGTTTAACATATTTTTTCATAAGTTCAAACCTAATCTATTTATTTAAATATTTTTTGTTAAAGTTCAAGTCTAATCTCTTGATTAGACAGATGCTAGTTTAAAAAATTAAGCCATAAAATTATGTCGGATGACCTGATTAATTTCCATCCTTAACTATTAGCTTCACTCTTTTTTTTCTTGTGTATATTGAAACAAAATTTATTTGTGATTATAGATTTATTACTATATTAATGTTTAAATTTTGTTAAACTTTAAGCTATAACCAAATTTTAATGGTGTTTGATAAAAGAGAATTTAGAAGCAGAAGAGTAGATGAAAATAAGTGAGAATGCTTGGAAGATAAAAAATGAAGTGAAATTCATTATACTATATATTATTAACCTATTTCATTTTATTTCCATTATATTCTCTTCAATCAAATATTCACTTTATTTTACACCTATTTTCATTCACAATTTTTAATTTTATTCACTCAATTTTTTTCTTCTTCTATACCACTTATCTTAGACTTAAAATTTCTCTTTTATGTTTAACCACTCCTATAGTAAACACATGATGAAACAAGGAATATATAATGAGACATGGTTCTAGTTATTGTTGGATGTTACCATGGAGCTTTTTCAATGAGGATTGAAGTTGATATGTTGAGAAAAAGCTTGTCCAGTTCGGGATGAATATTAATATCGTGAGAAACAAAGGGACCAATGAGGATCACTGAGAAAGACGTGTGCACCACCCTCAACAAGTTCTTAACAATGTTTTAAATAAACACTTTGTCGTATTGTGTATCATGAAACAATATCGATGCCATTTTTATTATGTAGTACTTCACGAGATGCTGAACACTATTTCGTCTCTACTCTCTTTGTTGCTCATTTCAATGTTAAGGTGAATGAATGACATGCATCTTCATGTTCTCCTAACTGCCATTTAACGTTATATACACAAACATATATTGCTGAATCAAAGTGTTCATGCTCGTGAATCAAAGCATGCATTGTAATTTGTAAATTTGTCATATGCTTGTAAAGGTGTTCGGCTACGTTGTATTGTATTGAGAGACACCGTTACGAGGAAGGTATTGCACTACCTATGATGTGTTTGTGTTTATGTTCATACACTATGTCAAACATCATGTTACTTTCTAAGTGCAAGTGTAGATGCATGAAATACTTGAATGAAAAAGTTTATATTTTAATTGTGAAAATTTGGTTAAAAATAATATCGAATTATAATATATAATATATAAGTTAGTAATTCATTTTCAAAACCGATTTTAGAAATGAATTATGTACCCTCAAAACCGGTTCAGAAGGTGAAGTTTACACCTTACTTATATACTATAATAATAATTCAGACTCATTTTTAGTTAATAAAATTTCTCAATACCCTCATCTCACATCGAGAAGTAATTTTCAACTTAACGTGCCAACAAATCCTAACAATCTGTACAATAATACTGTTAATCAAATTTTAATATAATATAAAAAGTAATTATGAACTTCATTTTTAGTAAATGTATTTCTAAATAAATTAAACATTATATTTACTTTCTACCATTTTCATTTTAGAAATGAATTAGCCACTAAATTTATTTTCTACAATTTTTTATTTTTTATGGTTACTAATAAACATCTCTTTAACCATGAAGATCTTTTTAACTAATTGGGTTTAGGAGTGAGGAGGGAAAGCATGAGAATTCTGAAATCTGAATGAATGAAAAAGTGATGTAAATGAGAAACGGTGGAAAGGGTAGAATGGTAGTTTCAATGAAGCGTTTGAAGTATCGCTGAGTACTTGAGTTGGTTCAGCGAGGCATACGGGAGCAATAATTTGGAGTACGAATTGGTGTGGTGTGAAGCACTGCACAGCACTCGTTCATCTTCCATAACCAAACAAAACAAAACCCAATTCACGAGGGTCCCTATTTCTTTCTGACACCCTTTCCTTTATATTCATAAATAAATATTCATCATTAATTAATAAATAAAACCCTTTTATTATTTTAATCTTTTCAAATTTGTTATTATAGTCTGTCTGTCAGACTATGCAGGATTCTTTACTGCTGTCTGACCACTGACGAGTGAATGAGAAGTAAAGAAACTCTTCTTTTATTTAAAACTATCTATGCTATGAAATATTACTATTATCTTGTCATTTAATTAATTGGGTTTAATTAGTACTAGTACGATAGAGTTAAAGCACCACAGATAGTGATAATTGTAGAAATATGTTTCTGTAATCGTTTTCAAAAAAATGTTTAGTTTAACTATTTTGGTAAAAGTAAAGAAATTAATGTAAATAGGCACAATCGATTCCCCAGGCAAGCTCAATTGGGTACACTGCTTTGGTGAAAGTGGGTTGCATTTATGCATCCACCTCCAAATAGTAATAAGAGTTCAGGAGAGAGCCACTATGAATGGTTTCATTCAAATAATAAATGTCAGTTTTAAAATATTTGTTCGTATTTAACATAATTCTTGTGGGTAATTCTTCCGATGCATTGTAATCCAAATTAAAAGGTCGTGATTTTTTAAAGCCATATCGAAACCTGAATATGATGTAAACATGCGTTTTGGATCCAAGAATTTGCCCTTAAAATGTCGATTCTATCCATATACATTACTGATCTGACTAATGGAATTGAGAGCTGAGGATAAGTCCTGTGATGGACCACTACACATCATGTGTTATGGGTAATTTTCTCTTTATTATTGCTTAACGATATTAGTTTATGGTGACAAAACAAGTATTACTACAATGGCACAAAAGATTCTGGAATAGATGAAAAAGATTTCCCAAAGATCCTGTTTTGCATCATGCACAAAACAGACCTCAGATTCCCGTGACACTTTAATCTACGCAAAAATAAAAGCCCTTAACTTCGCAATTTGCATCACGTATTCCCCCACATCACCCTCTCTACCTACTGCACCTCTCTCTCTCTCTCTCTCTAGGAACTAGGAAGTGCAAGTGTGTTTTCCCAACAATAGTAATCTGTCGAACAAAACCTCTGCTACACTCTAGCACCCTACGCCCACTTTATCTAGTAATAATAGTACAGTACTACACTTGCGGTTGCATAAATCAAGTGTCAAGGGTGTTCTAGAGATCAATGCTCAGTTCTTCGGCTTCGTTTTTGAGGCAGTTAAGTGCAAAGGAGGCTTGGAAATCAACGTCCAACCGGTGGAGTGGGACAGAGAGATATATTACAAGTGGTTGGGGAGTGAGCGTTGGAGGACGAGAGACAAGCGTGAATCAAATGGAAGGGTTTAACATGCACGGGAATGAGGAGAGTGGGGTCATGGGGAGGAAGAGGGTCATGGTGGTGGTTGATGGCACTTCACATTCCAAGCATGCAATGATGTGGGCACTCACTCATGTAGCTAATAAGGGTGATTCCTTGACTCTGCTTCATATTGTCCCTCCACATAAGGGTGCTGAACCTTCTTCTTCCACTTATCTTGTCAATTATCTTGGGTCCGTTTGCAAAGATTGCAAACCAGGGGTAAGTTAGTTATGTTATTCTATATATGTTAGTTCTTTCCTTTCATTCTATGACTTTGTTCAAATAGAGAGAACCGTTGCTATGTTCTTCTCTTCAGTTTCCATTCTGTGCGTCTAGAGAGGCAAACGATAGTCATTGCGCTTGGTAGATCTTGATTCAAGTAGGTCCTTTAGTTTTCAATGTTGTTCAATAATAGTGGATGGAGTAGGAAGTCCCTTCCCTTTCTCTCACTCTTTTTTATTCTTTTAACAATATCTTTTTTGCCATGGTTTCTTTTCCAACTTTTCTTTTCTTTAGATGGCAAACGGTCTTTAGCTTCTTGCATTAGTCCCTTCTTTTATTTTCACTTTTCAGATAGAAATCATGAGAAGTTTTCAGATGTTTCAGCTTTTCTTTTTTAACATTGCTTCCTATGTTTTTTCCTCCCCTCATTGAATATAGAGTTACTCATAAGGTTATGGTCTGACATAGGTGGAAGTGGAAGCGCTCGTAATCCAAGGACCAAAACTGGCCACAGTAATGAGCCAAGTGAAGAAGTTGGAGGTATCTGTCCTGGTACTAGGCCAAAAGAAGCCATCTTCTGTTTTAAGTTGGTGAGTCCCATCAGCCACACAACTGCAACCGTTGATACCAAATTTTAAATTATTGTTAATCAATGAGTTTTTAAGCGTTTCAGTGTACGCAATTTAACGTGTTAAGAATTATTTCTGCAGTATTTGTGGAAACAGCGGTAGCAGTAGTACAGAGGAGTTTGTGAAGCATTGCATCAATAAGGCGGAGTGCTTGACAATTGGAGTGAGGAAGAGAAGCCAAGGCACGAACGGATACCTGATTAGCACTAGGTGGCAGAAGAACTTCTGGCTTCTGGCTTAGATTGAAAATTTAGATCTTAGAAGGGACAAAAAGGGTAAATGGTATAAGCAACCTCTGTATCTGCATCGTCATCTATAATCTATAATCTATATCACTATGTAACTAGTTCTAACAATATCGTGTTCTAATGTCAAGAATGACCATGGAATCTGACTTCGAGTAATAAGAATCAAATTGTCCATGCTTGTGAACAATACATGTTTCATTACTAGGTTCTTCAGTGATAGAGCTGGTAAAAGAATTCATCATAAGGGCGCATCATTAATTTTTGCAGCACCTTTTATAGATCAGTGTATCATACTATAATAAAAAGTAGCCAATTTCAATTTATCGTTTAAATTATCTGTACTGTAAATTACATGCAGTTGAATAACAAGAAGATAATTCCACCCACTGTTCGTGGTTAACAAGAAGAAACTGGCAATTTTTTTTGTCAATAAACGTTGATCTGTCAAAATTGTTGTTAGAAGAATACGTGTGCACTTTCAAAAATAACAATAAATAACAATAATCGGCCGCAATATTACAATGCATACAATAACGGACGGGGGAATATAGAAGCCTAATGGTAATTGACAAAGATGGAAGAGGGCTAGGATAGCGGAAGTAAAAAGAAAGAACCTTGTATTAAAAATTTTGGGTAATCTAACAATAAATAACCGAAAGTCATTAATGTTTTTTATACCTATTGCTATTACTGCCTTCCAAAAGGCTGAAACCTCTTTCATGCTTAGCTAAACAAACTAGACCTTATCTTCTAATTTATCATTTACAAGAGGAAGCAACTCCATCTTACTCCGAGGGGTCCTGGGAGTCCTGGGGGTCCGAGGAGTTCCTGGGACTGGTGGCTGTTGGGAGAGCTTGTGCCTCACATAACCATAGAATGTACAACCCACAAGAGTCACGGCACATCCAACAGAATTTAAATATGAAATTGGGTTCCTAAATATCAACCAAGAAACAAGGACAGCAACTGCAACCTGCACAAAAAACATGATTCTGATTAATTTGAAAAATGTAAATAATTATTACTTTTCTCATTTTATTTCTAGTTTAAGGTACACGTGAAGAAAATTATTGAGTATATCAATTACCATGACAAAATAATATTATTTGACTAAAATGCTCTTGTTCATTACAATAATAAAAAGTAAAAAGAACGAATCAAAATATCCATTTATAAGGGTATTATTACTGGAGAAAATAAATTAATTCTTTCTTTATACTTTAGAGTAAGAAAATAATTAAGACAAAAATATTCCAAAACTCACAAAGTTATAGAGGGAGTATGATTTAACATTAATAGTTCAGTTTCACCATTAAGAAAACTAACCATGCCACCCAAATATCAGTAATCCTTTAACACAAACACATTACCATGCACTTAGTTACTAACATGCGAAGTCAAAGAATGAATATTAATAAACTCAGTGCAACTAGGGAGTAAACGCTATAGTAAAATGAAACAAAGGGCAAGAGGAGAGAAACGCATCTCGTGCAGGAATGGTGATATAATGTGGGCGCTTACAGCTCTCAATACATTAATTGACAATGATGACAATGCTTATGCGTAATAAATCTCACCTTAAGATTTCCGGCAACATTAAATGTTACAGCAGTGGTGGAGTGAATCACATAAAAAATGGAGAAATTAAGACAGAAAGCCAACACCCCGGAGCTAAAAATAATGATGAGAGCCGACCAAGGATATGGATGGGTACTAAACCATTCAAGGATTCCATTGCCTTCAAGTAAAAGGGCAGGAAGCGCCAAGATCATGGTTGCAAAAGGTGCCATGTAATAAACTGTGTTTATGCTAAGATACATGAAAAGAAAAGTTAGTTCGTGCGCTGCAGAAAAGTAATGGCAAAGCAATTCAGAGAAACCAAGACAAGACAAAAGTAGAATAAAATAGCATAGCCAAGGCAAATAGAAGGAATAACAACAGGCCAAACGTCATTGCGCAAAGAAATGCCTTGGGTGCAATTTCTGTGGATGAATACTATAAGTATCACTGTAAAGTATTAGGACTTAAGCATAAAAGAGGAGTCTAATCCATAGTCCATTAGGCGGGAGAAGCTCAAGGTTTAAGTATCATATCAAGTAACTCATCGTACTCAACGTGGAACTCCTAACATTGTCACCTCCTTTAAAAGTTGACTTCCATGATGGCTTCACTCTATTAACACTGACCCTATGGCAGCTCTTTTATCTTTGACTGTTTCACTCATCTATCAATTTTCAGTTTGTATCTTAATCCAACCTATAGGTAACCCTTTCCTAACCCAACTCAGAACAAAAGCATCCATTGTTAAGACTTAAGCATAAGAGAAAGGCCCAACCCAAAAAACTAGTCCATTAGGTGAAAGAACCTCAAGGTTTATGTACCACATCAAATAGCTCATCCTACACAATATAGAACTCCTAACATAAAGCCTTTACAAAGGTTCGAGGCATGCCCCTAACCTTGGAATGAGGGAAAGTCTCCCCTCCTAAACTTTCAAGTACCCAAAAAATAAAATATGACCAGTTAACCAGTGACAACATTTTCTTTTGAAGCAAACTAATACAAAGGAACTCAAAACATTGTTGTAAACTCGGCACCTCAATTGAAACTGATCAGAAATTATTATATACATACCAAGAGATACTGCTTAGCTAAAAGCCTACAACAATAAACATGCATATGAATGATTCGTATCTATACTTCAAAAGCCCCTTTTCAGTTTTAGTATTATCAGATAACAAACATTGACTATTAATAATACAATCACCATATAAAGGGTATTCTATTAACTTATGGGTGATATTCAGCAATTTTTTGCTTTGGCTTATTTGCATTTGGTTTTTAATAATTGACTTGCTGCAATCAAACTAAGAACTAAGCAGTACCCAGAGATGTTCTCAGCTCCAATATGGAATACTTCCTAGCTCTACATTGGAGAAAATGGTTAATAAATAACGCTGAGGTAAAACTCATTTTTCACAATAAAGAATATTACAGACACGGAAATAACTAGGGAAGTGGAAAGCCTACATACAGGGAAATCCAGAAATGGGAAAAAATAGAGAAAGGAAAGAAAGAAAGCCAAAATACAAAGTAAGCAACAACAAAGGAATTCAAGCATAAAGATGGTACCTGTCAAATTTGTATCCATGCAGAAGAGATTCTGCAAGAATAGTCTTTGTAGAAGTAGCAAGACAGCCAAATAATGCAGCACAAAATCCAAACATATTAAAACTAAGCTCTGTTACAGATGTGAGAAGAATCCCTCCAACAATGGGTATAAGAGAAGCCCAAATACGCCAGTCAAAATACTTCCTCCACACTAGCCATTGTAAAACAACTGCACCAATTCACTGAGATCAGATGTAATAGTAGATATTCTCAAGTCTCAATATAAAGCAAGTAGCAAATATGTGGCAGAAATGTTAACACCGATTACAAAACCTACCTGTGGTGGCAGGTGTGAATGACTTTATTGTCTGCATAAAAGAAACTGGAATGTATCGTAGGCTCACATTCCCCAGAACTATGTTAATACAGAACACAAATGACATTGGAAAGATTCTTCGCCAACGATCTTCAGGGTCAACAGTTATCAGTGGCTTAAGCTTCAGCACCTTAATTACCACATATCCTCCAATGGAGGAACAGATAAAGTGGACACATGAAACTGATAGGGGAAACTTGAAATCCAATTTCTGAAAAAAAAAAAAATAAAGGTTTATAATCCGTACAATGAATGCTAAATACACATGAATTGTGGAAAATAAGTGGTAAAGGTTGATAAACCCTTTTATTCATTAAAGATGGAACAGATCATAGAAGATATAAACAGTCGGTGATTAAAATCATTTAGGTCCTCATACAAAACCTTTTCTACAGACCAATGTCATGGTGAAATGGTTATTTAAAAACAACTCCCTTCCAAATGGAGTTCTGAGAACCAGGGATGAAACCTAAGAAAACCATCAGACCTTTACTGACAAGCAGACAACAGAATTGAATCTTGTAGAATATACACACCAATAGAAAGTCCAATCTCCAAGTCAAAAAAGATACACTTTCTAGAAGCTTCAAAGACACAATTACTGTTGTTCACAAATTAAACCGCACACCACCTGTTAGAATCATTTTTTAATATATTTTAAAATCATACTAAGGTATGTTTCACAGTAGGAAAGTTAGATTACAGTTATAGTATTTTTCATATTTTGGTTCAGCTGTTTTACTTTACAAAACAGATTCCAAGATTCAAAAACAGATGGATTTTGCAATGATTAACAAACAATAGTCTCATGTCAATTGCACCAAAGCAAGAACATCTAGATTTAAATTAAATTCATAACACGGTCAGAGAGAAAAGAAAATCAAACAAACCCAGGCTAATAACTTGTGAAATTAAGAAAAACCTACAAGTGCAAGAAGAAGTAGCGGGCAATTAAGTAGATCAGTAACGAAACACGACTTTTGAATTACAATCCAACTCGTTGGACAGGCTAGGATCACTTTTAGTTTTTTATTAATTACAAGAGAAGAATCACTATCTTCATTAATTTTCAAAGCCGTTTCAAACACACACAAAAACTCGATCCAGACGCATGATAAGGATTTCGACTAACAACCGAAATTCTACAAATAAAAAAGCATAGCCGAAAATAGCAATCAACACAAACACTAAAAAAACAGTAATCCATGGCAATTTCATTCTGAAAGCACACTAGGACAGTTTCACGACACACGAGGCATCCGTGTGGAGCATCCTGGCAGCGGAATCTAAAAAAATCCACGACATGACACGAAAAATGAAGAAAAGCAAAGAAAAAGAAAACAAATCTCGTGAATTAGAAAACAAGAAGCGAATCGGCGATTATTTGAAAATTGAAATGAGAGGAAGGAGGAGTGCGGGAACCTGGAAGATCCACTTGTTGACGATGATTACGGTGACATTGAAAGCCCACCACTGGAGGATAGACAAGAGAGATCTGATAACGCTCCACTGGAAAACGAAACTCTCTTCCATCTACGGTTTCAGAGGCGCAGCTAAAGCGTGTTGTGGCTTCGAGAATAGGAATGAAGAGAATGAAGAGCGAGAGGAGGAGTCGAACTCGTAACGGTGAATGACGAGTAAGAGGCACCTCTTCTGCTCTCTGCAATTTGCTTTCCCTCTCTCTCTCTCTCTCTCTCCCCCTTTTATTATGTAAGGAAATATATTTCGAAAACGTTTCGGTTCGATTTCGCACTCTTCCCATCACGCCATGGAAATTTTATTTTCCTTTTTGCTTTGGTTGGTGGGGTATGTAGGTCCCACGCTATTCCAGCTCCCAGGTTCGGGGTCAATATGGTCAGAAATCAAGATCCCTGCTTCACAATCAACATTCCCCACTTTTTCAAAACTCATTAATTCTCAATTTCTCAATTTCTTTTTCTTTTCCTCCCTTTGCTGTCAACTTTTTCCTATAGTTCTTTTTATTCGGATTTTATTAATCAATGTTTTAATTTTTTTATTTAGAAGAATAATAAATATGAATAAAAAAATAATAATAAATAAGGGAATTTAATAAAAATTACAGACCCTATTGAAAGGGTTGAGATCTTCAATGAAATGCATTCACTATACCTTTCTGAAATTTAAATGGAAAATTTATTTTTCCTATTAATCATAAATATTTATTAGTGAAAAATGTAAAATAAAATATTTTTTGTAATTAAACTAAAAAAGCTAGTTAGTAAACAAAAAACTATTTAGCTTTAATCTTGCTTCAAATTTTATTTAATTCATATAGAAATTAATTTAGTTGAAGAGAGGATCTTGTTTTGTTTAATAAAATGTTGTCTTAAAGATTATTTTTTGCAAGGAAAATGTTGTAATGGTTCACAAGTTTGTTTTAAGATATTCTTAGTTAATTGATTCATTGTATTGTATTGCATTAATAGCTGAATTGGTGTTTTAAATGTTAATTAGTAAACTTTGTCATGAAATTAATGGTTAACAAAATCGTTTAAAGATTTTCTTACTTAATTGTTTCCCTGCGTTGTATTGCATTAATGAATGCGTAGTTGAAATTGATGTTTTAAATATTAACCTAATTAATACGAAGTTGAGTGATTTAATTAATTAATATTGAATAATAACTTAATAAAAGATCCTAATATAGAATATGATATATTTTAATATTTTCTCATATTCTTTAATCAATCAAAACACGACGAAACCTGAACTAAAATGGCGACTGTGGATATGTCTGTCCGAGGATGTTTTCTCTTTCTCTCTATTAGTTCAAGCGTCAATTAAATGATCTTATAAAGTTTTAAATTAAATTTTCTAAACAATAAAGTTCAAACACTTAAAATCTTTTTAAGGTTTATTTGATGAATGGGAAAATTTTAGTTTTTCAAGAATCTTAAATTAAAAAATATGTTTTCTTATTTGATTTATCTTTTAGAAAAGTAACATTCTTACAAATTCAAGGTTTCTAAAAAATAACCTTAACTAAGTTCTTCAAAAAAATTATTATATGATATAAGAATATAATTTTTCCGAATTAATACAAAATTTAATATAATAAAATCTTAAATTTTATACTTGTATTTTAATATGTGTTGATGAAACTCTTATAAATGATAAAAAGGTATAGCTAATCGTTAAAACATAAATTTAACTATAAAATAAACAAATTTGTTGATATGGCACATTTTAAATTAATATTTAATATTTTTATTTATAATCATTAATAAAGTGATATATTTTATATTTTTTTAGTAAATACATTTTTTATAGTTTTATTATTATTTTTAATATAATAATTATTTTTAATTATATTAACTGTATTTTTATTATCATAACAAAATTAGACGCACGTTGTGCTACTGTTTCCACTAATTTTAATAATTTTTTAAAATATTTGTTACCATAACTTATAAAGTATAAGGTTTATACTATATACATACTAGGAATTTAAAAAAAAATATATATTATTCTTTTCAATGCTGCTATATATTTCCATAATTTTTCTTACAGTTATTTTTATGCTCTTGGAACAAAAAATTAAATAAAAAAAATAGAAAGAAATTAATAAAATATGGCCCACATACATTGAGTTACTCTGCATGAATTTCAATTACAACTTTCTCATGGCCACCCAACTACCGGACAATTGGGATTTTTATGACTGATCTTATGGAGGAATGGGCAATTACCCTACAAGATTTATTTATTTTTACTTAAATATATTTAATAGTTTTTTTATTACTGATAAGAAAAATAAAAGATTATAAATAGGTACTATTTTTATTATTATCCAACTAAAATATAACATTAATGTAAATTTTGTCACATTATATCAAATTATTTATTATATAAATATTTTTTACCATTTTTTATTTATTTTGTGAAATGGTAAACTCTTAACGATTTTTCATTTTATTTTTCTTATTTATATAAAAAAAATATCAATATATTCTCATAATCTTATATAATCCATACAAAATACTTAGCTTACATAAATATTCAACATTAAAAGAGGTTAATGACGATGAATTTCAATTTTTAATTATACTTATTTTTTTATTTGATGTTATTATTATTTTTTTAAAATCTTAAATTCTAATATATATACTAATAATTATGAATTTTTCATAGGAAATAATATAATTACAACTTGTTATATTTATACATTTTTTTCTCTTTAAAGTATGTTGTGGTTGATATATTTTCTTTTATTTATATATATATATATTGATAAATTGAAAAATACTATTATACATATAAAGTGACTCAAAATTATATAATTTCGTACGTTTACATAAAGTTTCATATACAACATGTTTATGAATCTTACAATATATATTTTATTGGCTTTAACATTAGAAAAATATTAGGTAAATAAAAGTAAAATATCAAATATCATGAAGAAAAAAAAAACACAAAATATTAAAATCGAGTAATTAGTACATTTGGTCATTGGAGAAGTGTCAAGTGAAAAATATATAGTTACATATTTTGTAAAAAAACTATTATCATGAGTTTGCCACTCCAAGAAAAGACACAAATTATCATTACAAATGAGGATTCTATTATTCAAACTGTTGAAGTTGAATTGACAAATTGATGAGGTATATGTCAAAAAATAATTTTGAGTTTACGAATAATCAAGTTTGACGAAGAGAGAATGATGGTTGGATTGTTAAAGATATTAACAATTATTTGAATTTAGAATAAAAGAAATTGAAGAAGGGGGAACATACACATTACTTCATTAATTTAAATAGAAAAAAACAAAGAATTCATTTTTTTTATTTATAAGATTCAAATTGATATCAACATTCATATAACAAACATTTTCTAGATGTTACAATAGTGAATTTTACTATTTTGGATATGTAGTATATTTTGATACCACTTATCATCATTTTAAATTTAATTATGATTTTAAAGTATATTATTTGGTGTCATACTATTATATGATGAACTCTCAAATTATTTTATTGGCTATTTAAATCATTTATCAATATATTATGTGTTGAAAGAAGTCAAAGACAATTTGCATAAATCAAGACATTATCATGACAATAGTAATTGTAGATGTTTTTCCTCAATCTTACCATCATTATGCTTATGACATTTATTTCAAAATGAACTTAAGAATGTTAATCATGCATTTAAGAAATCAGATTCCTTTAATTTTAACATGAAAATACTTTTCTTAATGCTTTGATTTCATTATCAGACAAACATAACTTTCATCATTAAAATAAATAAAAGTAAGATTTCTTTAAGAATAGATAAAAATGAAAAAAAATATTTTTTTTAATAGGTTATTGGAAAACAAGCAATAAAAAAATAAAATCTAATTAGGATATAAGATAAAAAAAATGATATTATTAAATTTAAATATCACATTACTCAAATATACCAAAGATGTATACATTCTTAGAAATTTGTTTTCTAATTTATGAAGAATATGAAAAATTTACAATCTTCTAAATAGTTGCATTCAAAACTTTTATATATTTATAATATAGAATATATTTCTTTAACGACTTGAAATAAGATAAAATTATTTAATTATAAAAATCAAAATATTTTATACAGTTGTGAAGTTTTTTTTTTTTTTTTTTTTTTTTTTTTTTTTTTTTTTTTTTTTTTTTTTTTTTTTTTTTTTTTTTTTTTTTTTTTTTTTTTAATTTTTACATTTTTTATATGTCAATATTTTTAATTATTTGATTCATTATTCGTGCGTGTCATTTACATACATGTTTTAAAATTACTAATCTCTAATTCTTTTACATAAAATTTAATATAAAAATATATTATTTTCAACTTACTAATCTCTAATTCTTTTATATTCAATTTAATATAAAAAAATAATTTTTAATTTTCAAATAATAATTTAAAAAAATAAATTGTTCCAAAATAATTTGTTAGCTTTATCTTAACATACTAACAACCAAAATACTATACAGAATGATCAAAACTCATCAAACTAATAAAGTGAATAATGTCTTATCAATATATATAAAAAGTAAAAGCATACATATAGATATTTAATAATAAAATATGTTAAAATAACATAATTTTAGTTTTTTTTTTTACATAAAAAAAACAACTATCCCTCTCTCTCCCTCTTCCTCTTGCTTTTAAATAGATTATGAAAGTTACAGATCTCACTTATTTTTCATATAAACTTTAAACTAACAAAATATATCTTTAAATTTATTAAAATGCTTTAAAATGAGCATATTAAACTGTATTTTTATTGATAAAGACTAAATTATATTTTAATGTTAATATATTGAAAAATGAATGTAAAAGATAAAATTTATTTTCAAGAACTTTTATTTTAATTTATTTAAATTATAAGATTAAATTGAAACATTCTTACACTTTAAAGGATTAAATTGATTTTTGTACCAAATATTAATTAACATAGTATTTGTTTTTTAAATGAATAGACGTGATCACAGTTAAACTATCTCTAGCGAAATCGCACGCTAGAGAATCCTCTCCACATGTTAATATTATATTTCAGCTTTAAAAAAATTAAATTAAATATTCCTAAAAATAAAACCTGTTGTACTTCCAAATAAATTAATGAAAGTGTACTGAGAAAGTCGCAAAGAATTACCACCACCAGAAGGACCTTCCCTAGCTAACTTCATTCGAAAAAGCACAACTTAGGATCAAATTGCAAATTACTATTATTCATGCATCCACTAAATAATTAGACCTAGGTAATTCTCAAAACATCAAATATAGCAGTAAAAAAGCTATGTACTTGATAAATAATTTTATAAAATTATAAATAAAACGTTTAAAATTATAATAATATCTAATTAATTCAATACAATATAAACTTTAGAATTTGATCCGAATGGATTATAGTGTAAAAACTATTTCATACTATCATCTAATTGTGTGTGTATTAATTTTTATAATAACTGTTTTGTAAATTAGTCTCAACATTATTTTAATTAACTGATAATATAAATTTTTTATTTTTAAAATCATTAAAAATAACACATATATATATATATATAGAGAGAGAGAGAGAATGTATGTATTTCTTTTTCTTCGTGAAAGCATACGAAACTCTCGCATGGGGATGTGAGATGCGTGTAAAAAGAATAAACAGATAAAATAAACTAAAAACAAATTAAGTGACGTGGGAGATAATAGTTTCTATTTTAGAGTTGCAGAAAAAAAATCACCAACATTGTGTAATCAAATTTATTAACATTTTACTTAAAATTAAGAATGTTTGTAAACCGATGTAATAAAATTAAAATTGAAAACAAATAAATAAAAAATTAAACAAACTAATTTCTTTTTATTTGATTTTATCATGTATTCCTTTTGTGGTTAGAAAAGTAAAAATGGGGGATTATTGAAGAACAGAGAAGAGCAAGAAGGTTGTTTATATCTCGTAGAGACGAATTTAAGAATTTATTTTGCTACAAAATTTATGGTTGACAATAACACTTCATTAGGTAGTATCACCAATTTCAAAGTTCCAACTTATTCCGCAAGATATATAGGTTGGTCTCCTCCTTCTTTGGTTTTGTTAAAATCATTTCTCACAAAACAATGAATTCTAATGGTCAACTAATAGCTTGTAGTGGCATTGGGTTGGGACCACAATAGCTACTTATCTGATGTTTGTTGTTGTTATGCTATAGCTACTTAGAGATTTGCATCATGAGATAAAATCAAAATAATGGAACAATATATTTAGAGGAAATTGGCTTGATCGTTTTGTGCTACCAAAAGTGACAAGATGCACCTCGTTCATTGCATCATATGGGCACAAACTAGCCATAGCATAGTGCCACAATGTTTATTTGTAGCATTCTTTTGTTTGGTGGAGTTTACGAAGTCAGCAAAAGCCAAACGTGTATCCCCTTGTCTTCAGATGGATTCAAAGCACTGCTTCTGCAACGCTTCAGAAAGTCTACATCAACGGCCGTTCCCCTTGTATTTCACACAACACTCAACTCAGATTTCTGTTGCTACTTCTGCTAAATATTTGCTTAATAAAATAATAAGAAAACCTTTAATATTGAAATGTGACATGTGCCACGACAATTATGAAAAGGTTGTGTTAATAGGAGAGTAACACATTGTCCTTGGATGAGTTAACTTAACTTACTCACCCTACCATTTCTATGACATGTGAGGTGACTATACAAATGTGGGTGTACAAGTTTGGCAAAGTTAAGCAGCGCAATAGAGTATCCTAGTGCATGTGATTTGTTTGTGCAACCTATGAGATAGATAGACATGTTGTGAAATGTTAGGTTTGAAAAGCAAGGCGCAGCGTCAATTGCGTGTGTGAAGGGGGAGTTAACTCATGGATGCAAGGTGCGCCCAAAGTTACAAGCACCTTCTGGGAAAGAAAAGAGGGTAATTAAGGAATAGAAAACGGGACCATGCTAATGCGTTACCTTACCAATACCAATATCAATACCAATACCAAATCATTTGCCCCACAAGCGTTATCACTGTGTATTTGATGAAAATGAGACTTGAAATCTTTGCAATAGCTACATCAACAACGTGGGAGGTTCGGCACTGATAATGTCTTGTTAAGACATTCTTAACATCTTAACAATAGTTTATAATTAAGAGATGGAATTTTGCATTCATTTGCAGAACAAGGTGGCCAATCAACCGTGAAGGGACACATGCTTAATCAAACCCGATTATTAAATTCATAAACATAGCTATATTTAACTTCTCGGTCACGATCACGGTTCTCTCCATTGTCTCTGATGGGGTACAACCATCCTTCCCGATACCATATTGATTAAGAGTCTGTTTCATTAACCATGCCTCCCAACTCATATTTCTCTATTGAAACTTCTTCTACCCAATCCTCAAAAAGAAGAAAATAGGGTTCCGTGATTGTTTTCATGATTTTCTTTTATATCTTATTCAATTTTTTTATTTTTATTTAATATGAAATTTTAATTTATTTAATATAATTTTTTCTATATTAGCACAGTATCTTTGAATAGTGAAGAGTGATGACCACGTTTAATTTATAAAAAATAATATAATCTCAAATTTGTTATGTTCCTGAAAATTCAAAATTAATAAAACTATTTTATTTATAATTACATAACAAATATATCAAAATAATTTTTTTTTAGAATTAATAAAGAGTACAAATATAATTTAATATATGAGATTTAATATGCAATTAAAGAGACATATATCGCTTATTTATAATATAATTTAGTATATATTATAATGATAATAGAGATTATTTCAATGTATTTCAACCGATAAATTTTAAATCTTATAAATTTGATATTTTTTAAATATTAAAATATAATAAATTTAAAGAATATGTTTCTCTTATATACTTAATATACTTAATACGTTGGATTAAAATTATTAGAATAGATTAAGATAGGGTTTTTCAATACCATCACCTTAAATATTAAATATTTGCATAATTATTACTAATTTCATAGTCGATGAACATAGGGTTTTTAATCCAATCACCTTAAATATTTGCATAATTATTACTAATTTCATAAATGACATCTTGTAAAATTTGTAATTTTAATAGGTATTTCTGCATGTTTCATATTTATTCTTAAAAAAATAATATGATAAATTCTAAATTATTATATAATTATTATATTATGATTGGATAAATATAAAAGAAACATGTCCTACTTCACTATAAAGAAGTTATAGTGATCCTTATTATTCTAAAATTTTATTTTTCATTTAATGTAACTACGTTTATTTTAATCAAACAATCAAAGGCAAAAATTATTCCTTTTCTCTATACTTTTTTTCCCATTTATCTTAATTCAAAAAAAAAAGTACTTGTTTTTTTATTTCCTTTTTCTTATATTTCATTTACATCCAAACAAAAACTTCAAACTCAGACACAAATGCCCCACAACATTCATGTGATCTGAGTGTGGACATGTCTCATTCATTTCCATTATCATTTTATCAACTATCTCTGAGGTTTCTTTCTTTTGTCTTAAACTAATTTTAGTATTGGAAGTAAAACCAACAACACGTGGATGATAATTGCAACTGGGTCGAGTGTAAGACAACCCAACTATTTTTGCCAAGGCCCAGGATCAGTTTCTAAAGCAACGAACTAGTTTTCAATTGGACTTTGCTTGTTGACCCAAAGAAAAAATGGAGAAGATTCAAATAATATAATTTCTTAATTCAATGAATGAATAAATAATTTGTTTCTATATGGTTACATGATTTACTAAATTTCTTGTATTTTAATAAAGTTTAATTTTTTCCACAATTTTTTTTAAATAAAAATTTTTGTTTTGATTATTTTTAGTGTTTAAATATATTTTATAAAACATTTTTACTTTTTTAGAAATAGAAGTGAGTGGAAAATATCAAAGTAATATGAAAAATAGGAATAGTAGAAAACTGAAAACAGAAGACCAAAATAATTACTTTAATTTTTTAATGCAATCCATTTTTTCAGTTAACAACTATTTAAATAAATAATATATACTAGATATAAAAATGTAGTTTTATATAATTTTTTAAATACATGAACATATAACTATTCATTGAATAATACATAAGAAAATCAGTTTGATTTAAATGGAATAAGTTTTTAATATAAATTCTGAAATTCATTCCAGTCTAATATTTTATTTATTTATTTGGTTATCGAATTTTGATTTAATTCCTATAATTTTTATTGAATTATATTAGATGAATATATATATAGCTAGACAGAAAATTCTGAATGATATTGATTGAGAATAAATTTGCTTGAGCCTCTCAAATTTACTAATAAAAGTTGATATCCCTATTCATAGTTGCACATTACTTGAGAATGCCACTTTTGCTAATAAATAATTAAGCATTAAAAAAACTATCACAAGTTTTTTTTATGACTTTCTTCATAATTTAACAAATTTTCTTTTATTTATTTTCCACTTACTTAAATCAAATCTTAGACATTAAAAAAAAAAGTAATATAGTTGTAATCATATAATTTATTATATTATTTAATAATAATAATAATAATAACTAATTTTTATTTAAAATTTCACATAAATATCTGTTGCAGAATATATTTGAGAAAGTAATATTTGTACCAATTTTTGTATTTATTGTGAAAAAGAAAAGGAAGAAAGTAACGAATCAGTATAAGCAGTTCCGAAATTCCAAACGTTATTTCGCTTTGGTCTCTCCGCCAGTGCAGTGATCATCTCACAGCACTTCCCACTTCTACTCTCAAAATTCTATTCTCCATTTACGCCATCTCATTCTTCCCTTCGTTCCTTTGATCCAAAAGCAATCTCATTCTCACACTCTCTCCCTCGCAATCCCAAACTGAAACCAGAAACTATTATTTCCTCCGAATTCTGATTGCACCAAACGCCATTCCCGCCTCACTGTTTCCTCCGATCGCCGCCACAGAACAATATCACATTGCTTCCTATTGAATTCACCTATCTGGATCGAGAATAATGAACGCCTATATTTTCGGTGTCGTCGTTCCTCTCCTCGTCCTCCTCTACCGCAACCGCAGTTCCGTCAAGCGCCGCGGCCTCCCCGCCGACGTTGGCGGCGAGCACGGCCTCGCGCTGAGGAACCGGCACTTCACTTCGCCGCTCAGTTCGGCCTGGGAAGGCGTCTCGACGCTGGCGGAGCTTTTCGAGCGCGCATGCAGGGAGCATCAGGAGCGCGTGCTGCTCGGCACGCGCGAGCTGATCGCGAGTGAGATGCAGACCTCTCCGGACGGTAGAACCTTCGAGAAGCTTCACCTTGGGGATTACCAGTGGCTCACTTACGGAAGAGTCTTCCAATCCGTCTCGAGTTTCGCGTCCGGTTTGGCCTTTCTCGGTCATCGCAGGGAAGAGCGCGTGGCAATATTCGCTGAAACCAGAGAACGTTGGTTTATTGCACTGCAGGTGTTTGGTTTTCTGATTCGGACGAATTTTCCTTCAATATTTGTGTTTCTCATGGTTTTGTTTCTTCTGCAGGGTTGCTTCAGGAGGAATGTGACAGTTGTGACTATATATTCGTCGTTGGGAGAGGAAGCTTTGTGTCACTCGTTGAATGAGGTTGTTATCTGTTAATAGTTATAGACCGAGAAGTGTTACTGCTACATACTACTATGTTAATCATTAGACTAAGTGATACTGCTATATATTATGTTTCTATGGTTATGCTGCATTTGCTGTGCGGTGTTAAAGTGGTTCATTGGTTTAGTATAAAGTGGTGGAATCGGATCTTTGTAACATTCTTCTGTATAGTGATATGAAAAGTTTTGACGGGGAGAGAAGGAACTGTAAATTTCTAAACATGGAATAAGATATACACGTCCTCCTGGTTTGATGGAAAAAAAAAACCCACTAGCAGTAACCTGCTTCTCAAAATTCCGCATGTTCTCGTCTCCTAGTATGCACTCCAAATAAATGCTATTGGCAACTGTTAAGGTGCCATTGTATAAATGACTAGCACAAATCTCGTGAAGGACAGTATTAATAATTTTGAGTGTTTATTTTTTGGGGGGGGGACAACAACGATATTGTTATTGTATAGTTAAGTAATAACTAAAAATGGAAAGATATACACAGTTATCTGTAATCTTAGGTGGACCACTAGACTTAGTCTGGCGAGGAGGTTAAAGAAAGGAGGGATGGGAGGCCAGTAGTGGGGAGCTCCAGGCTAGATGGTTCAGAACTCAATATTTTATTATTGATTATATAAAACTTAACGAATCGGAACAGAAAACATTCCGGCGGAGGGGGATTCTTTTAGGAAAACGAACGTATTAATTATTTTCCCTTTTCTCATGATGAAGTTCTTCATTTTAGTCTTACAATCATTTTCCTTCTTTTCATTTCAACTGCTCTACATACAATCCTGGTATTCAAAGGTTTATGTAATGGTTAAGAGTTCAACTTTTTCATTTTATATTTGTCAATTTAGCTGTAGATTCTTCACAATATTTTGATATACTTTTTGGATTTTGCCTATGCTTTGAAACGGTTTACTAAAAGTGATGTGCTTCTTAGTTCACGTGTTTGTTCTATTTTATAATCTAACTTGCAAAATCTTTGCCAGACAGATGTCACAACAGTGATTTGTGGGCGCAAAGAATTGACATCACTATTACATATCAGTGGTCAACTTGATTCTGTGAAGCGTGTTATATGCATGGACGATGATATTCCATCTGATACCTTGTCTGCTCAGAATGGCTGGAAAATCACTTCCTTTGCAGATGTTGAGAGGCTCGGTAGAGAAAATCCTGTTGAGGCTGATTTACCCCTTTCAGCAGATATTGCAGTTATAATGTACACTAGTGGAAGTACAGGATTGCCCAAGGTTAAAAGCATCTTTGAGATATTTAGTTCTTTGAATGTCAACAATTGTATCATTTCACTGGATTGACTTTCCTAAATAGTAATCTAGACTCTAGATTTTTTTAATCCTTTTTCTCTTCCTTCCTCTCTTTTTGGCTGTATTATTTCTTGATTTTTTTTTTCTTTTCACAGGGTGTAATGATGACACATGGCAATGTCTTGGCAACAATCTCTTCTGTAATGATTATAGTTCCTAACCTTGGGCCAAAGGATGTTTATCTAGCATACTTACCCATGGCTCATATCCTTGAACTAGTAGCTGAGGTATGCGTTTCTACTTCAGTGAGTGTTGAATAATTATTTCAGTTTAAAGTGCATTTTGATTGTGTTTTATTTTTCTTATCTTGCATATTTTGACAATCTCAAGTACTTGTTTTAGAATTTAATTGCAGCTGTTGGAGGTTGTATAGGATATGCAACTCCTTTGACTTTAACTGATACATCAAACAAAATAAAAAAAGGGAAAAGGGGGGATGCCACTGCATTGATGCCAACTGTGATGGCAGCTGTACCAGCAATTCTTGATCGTGTACGTGAAGGAGTGCTCAAGAAGGTATTTTGATTTGTGATGGAATTGAAGAATACAGTTCTACATATCGATATTATGCATTGGTGTCTGTGTTAGTGAGCTTGTAGAATAAACCTTTTACTTTGCGTAGTAAGGCTAAAAACTGATCTTGCAGGTAAATGCAAAAGGAGGATTGTCAAAGAAATTATTTGATTTAGCCTATGCACGAAGGTTGCATGCACTTAATGGTAGCTGGTTTGGTGCTTGGGGCTTGGAAAAAGCTCTATGGAACCTTCTTGTGTTCAAGAAGGTTCAAGCAATTTTGGGTGGTCGCATTCGGTTTATACTGTGTGGTGGTGCTCCCCTTTCTGGTGACACCCAAAGATTCATCAACATTTGTCTTGGGTCAGTAACGTTGCATTTTTTTTTTTTTGTAAATAAAAGAAATATCATTATAGAAGAAGAGGTGTGAAACATAATAGTAGACGATAAGATATTCTCTTAAAGAAACCAACAAAAGGAACCAACACTACAGAGGTTCTAAGTATACAAGAAACACACGGCTTGATGGTTGATGTTAACAACTCTCACTTGTGTGCATTTTTTCATGGAAAATTCAAATCCTACAGAGCAGCTTCTAAAATAAATAATACTAGAATTACTCTAAAATTTTATAGCTTTATCGTGTACTTTTATTTTTGCTTTACAGATTTCCTATATTGTCTTTTCCTATCAAACTTATTTGGTTGTCTTTTTCAGTGCTCCAATAGGTCAAGGATATGGTCTCACTGAGACTTGTGCTGGTGGGACATTCTCTGACTTCGACGATACGTCTGTGGGCCGTGTTGGGCCACCTATTCCTTGCTCATATGTTAAAGTAGGAATTGATCAGATGTAATCCAACTCCATACATTTTAACCTCAAGGAATATATTTACAAAGATAAATGCTACTTTTTTTTTCTCAGCTAATTGACTGGCCCGAAGGTGGATATTCAACTAATGACTCGCCCATGCCCCGTGGTGAAATCGTAATTGGCGGTCCAAATGTCACTCTTGGTTACTTCAAAAATGAAGAAAAAACGAGAGAATCTTACAAGGTATTGCTATATATGTTCTCTTCCTTTCTTGGTAATCACTTATGATTTCCCTCCATTGTCATGTCAGTGATATTTCTTATTAGACATAAAACCATTCCCAAATTCTTTATCTAACAGCCCGAGCATTTAGGAGATGTGATCCTCTAACACCCTTCACTACAGAAATTTGTCAAACTAGACGAATTTATTAAAAATAGTCATAATCAATAATTAATTCAATTCACATTAAATAAAGGATCTAATAGGTATACAAATCGTATTTTAAGAATTAATTCGAACGATGTGATTGTTTCTTACTGCCTCCATTCTAAAAAATAAAGGTCAGATTTGGGCACAAATACATGGGTTGTGCACTCCATGCGTTGAGCCTAAAGTGCTGTGAGGAAACGTGTTAAATATAGAACCATTAATGAAACTTCATGTAACTGTTAAGCTTTTAGAAGACCGATCCTTGACAATTTGCTTAGTCATGTTGATATTTGTGGTTTACTGTCCCCCCTCCCTCATATATATATCTACTTTTGTTTTGTTATAAAGGTTGATGAAAGAGGAGTGAGGTGGTTCTACACGGGTGACATTGGGAGATTTCATAAAGATGGTTGCATTGAGATCATTGATCGGAAAAAGGACATAGTTAAACTACAGCATGGAGAATATGTGTCCTTGGGAAAGGTATGGTGGATGTTGGTCTGTCGAATGTGGAATGCAATGCTTCCAATATTTAATGACTAATTTATTCAATACAGGTGGAGGCAGCTCTTTCTACCAGTCCCTACGTAGACAATATCATGTTGCATGCTGATCCTTTTCACAGCTACTGTGTGGCATTAGTGGCAGTTTCTCATCCCGCATTGGAGCAATGGGCTTCACAGCAAGGAATTGCATATTCTGATCTTTCAGAACTGTGCAAGAAAGAAGAAACTGTGAAGGAAGTGCATGCATCACTCGTAAAGGTATGCCTTTAGTATGAATTAAGACACAGTGTTGAAGGTATTTTTTTTTTTCTTTCCGGCATTGAAAAAAAGGCATCTCGGGTATGTACTCTATAAACGGAGTGTAACATATATCATATTCATTGCCTTTTATTGTTGCTAATGCTGTAACGTCATTTCATTTTCTTACTATCATTAACCATTTCCAGGAAGCAAAGAAGGCTCGTTTGGAAAAGTTTGAGATTCCTGCAAAAATTAATTTGCTTTCTGACCCATGGACTCCTGACTCTGGCCTAGTCACTGCAGCTCTTAAGCTCAAGAGAGAGATAATTAGAAAGACATTTCAAGAGAAGCTCTCAGAGTTATATGCCTCAGTTTAGACCAAAATTGGATCTGGTTCCAATAAAAGAAACCATTTTAATTCTTTTTCCTTTTTAGGTAGGGTTTTATATTTTTATTTAAAATCATTTCTCCATTTTAAATTATATTTAACAGGGCTTATCACGAGTAGAAGGCCAACATGTTGAATAATTTGAATTTGGGGAATGCTGAAATTTATCAAAATTTCTATCATAAATTCTGGACAAAGCCAGCATTGTTCCTGCCCTTTAGGTGGTCAGCCGGTTGTGTACCTTAATTCTCCCAAAAGTACAGATCATTGCAAATCTGAAAATTGTACACTTAACATACATGATTAACCATGCCACTCATCTTTCGGTTTATTTTGTATGCTAAAGCTATTTTATTTCTTTTCACATTCATGAAGGGAACATAAAAAACTTGATTGATGTAATGGTGAAGGTTATTAATTAGCGGGAGCAAATATTGAAATTATATGGGATTATTACTACGGTGGATTGATGAAGCATGTTGTTATTGGTGGAGGTGAGGTTCTATTTCACTATGTTCTATATGATTATTCTATTTAGAATCAAGAAGTTTCACAAATTTTATGTCATATTTAGTTCCAAGCAATAATGTGCCTAGTTCCTAAGGTAGCCTAACATGGGATGTAGCTAGTCACTCTTGATTTTTGGAAATTGAGAAATCATTACCAGTCTTGATATATATATATATATATATATATATATAATATATATATATATATATATATATATATATATATATATAAAGAGAGAGAGTAATATTACTGAGGTATTTGCAAAATAAATTATAAGCTAAAATTAGAAAAAAAAATTAACATTAATTTTATATCCAAAATTTTAAAATATTAAATTTATAAGACTTTTTTTATTTATATATTTAATTTTTCTATTTTTATCCAAGATTTGAAATAATACTTAACCTTAACATATATTGATGAGAATTTTTTTTCACTGTTGAGAAAGAGTATTAGGTCTTGTTATTTCATTACTGTACAATAGCTTACTTGGTAACTAGAAAATGTTTGTTTGGTTTTGAAGAGTGATGTTGATACGAAAACAATTCTATGAAAACTTTCATAGTTAATATATAGATATCGCGTCTCATTTCCGCTCTCTACCAAGTTAATGAGATTTTCCATTTATACTCTGTACATTTATTGAAAATGCATGACTTGAATTTATAAGTTTAGGAATCCTCTTAGTAGATAATATACTATTGTAAGTTATAGCAGAAGTTGATAGCTTATTCTTAGCTTAAAATAAAAAGTTTCTCCTCTTATCTAAAATTTTATGGACACAAAAAAGAGAAAAATAATATTTTTATCACAAAACATGGTTCCACACTAAAAAGTGCGAAAATGGAGCAATTATTTTCTTTAATAAAAATATTAAGTTAGTTTTTTCAATTCAATATCAATTAAAAATCGCGATTTTGGTAATGTTTGTTTAATTATATTTTATTTTTAACTTAATGGGTGTGGTTCAGTTCAGAACACGTATTAAATTTATTGAGAAGAACATAAATTTGATTGATTCTTGCAAAAAATACATCTTTACGAGGGTAAATTGATTATAACCAAATTTTGAATTAAAAATTAGACTCATAATTGGCCAGAAGAACCAAAGCTTGACATTGAAATATTAAAGGAAAGTAAGAAATTTTTTATTTATTATATCAAATAACATAAAGAACAAATTTTGATGAATTAAAAAAAAGTATGGATTTTATTTACTTATTATTATATTAAATAATATTACACAATAAAAATATAACATTTTTTCAATTCTTAAAAAAAAATAATGATATGATTTATTTATTTTTAGTTTTTAAAAAGGATACTGATAAATAATAACAAAATTAAGATATATTTTCCTACCTTCAATATCGTCAATACAAATAAACTATAGAGATTATCTAAAAACTAAAATGTTAAGTACAATAAATAAAACAGTGGAACATTTAAAATATTACAATTACAGTTAATCGAAAAATAATATTAATTAAAAAAACATTTCTTCATTCAATTTTCAACCTTTCATTATAATTTAATGAATAAATCATTGAATAAAACTTTAGTCATTCTCATTAATAATGATATAAAAAATAATCTTGAAACTGTTATTTTTACAATGTTGAATACTAAATTATTTTTATTACTTTTTTTTTTAAGATTCATTTTGATAATTTATCTTTTCTTTTTTTAATATCTATCTTTTAAATGTAAATTAATTATACTTTATAGAATAATTGTCATTTCTAATTTTAGACATATTTTTTATTTATCTTTAAATCATTTTTTTTTTTATAATTAGATATACTTATGTATAACTCAACTAATATAGTTAAAAAGTGGAAAAAAAATTCTAACACTAAATAAAAAAAATCTGAAGTCTGATATCATATTTATTTGGAGATGTTTATGATATTCACCTTTTTAATATTTTTATCATGTTTGTAATTTTTGTTTTGATAAATTTTATATAAACATCCTCGTACCAAAAAGCAAGTCTCCCACATAATCAATTGTGAAGCAGGAAATGCTCACGAAGAGAAGCAGGTGGAGGGAAGCAGGTGCAGAGGTATCTGATAGAGCGATCGTAGAAGCAGGTCCAGTCCCCTTTCCGAATTCGAACACGCCACGGGTTTACAGATAAATTTCACTCTCCGAAAGTACCTCCGCTTCTTCTTCTCCCCGGTGAACTTCTCTTTCCCCAACCATGTTTCTTCTAGCAATGGGGAGAAAACCTAGCATAGCATGTCGATTCAAAGAGTTGAGGCGAATGGACCGTAGAGCATTCTTCAAGCCCAATCGAATCTTGCAGACAGGATTCTGGATAATCGTCTATTGAATCAATCGTCTATTGTGGCTATATGAAATAAGAGGGAATCCATCAAGAATAAGGGGAAATCTCCACCAAACGATCCAAACGACTATCACTTCCGGGATACCAAAACAATGTTGTTTTGCTCTCCACTAAGGTCGAAACTATCAACCAAACTCCTCAACATAACCATATCCTCGCTGTGCAAAGCGAAACAAATATCCAAAGTCGAATCCCTAATAATTGACGGCATAAGAATCGGTGTGCTCCCCGACCCGGTCACATACAACACCCTAATCAACGCCTACTGTCGTTTCGTCTCCATCGATGTCGCCTACTCCGTTCTTGCGCGAATGCGCGAAGCAGGGTTCCCACCCGATGTCGTTTCGTACAACGCGTTAATCTCTGGCGCCGTCAGAAAGTCTCAGCTCTCCAAGTCCCTCGACCTGTTCGAGGAAATGCTGGCGAGTGGCTTAACTCCCGACGCGTGGAGCCACAACATCCTAATGCACTGTTTGTTCAAGCTCGGAAAGCCCGACGAAGCCAATCGCGTTTTCAAAGAAACCGTTCTCCGCGGCGAGGTTCATGCTGCCACTTACACCGTCATGATTAACGGTCTCTGCAAGAACGGTTACGTCTCCCACGCCTTGAGCCTATTCAGGAACTTGCAGAAATACGGTTTCGTGTCTCAGGTTTTGACCTACAACGCACTTATCAACGGGCTTTGCAAGGCCAAGCGGTTGAAGCAGGCGCTGAAGGTGCTCAAGGAGTTTGGGGAGTACGGTTATGAACCGAATGCGATTACTTACACTACCGTCATGAAGTGCTGCTTCCGGTGCGGTTTTTTCGAGCAAGGGTTGGAGATATTGTGGGAGATGAGGAATTTAGGGTTCACGTTCGACGGATTCGCGTATTGCACTGTGATTGCGGCTATGATCAAGACTGGCCGGATGCGCGAGGCAGAGGAGATAATCAAGATCATGGTGAATTCCGGCATTAGGCCGGATATCGTGTCCTATAACACTTTGATTAACCTTTATTGCAGGCAGGGGAAGTTGGAGGATGCATTGAAGTTGTTGGATGAGATTGAGGAGGAGGGGTTGGAATGTGATCAGTACACACATACTATTATTGTTGATGGGTTGTGTAAGTCTGGTGACTTTGTTCGGGCTCAGATGCACTTGAACTATATGAATACATTAGGCTTCGGATATAATTTGGTTGCTTTTAATTGTATGCTTGATGCTTTGGGGAAGGCTGGGCATATTGATCATGCTGTGAAGTTGTTTGAGACGATGGAGGAGAAGGATTCGTTTACTTATACTATATTGGTGCACAACCTTTGCAGGGCAGGGAGGTTCCTTTGTGCCTCGAAGGTGTTGGTTTCGTGTTTGAAATGCGGGTACCTGGTGTTGAGGGCCACTCAAAGGGCGGTTCTTGATGGCCTCCGGAGTATTGGGCTTACAAATGAAGCGAGGAAGGTTAGGTTGAGGATCAAATTGGCACGGTTTGTGCCTTGATTGTGTGGCAGTTGCTGTAAGGAATTTTGGATGTGTGGTGATTATCAGAGGGGACCTATGTTGGACTGAAGTCAGCCAATAAAGAATGACACTCTAATATGCGGGTCGCACAGTTGATGATCAGCATAATTCTTGTTCAAAGGGATAATCGTTGTGCCGCAAGAAATTTGGCATGCTTAGGTAGACTCTTATCTCCTACTGTTCATCTGATTTTATGTTAAATAATAAGATGAGGCTATGTATAAAAATGTATATATAAGGACTTGTGGAGATGATAAATTTAACAGCTGATAGTCATATATACAGTTGGCGGTCTGTTTATTAAATTTCTCCAAATTTTTCCCTAATACTCTGTCAGAGCTAAAAAAGTGTGTTTATTATTGAATCAAAGTAGTTGCCAGAAGCTCACAAAATGAGAGACAGAAAATTGCTTGTTCCATATAAATCCCAAATTGCTAGAGAAGTAACTCATTTCATTATCTTTATATTATTAACTTGTGATTATGACATAATAAGGAGTCTCCCAGCTGTTTTTTTTTTCACTTATCTTGAAACTAACTCCCAACTAATGCTAAGTTATGAAAGATGCCTTCTGTCAAAGTTGCTTGATTTTGATACAATAGAAGGTTTTGCAATTGTCTCCTTATGTCTTTATTTTTTTCCACTGGCAAGGTTAGGACTGTTTTTTGGATCCAATCAAAAGAATCTCATGTCTAGGAAGATATGTGTCCTAACCTAACTGTTTGATTGACTTATTTGAAATTATCTTGGATTAAAAGAAAACGGTTTGAGATAGTTTTTGGTTTCCATCTTGACAATCAGTGTTCCTTATGACAGCAATTATTTCTGCAATCTTGACTCTCTTTCTCTTAGCCGTGTTCTTTGAGCAGTTAAGCACTGGGATTTATCAAATGTAAATGAGAAAAAAAGTGTAACCTAACTGTTTGATTGACTTATTTGAAATTATCTTGGGTTAAAAGAAAACGGTTTGAGATAGTTTCTGGTTTCCATCTTGACAATCAGTGTTCCTTATGACAGCAATAATTTCTGCAATCTTGACTCTCTTTCTCTTAGCCTACGGGTCTGGTGTATTTGTGTTCTTTGAGCAGTTAAGCACTGGGATTTATCAAATGTAAATGAGAAAAAAAGTGTACTCTGTTGCTTATTTTTTTAAGGTGACTTCATTTTTCAGTTCAATTAGCTTAAGACAAGTATAGGAAGTTTATTTCTTGTAGTGTTAGTTTGATCTTGTATTCTGCCATCTGCATTGCAGTATGAGATCATATTACCGTAGTGGTGTAGAAATGGAGGAGTGCAACTTATGGACATACAAATACAAGCCAACAACTGTTTTCTCCTTTCCTTGCGAGTGAATATTAGTTTTCTCCTTTCCTTTTCACTCCCCGTTTTCTCAACTGTTTTGATTCCATTTTGGTAGATTTGCGCCTCTTAGGTTCTTTCAAAAGCTAACAACTCTAAAAGCTGTTTTTTTTGTTATGAAATTTGTGCTTAGGAATTAATATTGGAACATGTCATTGATAATTCCCATTTATCTTCTTGCCATTGTTTTTATTTACCAAACCTTATGATTTTCCCCTGTACTGTACTGATAAAGAAACACGGACAGGTTATGGCACACTTCCATTCGATCTTGAGCTTGGCCATCAGATTCTACCGAAGATAATGCCATGGGATTTCCCCTCAGAGATATCTGAACTAATTGAGAAAGAAATAGCCCAACCAACAAATATAATGGAAGAAAACTCCAGAGGGTTGGTTACAGAAGAGCTTGACGTAAGTGAACGGCAAAAATATAGAGGCCAAGAAAGTAGAGATGATTAAGAGGAATGGATCGTTGACAGATTACTGTGAGCTTGAAATTCAATATAACACTATTTCTGAGTTTTCCAACTCTTCTCCTTCCCCACTTGCATCCTCTAGGCATAATGGTCGAAGGAAACTTGTAGTTATGTCCTCTGATTCTGAGGATGAGGATTCAAATAATGGATATACTGTAGGCTCACATGATGAAGCTAATACGAAACCTTTGATGAAAGAAAATAATGGTTGTCACTCAGAGTTTCAATTAAAAGGAAACTACCCCAACACATCAGTTCACAGACTAGTTTGTTCCGATTTGGAGCATTCAGATTTTAAATATTCAGAAACGTCTGATGGTACATACTTCAATGAAACATGTAAATCATTAGATGTATCTTGTGTGCCAGAATCAACGTTTGTTCCTGAAACTGAAATTGAAAATGGAACGGAGACAATGTCTGGAGCCGTGTCTTCTGGTCGTGCTGGCCCTGTTGTTAGTCCTCAAGAAGTATCTGTGAATAATGAGTTGAAACCACTCACTTTCAATGTTCGTAGGCGCTTAACAAAATTGTCACAAAATCCAGATTCGTTGGTGGATACTGAAATTCCAGACTATTCTCTTAAAGGGATTCAGCATGCTGTTCAAGATGAACATATGGAAACAATTGTTAAAGTGATGGATGAGTGCAGTCGAATGGATTTCAAACTAAAGCCAACGTTTTCGCAGTGCAATGCATTAGACGGAACGGAAAAGATACAAAAAGTGTGGAGAGATCTCCGTGATCGTCGAATGGATTTAAGACAGCATTCTACCTCAGAACAGCTTGGTGCTTTTCAAGTTGTTAAACTTGCTAGCGGACTATGCAATCTAATTTCAGACGTTGATTTGTTTCCTAAACAGGTAATTGCCTTTTTCAGCTGAAAATAAAATTGTGAAGTTTTACTTCCTTTGCGTATTTGGCACTCAATTATGATAATATATGTATGTATACGCAGGATGTAATGGAACCTTCGGCGTTCCTTTCTGGGATTGAAAATTGAAAACTTTATAAATGATAATATTAAATTTGTTATTAAAATAATGACATCATTTTAACCCTTAAATAAGTCAAACAATTAAGATATATAGAAGAAAATATAATTATGGAATAAGTAGAAAATAAAAATGGTACAAAGGATTCTAAAAATGAGAGAAAACGAAATCATTGAAAACCTAGAAAATCTAAGAAGATATACAAATATTTTAAAGTTTTGGGCAAACATAATCAAAGAAGAAGAAAATTATTTTTAATAAGTTATAACAAAAGAAGAAAAAATAAAAATAACACATCACGACTAATAGTAAAATCTTATGAAGGTGTAACTTGAGATGTAATTTAATGAATATAATCTCATGTAATATTTTTAAGAAGATTTATCAAGATAATTATTATAAAATGATATTATTAAAATATCATGGTTAGATGTGAAGCATATTATAATTTAGATGTTAATTTTTTTTTAAGAAATACAAAATATCCCCAATAATTTGTATTGATAAAATATCTTATTATTTTTAAAATATAATGAATCTTATATATTATTAGTTGTATATAAAATTTTAAAAAATGTATTAAGTGTTCCTTGATATGGAGGTGAAAGAATAACTTCTTGCCTTCTTAATATTCATCTATAAATTTAAAATTTTTCATTTCTTTTATATGAAAAGAATCAATACATTGATAAAATTAATTTTAATTTAGATAATATTAAATATTTTACATAATTATATTTTATCTCAAGTTGTATAATTTTATGTTTTTTTTAAGAATAAGATTAGTTTACCTGAATATAAGTTTTCTTAATTTTATATATGAATTTTGGTTTTATTCTTTTATAAAATTTTTATTTATTATATTTTAATATATGATAAATAATTATTAAATAAAAAATTAACCTTAATGGATATAATTTTTCCATAATAATATTTAACATATACTTTTTCATTTAAAAAAAATTAACCTTAAAAATATTTTGTACCTACAAATCTAAATATATATTTTTTTTCTTTATTTCATTGTAATATATAGTTGTTCTTTATCTTTATTCAATATTTATAAGCATTATATTCATACAACACAAAAATAATATATTTTTCTTATTGATTTATTTCTTTCTATAGTTAAAAATATATTTCGAGATTTTTCACCTTATAACTAAAGTCCTAGTTATGATAAATAAATTACCTTTTTGAAATTTAAGATAAATATTTTTTTCTTCAAATTAAAAAAAAAATTTCAATTCTTCAAATATAAAAAAAAATATAATTTATTTAAATTATTAATTTGAAGGTTTAAAAATAAATTTAAATAATTTATTTGTTTAAAAATTAAAATTATATTTATTAATTTTGAGGGATGACGATAATTTTTTTTTTTTAAAATTTAGAAAACCAAAACTAATAACACCAAATCTCAGAAATTTAAAACATAATTAAACCTTAAAAAAGTATTACTTAAAATCTGTTAAAATAAGAAGTATGAGTTGCATATTTGTTTGAGTGTCTTTCTCCATGCAATTTGATTGGAACCATTTCTTTTTTTTCTATCATCTGAGAGGCGTGTCACCACTAAAACAAACAACAGTTTTAGGGTTGTGTATGCATGTAACAACATTTATGCCACTCCAAAAGATCCTTGCCCTACCATGCCACCCCACCTAGAAAATGGACCATCGGAATATTATATCAATCAAGAGAAACTGATTACCAGTGATTAATACAATCCACCACATTATACTTGTCCTTTATCCTTTAGAAAAACTTCACTTTATTTAAGAAACAATGCAAAATTCTGATTTAGCAACTGCAAGTTCACAGTGTCAGTCCTTCTGCATAAACTATAAATCAGTTGTTTTGATTGAGCTATATATTTCACTCAAGCTCTGAAACTGGTGTGGAAAAAATACAAGTTAATTATGAACAATTAATTATTTATCTATCTTTTTCTATATATATATTATCAATGTTGAAATTGAATTCCAAGTGTTTGAAGTGTTAACTGTGAAACACAGGTTAAAAATGGAAGATACAAACTAAAAAATGAAGGAGATCCACATCCAAGTTTGGACCATGATGTGAGCATGACTTGAAGCCAACCAAATCAGAAACAATCCCCTCATCTTCTTCCCATGTGACCATTAGTTTGTTTGTTTTCATCACCTTTAAGTCTTTTAGGATGTTTCATGGAAACTCCATACATTCTCCATCAAATGCCACTTTTCCTTTTCTTCCATTTAACTACATATAAATACTTTCCCCTTCCCTTTTCTTTTCCTAAAGCATAGATAAAGGGGTTCTCTCATTTATCCACTAAAATATGTTGCATTATTTCTTAAGAGTTTTTTTATTTCTCAAGTAAAAGGAAAATACGTTTGAATGTTGTTTATATGTGTGTTATTTAATCATCAAAAGAAATAGTAAAAGAATATCAGAATTAGATATTAATATCAGATACAAATTATTTGATTTGGAGGAAGTAAGTGCATGCAACTATTGCTCATCACTTGGTGCCTTGTGTCTGTCACATGCTTGATGAAGGGTGAGAGAGAAGGAAGAAGAAATTTCAAACTAGTGTGCATCACATGTTTTTGCAATGAAAGAATTTGGCGAAAACAAGCTTTCTTTCTGAGGGACATTCATAGTGTGTAACATTAATATTTTATTTAAACAATATGTTCAACACACAAACATTGATCTTAGTCTAAGAAAAGTGCAGGATGGTAGAGATAGGGTATAGCAGAAGCAGAAGCAGAGCATGGGTCATTTTGACCTTGTCAAAGCTCTACTACCCAAAATTTAAGTGGCAGTTGCAAATGTTGACTTTCCTTCTTTCTTAACATGTTTTTTTAAAAGTTGGTTTTGATTTGGACGGTGCATGGGTCAAGTTTTTGCGGCATTCAAGCTAAAAATATATTTCAAGATATGTTCATAAGTGTTGTGGACACATAATTCTTCTAGTTTACTACAATTACTTGCTTTTTAACCCAATATGACCTACTGTAATTAGCTTTAACTAGTAATTTTATCAGAATGAAAATAGTATTTAACTATCACAAACAAGTTATAATTCAAGTTTTATGTGGAGAAAAAAAAATTACTAGAAAAAGATAGTCTCATTTCATCATAATGTTTTTAATCTGAATAACAAAAATTCTATACTTCTAAGTGCATGATTATTTTGTGATATTTTTTCTAAATTCGAGAATATTATGAATTAATAATAATATTATTCAGATAAAATTCTTTTTTAATCACTTTTTTTTTTCAAAATAGTCTACTAATTATAATTATTGTAGTTCAATCAAATAATCGGAGATTGAGTCTTATGATTTATAATAGTTTTACTTATGCTAAAAAAATTATTTAACAAAAAAAAAATCTTCTATAAAAAGATACTGTGTTTTATATAGTTATAAAATGAAAAGATAAAGTAATTTATATCTTAGAATTTTTACTTTTTTATAAATAATGGTGGAACAAAAAGTACGATTTATATATAAACATTTTTTTTTGAGATAGTGATGATCTAATCAAGGGATAGTTAATCTGTTACCTATTGAAAATAAATTTAAATTTATTTTTAGTTCTTATAGTTTGACAAATGTATAATTTTGGTTTTTAATAATTTAATTTCACATTTAATTATCTAATTTTTTTAATTAAATAATTTTTATTTTCCATTAATATATTATTTAATAATTAATAAAAGACATTAACATATATCCGTCAAAATAACATGGGTTGAAGTTTATCGTTAAGTCTTATTAATAATAAACTATGTAAATTAGTGATTAAGATTGTTATTGCTAAATAAAAATTAAATAATAGATTAATAGTAAACTAAACCTACTTAATTTAAAAAAACTAAATAAGCCTAAAAATAATAATTTAGATGTATAATAATATAATGATTATGTTTTAGAAACTTAGAGAAAGAAATGGTTTACAATCATAAAATTACTTTCAAAGTAATTTTTTTAATTTATTCAAAGTAATTTTGGTTTTAATTATATTTTTTATGGTAATAATTATTTTTAAAATGTGAAATAAACATATTTACAATTTGAATAAATATTTGCTTAGAATTATTTTTCTGTAAAGAATAAGGTTGACATAGAGTGTGGTGTAAGGTAATTGCTTTTATCATGTATACCTACTTTTTCTGAAAAGGGAAACACACTGCCTCACATCCACCACAATACTTCAAGATTCCTTTTGTTTTCTTTTGGATAAAATTATTTTCGATAATTAATACAAATAATACATGAAATGTGATATTAATTATTGTCCTCGAGTACCTTCAAAATTATTTTTTATTTGTTTGTGATCGAGTATTCTTTTATTCTAATGAATCTCGTAAAAATATATTTATTTATGATTATATTTCAATATTTAAATCCGTATATATTTAATAAAAAGTTTTGAAATAATATTTTACTTTAATTAAATAAATTTATTTATAATATAAAATAATATAAAATTATTTTATGTAATTTTTAAATATAAATTTATTATGATTATATTTTTTTTTAGAATTATATACAAATCTTCCACTAGTATATTTTCATTTAGTAAATTTGATCCTTTATATATAATTATTAAGTAGTCAAACTCATCATGTATTCATATATTAATAAATATAAATAAAAACAATACGTTTATCATACGTCTAAACTCGATTCTAATTGAAAAATCTAACATAACTAAATGAGAATATATATATAAAAAAAAAAGGTACACAATGTATAACATTTTAATTAAATTCTAGAAACATTCATAGACGTTACATCATTGAAAGAAAGTGCATTTAGAATGGTCATATTTTTTCATTTATCAAACCCACGACTTTTTCTATAAGAAGATATATTAAATTTTGGGAAATACACTATTTTTTTGGTTTTGTTTTTTGAAACATTTATTTGTTTCAGTTAACTTCACATCAAAAGTCAAAGAAATAGTTCAAAATTCGTATAAATAACCCAACAATTTTGATGAACGTTTGTTTAGTTTTCCATAAAACGCAGAACACAACCCCATAACATATTCAACGAGGGGCCTATTAAATTTAGTGTATATTTTTTTTTATATAAATAATTTTCAATGTCACTCTTAATTCTTTATTTTTATAAAAAATTTATACAGAAAATAGTCAAAATAAGATTAATCACCTAATTTTTTTAATATATAGAATCCATTTAAATTAATATATGGTCAACTTTTTTATGGTAATCATTTTATTAATATGAAATGTTCATTGATTTTACTAATAATTAATAAAAAAATCTTATTATTACTTTTAGTGAGTTTACTCTTTTAAATTATGCTTCTTTTTTTTCTATCATAACATTCAATCCCGAATTCTACTTAAAAAGATTGAACGGAGTTTCACTTTAACTAATGACTAATTGATAATAAATGACAATATTTCAAGATAAACAACTATTCTTCTTTCAAAATTATTTTTTAGAAGATAACAACCAATTATCATAACAAATAAAACAAAACTATATATATTATGTGTTCTTGATTAAATATATTTAAATATATTTTTAATTACTTAATTTTTTTAAGGACGGGAAAAAAAATTAGGATTCAAATGTGCCAAGGTGGTGAATTCACTTTTCAATTTCAAAATACTATTTTGTTTTTTAACCTTTTAAACTTTCTGAAAAGCAGATACATATGAATAACAAAAAAATAAAAAATAAAACTTTTCATTTGGATTTGAGTTAGAAGCACAAGAGAATACTTTGAAAAAGAAAAATGGGAGAGTATAATAAAGAACTAGATTTAAGATTAAAACCTACAAAAAAAAAGGTGAGAACTTTTTTTTTTATTGAAAAGAAAAAGTGATTACCAAGTAGGATTTTTGAACCTAGGAATTTGTTGTGGTGTATGAATCCATTACCCAGTATGTATATTAGATTACAGAAACACAACATTAGTAGATTACATTACATTACTTACATTGTTGAGATTCATCCATCTTGTGATGGTGGGGCCATGTTCATGATCCTCCATTTAGTTTCACTTTCCCACCATATATATTCCCAACAATTCCTTCCATCTTTTTTAATTGGTTCACATCACATTTCCTTTCAACTTTCCTTCAACTCTTCTTCACTTCACCAAGCTTCTCCATTCTCAAGTGTCTTTCAACCATATCATGAACAACATTAGAAATAATGGCTACAGAGAAGAAAAATCATTCTGCTATTTCCACCCCAAACAACTTCTTCTTGGGGTCTGCCCCTTGTGCTTGAATGAGAGGCTCCTCGTAGTGGCTGCAAAACAAGGTCGCCACCACCACCGCCACCGTTCTTCTTCCTCCAAATCTTCCCGCAGGCTTCAAACTTCCTCACACACAAAACCACCCTCTTCCATTCACAAGATCTTTGCTTTCGGTTCTCTCTTCTCTCGCCATGAATCCCACCACTGGAAATCTCACAACTATGACTGTGATTATGATGATGTCTCTCCCAGTCCAGAAGGTAATAATTAATACATCCTAATTTATTTTTCCCTTGATTATTTTACTGGTATTAGCTACCCAATGTTGAATGCTTACTATTATAATTCTCTTTTCATTATTATCTCCTTCTAAAGAGGAAAGTTGAGGTTTTTGCTTAATTGGGTGTTGGGTTGTGATTATAACTTGTAATTAGCAGTAGTGGGGGATATTTTTCCACCTGTAATGTCCATGGTGGGTTGAATGTTGATGAATTGCTTTCATTATTGGTGGAGAATTATCAGTGCATGTTTGCGTGTCTTCATGTGGAAGATTACATTATGTGATGATTACGAAATTAAGGTCAAAAAGCGTAACTGCAACAATAAGAGTGCTATAAGACAGAAGGAGAGAAGATGAAGGCTTTCGGTTGTGTTGTGTGTCATTCTTTTCCTCTTGGCGTGGCATATGCTTGTCAGATGCATACGCCAAGAGCATTATGACACTGCAAAATTATTTTCCTAGATTATGCTCTATTCTATGGATTTGATGGGGAATTTGGCTACATAAACTAATATTCCAATATCTCATCCATCTTTATGAATACTATACCATACCATTAATCAACAACATATCTGTATTTTTCACTTCTGCATAGTGAAAAAAGAAGAAGCCAAATACGTTTTACTTTTAACTTTAATCCGTCGGCAGCATAGTGTAGACATGGAGAACAATTACGCGTGGACTACCTTAATTTAGTACAAACAAAAGTATAATATATAAACAATATTGTTATTGTGTACCAAAAATTATCAGTTTGTTAAAGTGTAACTGTGGAAGAATACTAAAACATTAGACTGCATAATTTAAAGTACAGAGGAAAAAGTAAGGAAACCTTAGGGCATGATAGTAAAGTGTATTAAAGTAAATGCTTTTATTTAATATTTTTTGTGTATCTTTGGGAGGAATTGCATTTTTGCTTTATCTTTTGTTGTCTTGGTAGACACGAAGTAGTGACAATGATATTCTGGAATGACTTTAATAAACTTTGCAGAGTCATTCATCTCAAT
Source organism: Macrotyloma uniflorum (assembly GCA_016859785.1). Lineage (NCBI taxonomy): Eukaryota > Viridiplantae > Streptophyta > Magnoliopsida > Fabales > Fabaceae > Macrotyloma > Macrotyloma uniflorum. The sequence continues at coordinate 4,070,711 of BDMB01000001.1, forward strand.
CAAGTTTGAAGAGAATGGGGTGGCATCGTGGGAAAAGAGCACAGTGTCGAAGAAGGTGTCCCTAGAGAAGTGCAACAGGAAAATGTCGTGGAAGCATCAAAACAAGGAGAAGAGCGTGATAGAGCATGGGAAGTCACGTGAGGCGTTTAGGTGGCGAAAGAGGATAGGGCACATGTTCCAGCTCATACGGTGGAAGAAGAGTGGTGGTGTGTGCCACGTGGAGGGAGTGAAGGTGAGAAAGGGTGGTTGGATGAGGACTCTGACAAAGAGGAAAACGACCATCGAATAAAGGGTCCTAAACAACAACACCATTTCTGCCTTTGCTCCTTCACTTTGCAGTCTGCACTGTAAAGTTACATCATACTCATACTATTCACATCCCAGAGTCAAAATTGGCTTTCTTACTATCTCAAAAATGTGCTTTAGATTACCAAAAAAAAAAAGAAAAAAGAAAAGGGTAGTGCTTTCTTTGCATGCTTTAGGTACTTGGGGGATGGAACATGGGGTTCTTCTTGTAATTCTTTTTGGTTTTTAATTTCTTCATGGCTATAGACAGTACAGGCTGTAAAAGGGTTTGTTGAAATTGCTTTGATTTTGAGATTTATACTTAAAAAAAATAAGATGAAGAATTGAGTATTCTGGGGCACTGCCAAAACTCCCCATGTTAGGTACCCATAGTGGGAAACAATGAAGCATAAGGGCCCTTCAACAATATGCTACAGGACTTGTCTTATAGTTGTCTTAGGGGGAGAATGTCTTGTTCCCAATTTTCTAAATCCACTCAATGGCTTCCTTTTAATCAATAACAGTGCAAACAATTTTTTAAATTAACTAGCAAATTATTTGCTCAATAATCATCAATCCCGGTTACATATATAAATGTTTTTTCCACGCAATTCATACTGCATGTGTGCTTGTCCGATTAGGCCCTTATAATTTGCTTAGTGGTGTGATAGGTACCCTACACAAAACCAATTTGTCCCCAAGTGATCGATGGCATTAGCTCTGGGGACATGAATTTGCCACATCAGGACCACAACATTAGAGCTGAAAGAGAAAAGCTTTATTCGGAGCAGAAGAAAATGACTAGACACAATCGAATCCTCACCCAACTAAAAACCAACAAGCACATCAGATGAGAGAAATGGAGGAAATGTGGCACCATTTGGATCATAGGAAATTATATGATTGAAATTACTGTGCAGAATGCAGCACAGACATATATTGCTTTATGGCTACGTTTAGGTGTGTGATGACTATCTTTTTCCCTAGTTAGGCTTAGACACTTGCAACCAAACAACTAATGCATTCCCTTTCAAACAAAGAAATCTGAGTTTATCTCTAATTGGCCAACTAAAACGAAAGAGAGGCTTAGAAGAAGATTGAGCAACGCATACACAGTTATATATGATCTGTAAAATTATGCAGTATATCTCTCCAACAAAAAGTGGTTATGTATTATTCCTAATATATGAAACTCTATTTATCACACACATAATATAAATATTCATTTCTCAATATAGTTTATTCTATATCTAAAATAACATCATAAAAATTTAAATCTTTGAATAATTTGATTAAGGAATACATGTCGCTTTTATGTTCAATAACAAAGATTGGTTCTTGAATGTATACCTGTATGCATGTGTTTGTATATATGTTTGAGAGATGTTGTCTCTTCCTTTGAAGGGTTGCATGTGCACATGTGCTCCACTGGTATATAAATGTGTTATGCGTATTTCATTGCATAAAAGAAAAAAGTTTTATGTGATGGGAACAGAGGAGAGTGATAACAGAGGACTTCTTAATAAAAATTCTTACTTTACTATTGATAAAGTGAAGTAGTCGATGACAATGTAGAACAGCAAGTGTGTGCACCTAACTGCAGTTGCTTTGGCTACAATTAAGCCTAAAATTATAAAAGCCTCTTCTCAGTGACCCTTATAGTCTAAATGTCTTTAATAAGCCACTTTAATTTGTTTGTGAAAGCTTGGAAAGAAAAGTGAAGTTGCCAAATAGAGAGTGTAACCAAAAAACCAAATGTTATAAAGATCAATAATGAGAATTTGGACTGGGGACACGTTAGTAGATAGGGCTCTGTTCCAACCTCCACTCTGTCCCTATTAGTTTATCTGTTGCTCACTTATTTCCTGTTTTGGTTTCACTTCTCACTTTCTTGTCAATTTCATTTCAAAGTTACAACAATAACACCCCATGTGAACTGCACTCTCTCCTCTGTTGCCACCTCATTCATCACCCTTTTATCTTCAACCCTTCAAAATATTCTTTCCACGTTATCTGTTTGGCAATGGTTAAGGACTGTCTTTAGTTCACTCCTTTGGAAACTAATCGTAAATTTATTTTCATTGAAATGTGTACAAATGTTTTTATATAAATTTTGATAAAAAAGTTCTTCTTAGTTCTTGCACCAGTGTCCACCACAATGGTTAGCATGGCAATTTCTTTCACATCATTGCTTTCGCTTTCGTATATAATACCAAAGTGTTTACAAATATGTGAGGTGGGAACTCCATGTCGTGAGTGTTTTAGAAAATCACCCTTTAACTGGTTACACTGTAAGTCTACATTTAAGGAATTTTTACATCAAATATAAATATAAGATGGCATTAATTTTTACAGTAACAGGCTAAACATGGATTGAAAAGATGAGGTTATGGAAGGTTTTACTTAATGATAGGGGCGATAACAACTTGGTAACTAGAGGAGGATATTTAGTGGCTACCAAACACCCAAACTCCTAGATTATCCGTTGGTTCGATCAGAAAGGAGTGTTTATGATTTAATTTCGGCCACAACTTCTTTTAACTGTAATACGAGAGTGTTTTTGTTTCTATTTCTGTAAAGGTAAAATGTTTTTATTTTTTTCTTTAAAAATATATTTTAAAAACCCACCAAAATTAAATTAATTATATTTTAAAATATATTAAAAAAATTATCATTTTATTACCTTTTTTCATTGTTATTTAATTTTCACAAAATTTGACAAAAATATTAAAGTAAAATAAAAATATAATTCCATAAAAATCACATTTTATATCACGTTATTAATAAAATAATAGCTTGTTTACTTATACAAGTGTAATTTAGAACAGATAAACTACAATAAAGTCTTTATATAGTTATGGAGTAATTTATCTTTTCGTTACAGTTTTAAGGAGTAAAATGATTGATGACTTATAATTAAAATTTATTATGTCATTTTATTTATTTTAGATAACAATTTAATTTTTTTGTTATAATTTAAAAGATTAAATTGCTAGTAATATATAATTTTAGAAAATTTTTATGAATATCAAGGATATTTTGATGAATCGTTACAATTTTAAGAATTAAATTGGTAGTTTATTGCAATATTAGTGGTGGAATAATCTTGTAGTTGTGTTTCCTGAAAGTTTAGGGATAAAGTTGAAACCTGCAAGGGGTAGTTTCAATTCAAGCATCGGGTCCATAAAGTTGGTCCATTTTCATTTCATTTTATTGGAATATATTTTTAGGTTTAAAACAGAGAATTTTGGGTCCAAATCTTAAAATTATGAATGAGAGGTTGATTCAAATGTGAAGAAGGCCCAAAGACGATTCACCCCAACTATAAAACTAGCTTGGTGAATTTTTTTTGTATATTTACTATTAACCTTGATACCAAAACGTACTCTTACGTTGATTTATTCTTGAGAATTTAATTACTAAAAAAAATTAGTCTTGGATTGAACATTTAGAACATTAGAATACCAAAATATAAAAAATAAAAAGGGTGAAAGTGGCTGAGCGAACCAGCATTGTTTAATTGAGATGAATGAATGTGATATTATTCTTCAAAGTTTTTGACTTTTGGGTGTTTATATAAAACATACATACATTGAACTGAAAGTTGTGCTAAAAGTAATGCAATATTCTGATTTATATCAACATTATCTTATGAATAGAAAATAAATAATATAATATAATGTGAGGCCCACCAAAGTAGGAATCATCAACTCCTGACATCTGACTATTCAAAGCTAGATAATAACTTCTGATTAACCAAGTTTCACACCCATAAATGTTATGTCTATCTCAGTTGTTTTGTGAATTGAATTTGACATTCCAAAATCTACAACTTTTATATACAACACACATGAAACAAAGGGAAAGGGCAACACAAAATCCTTGCAAAAACAGAACTTTACGTATATGAATATGAACTCACACACTTCCTAAGAAGAGAAAATAAATCACAACCTCCTTGTAGTTTGTGATTATTATTATGTAGTGGAATGGAACAATTTTTAAGACGTGTTTAAAATTTTAAGCTGACACAGTGATTCCATATTCTTCAGATGAAGGCTGTAAAGCACGAATGCGAATGTCATATTTCATTGGACTTGATGATGCTTCGGTGGCAGGTGATGGTTCTGTTATGTTTGAAACGAGGGGAAAAGATGATGCAGTGTGATCATTGTAGGCATATCCAACATGGTTGCAACACTTGCGACAGAGAAGTTTGGTTTTTCTGCGGAACAAACCCCACGAGTGCTTAGAAAAAAATGGGGCACATTCAATTTCATCAGCACAGGTGAATCTGCTGTCATCAACGTTGGAGAATGATATAATGCCTCGCTTTATGGATTTCCCATATTTTGAACCGATGGATGATATGTTCCGGTCAGAGGAAGATAGGTTAAGCTCATACCCGCAAGTGCCACAACTGCAAAAATTAGAGATACATCCATAGACATTGTAATTGCAGAGTGGAAAGAAAGAGAATAAAGAAAATTCGTTCAGACTGGACCATCCAAATCATCATCAAAATCATCAAGTATTGGGAAATGGTCAAAAGACTGAAAGAAAAGTAGAAGAGGAAGCTGCTTCCTGTTGTTTGCTCAATGACTTGCCCTCTTGAGGCCCAAATTTGACTATAGCATCACTACTATAATTCAAGGCAAAATTTGACTATAGTTTACTTAAATTTGCTCGCTTTGTCATTTTTTCAAACAGATCCTCCCATATTGGTTATCTTTCAAATTAGTGAAACAGGTAAATTACATCAAAATTTTCTTTTTTTGAAGAGATGAGATTGTTTACGGCACCTAAAATGAAGAACCTGAGTAGCTGTGTTCAAATTATATAGAGATTCCAAATAAACAAGTCCATTAACATGGAAGACAATATTATGTCTCTCAAGTCTGTGCATGATCAGGAGTTTAATCTGAGTGTGTAGACAAAGAACAGCTTTTAAGATAACTCAACCCTTTAGATGTGTTTCTCTAGAGAAATTAGTATTTGACTATCCCCGAATTACTCTGGGCACTCACATATAAACAACCCAAAATTTTTTTCATGAAAACAGGATCATAAACGGGAATTAGATATCATATTAGTGTAAAGGTCATGGTCCAGCAGATACGATTCCAGTTTCACAGGGCCTAGAAACATTGAACTGATAGCAACAACCCCAAAAGGAGAAACAAATTCAACCACACTTAACACAGTAATTGAACAGTTAAGAAAATTAGAAGATCAAACGAAACAAGTATTTATAACCCAAAAGAATCTGAAAATATGTGATGGATAGAGGATATTGGAAGGAATATGGAAGGAGAATCAAGTAGCCACTGCTTTTCAGTCATTCAAACGCAATAAATAAATAAAAATGATCCTATCAGGTATTTATTGGAAAGAAGCAAATATCATATTGCAATCATGGTGAAAGCAAAAAGAGAAGAAGAAAAAAAACAGAATGAGGTTGAGAAAGAACCTGTAGCGGACATCCCTCCGAGAAGAGCAGGAATAGGAAGAAGAGGAAGTTGGATTGTGATGAACTTGTGATTTGTTGTTAAACACGGAAGTTTCCATTTTTGAGATGAATTGAGATTGCGAATGAAAAAGAGAAAAAAGAAGGAAACGTTAATTAATAACAACAAGAAGAGGAAGAAGAAAAGAAACTGTCTTCTTGGAAGTTAGTGTTGTGAGGTTCGTGTCCCTGTAAGAGACCACCACGACTTTGACTCTACTTAACCACTTCACACTTCTTATTGTAAATAATTTTATTTTTTGTTTATAAATTATTTATATATTCAAATGGTCATTTTTTACAATAATTATTTTACAAATTATATTTAAAATATTTCGTAACAATTTAACATTTTTTTTTTGTATATTTACAATACATGAAAAAAAAATAAACCTTTACAATATTCGTTTATTTTTCTTCATTATGCATATAATTGTGTCTATTATAACTAATTAGTGTCATTGAAACTAAGAATAAAATGTAATCATTAAAACTAAAGGTAACATAGTTAATGAAATAATGAAAAGACAATAATAATTAAATCACCATCCATCTGATTCTTCCGGCGGTAGTTACATATTGCTTAGTCATAGTAGCAATTTACGAGGTTAAGAAAAACCTTTTCTATCCCACGTTTAAAATAGAAAACTTTTAATGCAAAATACAATTTTATGTTTTTTAAATAATCAATATTTGAGCCTTTTCAAAATACATTTATTCACTTACTTTTATAATTACTATTTTTGACGATTTGTTAATTTAAAATTAAATTAAAAAATGAAAAACTAAAATGAAATATTTAATACTATAAATTAGAATAAGACATATTACCAATCTCGTTTAAGTTGCATTTCTTAGACTAGGAGAAGAGTTATTCTTTGGAAAGGTTTTTTTACTTTTATTAAGCACATGCTAATATTTTTCACTTTCTAATATTTTTTATATTTTTTTAAATTGGCTATATAAACTAATTTTATGGACCAAGCATTATTAATATCTTCTACGTAGGTCAACACAAAGAAAACAAATTATTTATATCTTCTGACTTTCCGTGTTGCGCCGACACAAGGCAATGGTTAATTCCCACACAGGTAAGCTTGTCCGTTGACACGTGTATGTCAAATATAGCTATCATCGCCGTGTCACGAATCAAACAAAAAATTAATATAGTAATAAAATGAAGTTGTTCAAAGATAATATTAGATGGAGTTAATTACAGCTTTTATTTTATATGTCAAAATAATATATGATGTGGACATGTAATTAAGCTAATGTAAAATTATGACTTGTGAAAGTTGTTGTGAAGTATAGAAACCACCAAAAGTCTTTATATAGGAGATTAATTATAATGATAATTATAAGGTAATTCTAAATCATGTTTTACACAACGAAATGGGCTTTTTAGATTTATTTTAATAGAATTAATTTTAAATTAAATAGTTAAACGAAGCTTGAAAGTGTTTTGAATATGAAAATTTGACTAATCCCAGTAATAATATTGACTGAGTTTCTTGAATCACGCGGAATGATAACCTATATCTCATTTCATTAACCTCGTTAGATTTCATGGGAGGTTTTTTAATATGAGTTCGTGATTTTTACAGGTAAATCGAAAAGTGTTAAAGCAGATTAGAAAAAAGTGCGATCACGAAATTGTAGATTTGTTTGTGGTGAACTGAATGCATTGATGATAGATGAGGAAACGAGTTTTGTTTAAACAGATCTAAAGAAACGAAAGAGGTAGTGTCTAATCTTCGTCTCCATCATCTGTAACGAATTTGCCAGTTCCAGGATTCAAAGCAGCAATAAAGAAGAAAAGAACGTTGAACAAGACAAGGGGTTCGATTTCGTTGATTGGTACTCCAGTCTCAATGTTCAGCTGGGCTAGTGCTCCCTTCCCAGTAATAATCTCTCCAATCAAAGAGAAAACGAATCCCAATTGAGCCAATCTTCCCACAAATAGCTCGTTTGCTTTCGTGAATCCAAACAAAGGACCTGAAAAATGGCATGAGTAACCCATGTTTTATATTATACATACATTTAAGTACATAAGATTCAAGTGTACGTTAATCATTACTCTTTAAGAAATTGGAAATTGAACAACATTGTTTTGAAAGTGAGGTACCTGAACCGAGACCAAGAGCTTCTCTGAAGCCTTTGCCTGGAGGAATAACACCCCCGGTTGTAGGCTCGTCATCAACAAATTTGCCACGGTCACCTAGACCTCCAATGGCTCCTAGCAGTGTGAAAAGGATGAAAAACAGAAGAAGGGGCTCTGCTTCATAAATGGGAATTCCAGTTTCCAGATTCAATTGTGCCAGAATTCCTTTCCCAGTCACTGCTTCACCCAACAGTGATGCCTGTACCAAATTCATTCATGCAACATTTCTTAATGCTTCTGTCCAATCACACTACCCAATTTCAAAATTATTTATCAAACACCATGTTTTATATACTACTTGTTTCTTTAGGATATACTATATATATATTTTTCTAAATCTTCCTAACTAATCAGAGACACCCAATTCTCAAGTACATTGAAAACAAGAAAATATCACCTGATGTCACAATTAAGGAGTTTATCAATAAACTATGATTTACTCACCGCGAAACCAAGCATAGCAACTCGACCCACAAAGAGCTCGTTCTGCTTTGTAAAACCAAACCCTCCAGAAGTGCCAAAGATACCATCTTCAACCTTTTGTTTTGGCTTTGTAACCTGAATGAATACACAACTTAAATCTCGTGAAACCAAATTCAATTTGCTGAGAAACGAAGCATTGGATTATGCAGACACAAGTTTCATTTACAGAAAAAAAAGGAATGGAAAATGAGTACCTTGGTCTTAGCAGGAGGTGCCTTGGTCTTTGATTTGAAGAGGGCCAGAGTTGTGAATGTACGAGGTGAAGAAAAGAAAGAGCTTGATGATGGAAGAGGGTTGAATGAGAGTTGAGAAAACTTAGGCCTCAATTGGAGAAAAAGGTCTTTCTTCAAATCCACAGAGTAGCTGCTTGAGACACTAGACATGAGCAACATGGTTTGAGCCATTGCTTCAGTATCAAACCAAGTCCTACCTAGCTGCTTTGGTTTAGAATGTTGAGAGTGGTAGTGTTGAGTGTGTTAAGGAAGAGTTAACCAAAATCATGATAGAATGGGAACACCATCTTTAATTTATGAAGGGTGTGGATGTGGTGTAACAGTTGATGACAGGCAACAAGAGTGACCACGTCTCCAATACTATTTGTGGGTATGGTGATAATGTTTTCATTTGAGGTTTTCACAAATAATATTCGTCTTCTTTCATTTCCTGCCTCAAACTTAGTACACTCCCTCACTTTAATTTGGATTTCCCTCTCTCTATTTTATTTTCTTTCCTTCAAATTTACATAAAATATAATTGAAGTTGGAGTTTTTGAAAAACAATGTGTCTAGATTCTTCCAAATTCTAAGTTGGGTTTTATGCGGTCCAGAATCTGAACAAAGAAGTTAGTCGCTTGTAGCTATGAGGATTGGACAAGGAAATCTCAACTCCACAAATCCTCATTTGACACGTCAACCACGACCAGTGGATATTCCTAGTACACAATTGTTTGTTATCTTACGATGAAAAAAACTTCTCCAAAATAACGGTTCAATATTTAATGCACGTTTTAATTCATTAACTTCATCATCCTTTGTAATCGTAACTAGAACTATTTTAATGGAGATTTTACTTAATGAAAATGTCCTCGTTTTTCTTATTAGACGCGTTTGAAGTAAACAAAAACGAAATTTGTTATTAAATTAGATTAGATTTTGTACTTATATGATGTACGGATTTGTGAAATATATCATATTTTTTACATTATTAATCACTCATAATTTATCAAAAAATAATATTGAATATTTTTTGTATTTATATTAACATATATTTGAATACATAGTGTACTATTAAAACTCACTGGTTTTATTTTTATACTTTAAAAATGAAAAATTCCTTCGGTGTGAAAATTAACAAATTTGTCAAATTACCCACGTCCTCCTACAAATCTTCCACTTCTATGAGTTGTGATTTTCTCCAGGCCCATGAATTAGAAAAACTAGTTTTTACAAAAGTGTAATAAGTAGGGTCTGAAGATGGACTAAGCCTAGTGCGAATGTTGATGGGCCTGTAGTTGATTCATTTAGGCCCAAATAAAGTCAATTTTATCTACTCAGATAAGAACTGTTATTCTCTCTGGTTCTATTTCTAGTTATTTTCGGAAGAAATATTTGTTTTATATTAATTAAAAACTGGTATTAATAGAAAATTAATTAAGCTAAAAATAATATACTACAAAAATATGGTTTTTTTGTTCTGTCGATTTATGTTTTCAAGCATTCATGGTGCTCTTAAATTAATGAGAAAAATGAATATATTCAGTTTTCTTCTGACAATTAGTTAATATAAGCTAGCAGGAAAGTGATTAGTTAATTATTTTTATTTACATAGTTGAAATTATACAAATTTAAATGTTGAATTATTTGTCTTTTTAAGTTGTTTCAATTTCGCAATTTAAGAACACCTCCTCATTGTGATCGTAAAAGTGCATCGGAACTAGTATATTCTTTTTTCTCTTCAAAATTAGATAGAACACTTTGTAAGTGCTACCGACATAATTTTGCATTTCAAAGATTGAAAATATCGTGTTTTTTTCCCTTTCATTCATTATCATTTAACTAAGTTTGTGTTTGGTTAAGTGTTGATAAAAAGTTCACCTGAAAAATGTGAAAGCTTTTCCTCATTGATTCTGAAGGACACGCATGGGGTGTTATGGTCGTAGGTCCCATAACATTTTTGTCTACTTTATTCTCTTTATATTATACCAAAATGGTGAATTTGAAGGAAAAATTATTTTTATCCTCTCTATTTTTGTTTGTCAAACTTTTTATTTAGTGTTTCATTTTTCATGTTGCCCGATTGCGATTTATTCTCAGAAATAATTTTTAAGAGAAATAAAACCAACAAGAAAATAAGTTTAATTGAAAAAAGAAACTCAAAATATGATCGCTATTAATGTAAACTTATGTATGAGCATCTGAAACATATTTTAAGGAAAAATGTTCTTTAAAATTACAACTTTTTAGACAGATTAAAGGAATATAGAGCAGAGCAGGTAGATGTTGGAGTTTTAGACAGATTATTAAGAAGGAAATTGGACAGTGACCTGCATTTATAGTCCTCGTTCATGGCGGGAATAAGAGAAGCTCGTTTCAAATAAGAAATTAGATTAAAATAATATCTCAAAAGCTGAAAAAAAGTGATCTTGGTCTTTCTTATCACAGACCCTTGACCTTGAATTTCACAACTGGACATGAACAGTCACGTGCCCTGCTAATATTTTATCTGGAACAAAATATATTTTATTTCATAAAAACAAAAAATAGAAACTCCCATGGCACGCTATGCTACTTGTTGTGTTTCTCAGTAGCAGTTATCATTTTGTTTGTATCCATGTGGATACTATTTGCCATTCTACAGATTTCGTTTTGCCTATTTTCTGTTGTCTTGGAACCTTGACTCTACCCTCTCAACTTTTGAACCTGTTTTTTTTTTTATGATTTCATTTTTTGTTGTTCCAGCTAGCTTTTAAGCAGGTCATTTACACGGCGAAAGATTCAAAGGTACTTGATCTCTTGTTTCCTCTACATTTTTCTTTTCTGTTTCAAAGCTCAGCTATAAAATAACTAGTTTTTTTTTCGACGATTGTTTGATTTATGGGAATGTTGGAGGTATTTTGTGTTCTATGGCAGAAAAACTCTCATTTTACGATATTTTGCATTGGCTATCATATCATTTACTGTTTCATTACCTGCAGTATGTAAATTTGCGACAAATTTGTTACGGAAGCTATGGGAATATGAATCTCAATAATCCTCCAAGAATCGTGGCTCTTCTTCTCCGTCTGTGATATTTTAAATTAAGCTAAGGTTCATTCTTTAGTCATACACCTTGTGAATTTATTGTGGGTGTGTTTTGGATTCTACACAAAGATGGTCAGAAAAGAAAGGAATGTCAAGCCAAATAATATATTTTTCTGTATAAACAATTGAGATTGTTGAAGAAGAAATGTGTTTTTGAGTTTTACTTTCCACTTTCTCATGTATAAAAGAAGTGTCTGTTCTCTAACAAGGTGAAACATTAGCCTAGTTTGATTATAACTCTTCTTTATAATCTTGATCCTTGAGAAGGGTTTTTGTGGTTCGTTTTGAGCGAGCTTCTAACATTTGGGTAATGTCTGCAGATAAACTCCTTGCGCTTTTCAAGTTAATCTCAGGTTATTAGTTAGAGGGGATGATGGAGAAAAATACAGAGTTATCGGAGAGGAACTCTTCTGGTGAACCTGAAAATTCCGGGTCTGCATTATCTCGTTCTGAGAAGCAACCAGATGAAGAGGTAAGCAGTCTATTACTGTCATTATAGCTAACTGAAACAAAAAGAAACCTCCAGAAGCTTGGCACATTTGCTGTTTTCGAAATCATTCTACTAAGCCGGGGTGACAGTGACCCTAGACATGTTCAGTCTTTATTCCTTCTTAAAATTTTGGGGTCTTATTGATATGATATCTAACATGCACAAGTCACAAGTTTTAAATTCTCAGTTGACTACTATTCTGCAGCTCACTTAATGGTTGAATTTATCATTCAATTATTTGTATTAAGATGATCTTCACTAGTTTTGCCCCCCCACCAACCCCCTTTTTATCTCTCTTTTTATGTGATTAAATTTCATAATGTAAGATAAATATACACAAATGTCATAATGCTTGTAACACGAGTAAATTTCCTGGAAGATTGAACGAGTTGTCTTAAAATAATGAGTTCATCCAATAGAGCCAGGTTCCAGAGATTGCAGATATTGCTCCCTTGATTTATTTGCAGAGGTAGTTACTGTCTTGATTAGAAGATGATACTTACAGAGTCTGTCTCCAAAATGAAAAATATGACAACTTTGTTTCCTGTTAGATTGATAGTAATTGTTTGAACAAATACCCTAAGACAAGGCTAACCATGATTCATGTCTGTCTTCTCGGATGTATTAGTTCTCACGTACAAGCAATTAGGATTTACCACTCTCTTTTCTTGTGAGGAGGCCTAGACTTGGATATATGTAAGTTCAGTACATTCAAGGATGTATATATAATATAACTTCACTGTCATACATTAATGTAAATGAAGCATACTAATCATATCTTCTAAGCTGTTCATCTCCTAAAAGTTGATATTTTTATCCTGTTATAGTTTATGCTAAGTATATTTTTCTTGTTTCTGCAGCATGAGACATTGAATGAACCACCTATTGGACATAATCAGTCACCTGAGGTCACCTCAAAAGTTGTGGCCATCCCTGAAGATATTAATGATATGTCATTTATCAATGCACAATCACCTGAAGTCACCTCACATACAACAGACAACGTAAATGATGGTTTGACGGATGATGTAAATGGAGCAATGATAAAAATATTAAAGGATGGAGATGTAACTGATGGATTGAGGAAGATATCAGAAAAGCTGTTTGCAGCGCTCGTGAATGTTAGTGCCAAAGAAGATTTGGTCAAGCAACATGCCAAAGTCGCTGAGGAAGCTATTTCAGGTACATATATTTTAATGATCCGTGCATACATACCTCTTTATTCTTCCTTGGATGTGCTTGGTGTTGTGAAACTTGTGCCTAAAAAAATTCATCCGTTGAACAAGCAAATCAAGTAATTTCGCCATCAAAGAGAGGGTTTAAGAGAAACTGCATGAGTTGTGTCGATAGTATTTTGGTCCTTATATCTGATCAGCGTGAATGCTAATGTTAAATGATTGTTGAATATATATTTCTTTTCTTCTGTTTCTCATTGTCTCTTAACTGGATAATTTCCAAAAATTTATAGGCTGGGAAAAGGCTGAAAATGAAGTGACAAGTTTAAAGAAACAAGTTGAGACACTGACTCTCAGAAATTCGACATTGGAGGATCGAGTCGCACATCTAGACAGAGCACTTAAGGAATGTGTTAGGAAGCTTAGTCAAACAAGAGAAGAGCAGGAGCAAAATATTCATGATGCTGTACTAAAGAAAACACAAGAGTTGGAATCGACCAAAAATAAACTTGAGAAGCAGCTCATGGAGCTGCAGAGCAAATCAGATGTTTCTAATGCTAGTTCTCCTTCATCAATTGATTTTGATATTTGCCAGAAGGTCGAATATTTGGAGAAAGAGAACATGGTTCTTAAACATGAGCTCCGAGCTCAATCTGAAAAACTGGAACAAAACACATTAGAGAGGAATTTAAGTACTCAAACAGCTGAGATGGCTAGCAAGCAATATTTAGAAAGCATTAATAAAGTGGCCAAACTTGAGGCCGAGTGCCGGAGACTGAAAAACATGGCATGTAGAGCTTCCATTACATCATCCTCGTGTTGTGATGAATCTCTCAAAGATTGTCAATCAAACAGTGGAGAGAGGACTAGTGCAGTGGAGATTGATACCACAAGGAGGAGTGGCTCAGAACCTGACATATGTGAGTTAAGTTGTTCTGATTCATGGGCATCTGCACTAATAGCCGAGCTTGATCAGTTCAAGAATGAAAGGTATAAGCAAATTCCATCCGGTTCTGTTAGCATTGATCTCATGGATGATTTTCTTGAAATGGAACAACTGGCAGCGCTACCTGATACTAAGAATGAGAGCTTTATCAAAGAGTCAGTCATTGCCAATGATTGCATTAATGAAGAAAGCTCCATCAGAGATGAGTTTGACGTTACCAATCGGCAAATTGATGAACTAAAAGAGAAGCTAGAAGAGGCCAAAGCAGAGAAAGAGGAAGTAAAGGCGTGTTTAATGAAAAGTGAGTGTGTCATTGAGGCATCACAGCTTAAAATGTGGGAGGCAGAAACAAAATTGGAGGAATTGCAAAGAGAGCTAGAGAATGCCTACAAATCAAAGCAAGTGTTAGAAAAGGAATTGATGAGAATGCAGTCTGAGGCTAAATCAATAACTGCAAAAGTTCACTTATTAGAAGCAGAAGTTGATCAGGAAAAGGCTATGTCAGTCGAAATTGAAAACATGTATAAGGAATTAGAGGAAGAGCTAGAAAGAATGAAGCAGGAAGAGAAATTCGGGCCCATAACCAGCTCATACAGTGAAATGAAGCTAAAGCAGGTTGGTCATCATTAGCATCTATATTAAATTTTCCTAACATAAACAATGATTAACACTTATTTAATGTTTGTTACATGTTCTACGCCAGGAGGACCTAGCACTAGCTGCAGGAAAGCTTGCTGAGTGCCAGAAAACAATAGCATCTTTGGGGAATCAATTAAATTCACTAGCAACACTAGAAGATTTCCTCATTGACACTACCAGCATTCCAGAGCTTTCTGCAACTCCATCACTCATTGCTAGAGCCGATGCAGATATGTTGAAGTCGCATTCAAATGGCACATACTCAGCTAAAAGAGATTCCGGTTCTTCGAGGTCGGGACCATCCTTAAACAAAAATGAAGAAAGTTCACCGCCCTTATCAACCAACTTGCCAAAGCATGACAGTTCTGAGAAGAGTATAAATGGTTTTGTAAAATTTTTATCTCTAACTGAGAGTGAAATCCAACTAGAAATTTAGTGGGGACTAAAACTATAATGATGGAACTCAGTTCATTTGTTGGTATCTATCATATGGTATGAGTATCAATTTTGTATGGGTTTGCTGAGCATAAATCTGGTGATGACAAGTTATTTGTAGTTCATGGCCACTTAATATACTAGTCCTTTCTACTCAAGATGGTATCAACCATGACAAAAAATTATAATTACTGGGGTGAGAGAGGCTCGAACTCTCGACCTCAGGATAACTCAGAAGCTATGAGACCTACGCGCTAGCCAACTGCGCCACCACCCCTTTGTTTGTGAAGGATTTCTTTCAAAGTTTTCTAATAGGTTATTTATTCTGGACACGGGAAATGTCCTTGTCAGATTAAAATGTCTAGAGAGGAAACTATTAAATAGCATCTGCATTCAATGTTTTGTATTAAGAACAATAGTTTTATCATGCATTCAATGTCCAGAATAAATAACTTTCTTAAAAATTTTTAAAAGAAATACTTGATACACAAAGGGGTGGTGGCGCAGTTGGCTAGCGCGTAGGTCTCATAGCTTCTGAGTTATCCTGAGGTCGAGAGTTCGAGCCTCTCTCACCCCAGTAATTTTAGTTTTAAAAATTTATATGGTTTTTAATGTTTTTGAACAAAATTTATTTTGATAATTTTAAATAAATATATTAAATAGGATATCAGAACCTTTTTAAGACTCAATTAAGAGATACATCAATGTTAACCTATCTAACATTGTAGTTAAAAAAAAATTTACAATGCTAACATGGTTTGGAATAACCAATGAGAGATTGGTAAAGGACAAGTTAATAGGATACATGCTTTATGCTTCAAAATGATTCTAGAGGAAATTACAAATAATCTATTGGTGGTGTTTAAAGAAAATAAGAGACCGAAAATATTCGTACACAAAGTCACTCTCCATGCATGATGTATCATTTCCCTCTTCTTTTTTTTCACTTTAAATTAAGATTATACAGTATTGCACATACACCAAAAAAACACAGAATTGTACTTTTCTCTTCTATCATTCAGGGTGGTGATGCACATTTCGCTGCTGGGACCTCCTTTCTCTCTTAAAGGCTTTGAGGAGATCCATGCCAAGACCAATGTTGAGCAAATTCATCCCAGCCATGCCCAATAGAGCTAGTGGTAGCTCCACTCCCTTTTGAAATTGATGAGCATCCTTGATGAGCTTGGCTGTGATGAGAAGGTGAGGTACAGTTCTTGCCACAAAGAAGGTCACCCAATTCAGAAACCATTCTAACTTAATAAGAATGCTCATTGCATTCCGAATACCGGCCCTTCGTCTCACTTTTCTCACATGCAGAAAGATGGAATGCAGCTGGACCATACCATCACAAATAAGTATTCCTTAGTTTATGCAATAACCGATAAGCATTATGTAGTTAGGACTTAACAACACACTCATACAAATAAGAAATTATTACATGATTTGAGGTGAGATCATCTCGGTCCAAACTAATATTTACATAACATACAATTATGTTACTAATTCTTATTACAATGCTCAACTATATGTCACATAAAAATTAATGGGGATCATGCGGTTCACAACAATCAAACAATTTTTCTCATGGACACAGTGGTTTACAACTATCTAATGATATCTTTGTACAAACATCACATACATACAAAATTTAGAAAGGAGGAAAACCTTAGGCCAAAATTCTAATCATTTTAAGCAAAAATATAAAGTAATATATATATACATATATATTACATATGAAACAATTACACACAAAAAGGAAGAGTTTCAAAGTAAATGTGGCTTACCTCACAGATAAGAGTGAGAATAAGGTAGTTGATGGTAACATTTCGATACAAAGCAAGAGTGAAGCAAATAAGGAGAACCAGATGATGCACAAGGATAGAGGGGATCCAACCATTATACAAGCGATACTGAAGCATATCCCACTGATCATACGCAAAGTAACCACATGAGAAGCTCAAAGCTTCAAAAGCCCAAGGCCAAGTATGTTCAACCAACTGTGAGTGGTCAAATATCCCACTGGGCCCATTCCTTAACAATTCTCTAAACAAGACGAAGATCACTGCAAAAGAAAAGGCAGTAACAGCAAGACCCCATGAGAGTAGAAAGAGAAAAAAGTATTAAAAATACAGTATCTATATGGGAATTCTCTGCGATCCAACAGAAAGTTTTAGCAAAGAACCACAAGTGTCAGGCAATAGATTAAGGTCTTGTTTGGTAAGCTTCTTCATAAGCATTTGAAAAGAAACAAAAATTGAAGTAAGATTCTCTCATAAACATAAATTAGCCTATGAATAACTTAAAATCAGTCTTTTGAAGAAACTAAAATAATTTTTCTCCTATAAATACTCATGGATAACCTCATCCAAACACGACCTAAAGGAAAAACGAGAGGATTTTGGAGATTCATGGTCAATTAGAAAACAAGACTTATAGAATGCTTGATTATGGATATTATTGAAACACTCTCCAAACTCAAGCTGATGCATAAACAAGAAACCGAGTTTCAATTCAAGCAAAGGTTTATTGAAGTCGCTATCACTCAGCAGTAGTTCATATATTTTTTTACAAAAATTAATTCGATATCCCTAAAACGCTGCTCTCTGCTTGTGGAAATTCTGTTCATTCGCCCACAATGTCTCGTATCTAAATTATCTCTTTGCAAACAAAATCTTGACATGCAATTTAAAGAAGAGGAAGAAACCCCAAAAATCGAAAGAGTTTGGTAGTGGAGTAAGTAGAGAAATGACCTGAAGCGGAAGTAAGGAGAGAGTGGAGAAGAGAGACGGAGGTGTTAACGAAGAGAGGGTCTTTATCTGCGGAGAAGAAGAATCGGATGAAGCAATTAGATGTCTGATAGAAGATTGAACCCGCGATGACGAAGAGAAGCTCCCAACGCTGATTCAACAAAATCTGAAAACAAACGGAGCCTAACCAAAGAAGGAGAGTTGCTAAGAAGAATGTCTCCACCGTGTTCCGCTTTCCGCCACCCATTGGCCTTGCCGCTTGTGCTTCTTCTTCTTCTTCTTCTTATTCTCATCCAATCCAAACAAGCCGCTACATTTATTTGGTTCTCTTCCCGAATCTTCTTCAATTCTCGCTCTGCCAATAATAAATTTGTCTTACCATTGTCAATTGCTTGAGTCCAAGGGAATGGTATTTGGTCAAAATTATTACTATACCTAATTCTTTTTTACAATATTGTTATACTTAAACTTATTATTTTTTAAGTATATATATTTTGAGAGAGAAGAAGAATATTAGAAAATTAAAATATTGCAATAAATAAATAAAGTGACAATTCACACATAACAAATGATAAAAATCAATAGAGTGAAAATAAAAGAGAATTTATTTTATATATGTGTTTGTTCTTGTTCCATTGTTTTTGTTGACCTTCCTTTTTACCTTTGACCATTTGTTCTACCGTGTTGATTTTGACCGTTAAATAGATCTGTTAAATATATCTTCTTTTTTTTATTAAATTATGTTCAATTCTTATATTTTTTTTCATTAATCAATTTAATTATTTAATTTTTAAAATTAAATAATTAATTTCATTAATCTAAAAATACAACGATAAAAAAATAAAAATAATATTTAACTTTTATAATAATTACATATCCAACTATAATAAATAACTTGACAACCGTCGAGTGGTGGTCCTGCATAGCCTGGGTCTTGATTTTAATATTTTAAAAAGTAAAATGAGGTTGGAAATACTTTTTATTATCGGATTTTGAATTTCATTTAAGATATTTATTTTATTTTTTAAAATAAAATTTTTAATAAATGATCCAAATAAAGCATACTGAGAATCATGATGAAAAAGAACTACAATACAAAAACGTCAACCACATTTCCATTTTTATATTTTTTATTATTAACTGAAAATTATCAAATTTGATAGGTCTCATTTCCTTATTAAAGGTAAGATCATCAACCTTTGTAGTTTTAAATAAATTATATTCACCAATAAAAAAATATTTAAAAAAGGATAAAACCTTATTATAACCCTCTTCATCCTGAGAAATGTTTGTTCTCTATCACGTGACATCATTCTTTTTGGAAACATATAGAAAGATACAAATAGCATACCAATTATTTCAAAATGAATCTAAACCATTCATATATCATAGGTGAAGAGAATATGCTTTATTTGCTAAGAATAATTTTGATATCACGTGATGACATTTTTTTTAATTATTAATAAATTTAATTAAGACTTGACTGAAAGTTTAGTTTTTAATATCATAGTGTGATTTCAATTTACAATATTTCAATTATGCCAAATTGGATTTTTCACGGTATTTAAATATATAATTTTGATTCCCAATTTGGAATATCAATCTAGAATCCGTCAACATAATTGAAAATACTAAAACTGTACTGTTGAAATGTTGGGGGTTAATTATCCAATTAATATATTATAAAAATGATTGAATTTTACTATATTTCTTGAAAAGTACTTAAAATGTTATCTCATTATTTTTGTAGTATAGAATATAAAATTTGAATGCAAATAATTTATTAAAACTAAATAAAAAATAAATATTAGGTTTTTTTGAAAGAAAGATAAAAATGGAGAAAATATGAACACCAAGAGGATAGAGGAGAGATGTTCATCCCAAATCCTAGTTGGCAAGGTGTTAGGGTCCAAACACACAAAACATAGGGAGAATACAAAACAAACGTGTGGAGTGAACATGCGCCACGTGTGCGACCACGAAGTCCACGCTCTTCCACGTGGCACCTCTCCGAAGGTGCACCGAGATCGCGCGGAACAGCAACCTCTTATCTATAAAATCCTCAAAACAACAGCCCCCACGTTTCTTCCCTCTTTCTCTCTCCAGAGACTGCCAGCTTCGCACCGCCATGAACGCCATAGCAACTGCTGCAGTTCTCTCTCTCCCATTCTCCTTCTCCAGATCATCCAAGCTTGACACAAGAAAGGTCAAACTCTTTTAGTCTCACTAAGTTCTGTTTGAGGTTGAGAATTGTTCCTGTTATTATTTTCTGGCCTGTATTTGTAGGTAACATTGTTCCTGTGTATATTGAATTTCAGGGGTTGAAAGGCCGGTTTAGAGTGTTTGCTGTATATGGAGAGGAGATGGATAAGAAAAATGCATGGAGTGCGCTCTTTGATGTGGAGGATCCAAGATCTAAAGTGCCACAGTATAAGGGAAAGTTTTTGGATGTATATCAGGCCCTTGAAGTGGCAAGATATGATATTCAATACTGTGATTGGCGAGCTCGCCAAGACTTGCTTACCATCATGCTTCTCCATGAAAAGGTTTGAATTTATATCACTTGATTATTTACTTTAGAATCATGTTTGATCATTCAATGAATTTTGTTCCATGTTTGTCTTGTTTGGTCTATATGAATTTCGAATATTTTATTCATTAAGCCAATGGATCATATTTCATGTTATTATTGTTTCACCATTGCCTTTTCACTTCAGCAGTACATTCCACTAGATGGTAAAGTTATTCATCCTAAAATTATGGGTGTAGGTGGTGGAAGTTCTTAATCCTTTAGCTCGTGATTATAAGTCCATTGGCACCATGAAAAAGGAGCTAGCAGAGTTGCAGGAAGAATTAGCACAAGCACATAGACAGGTACTGATCATTATCTGTTGAGGACTGATCTGCACTACGTGAGTTGAGATGTTTTAGATTCATTTGACTGGTATGAACTTCGGTCGCAAGTTATTAATATGCGTCAGTATTCTTTTTACCTACTGAACAACAACAGGTTCATATATCTGAGGCAAGAGTGTCCACTGCTTTAGATAAACTAGCTTACATGGAAGAACTGGTAAATGATAAGTTGTTGCAAGAAAGAAGCACAACTGAAGTTTCACAGACATCCTCTTCTCCCAGTACTTCTGTTAAATCTGTAGATGTAGAAAAGAGAAGACTTCCCCGGAAAAGCTTGGACGTATCAGGTCCAGTTCAGTCATACCATCCCCACTTGAAGAATTTCTGGTATCCTGTAGCTTTCTCTAATGACTTGAAGGATGATACAATGGTGAGATCATGTCTGTTATTCTTCATATCATAAACTGAGTATATTTGGGTATCTGCTTCAATCTATTCAAAGTTGGAAGCCTATTTGATATGACAGTCGAATATTATCTTTCAACAAATAACAAGATAAACGATAAATATTTGGAATATCTTTGGATTGATGACTTCAGTCCATTTGATTGTATCCAAGTGGTTTTTTTATTAGGCCACTATGATGTTTTATTGAAGCATATTTTGACTAGTTCACCAATGAAAACGTTTCAAACATTTTTAGTTTCTCTTTTCTTTCTTTTCTTTTTATTTTCTTGCTTCTTCAATTTCTTGGGGGTGATGGGGTGCTGTGTCAGATGAGAGACATCCTGTGGAAAGTTATGGTTTTACTCAAGTTACTACAATCTGGATGTAAATTCTCGGTACTCATAAGCATGTTAATTTTTTTCTTTTTCAGATTCCAATAGATTGTTTTGAGGAACCGTGGGTCATCTTTAGAGGGAAAGATGGGAAGCCCGGATGTGTTCAGAACACTTGTGCACACAGAGCATGTCCTCTGCACCTTGGTTCTGTAAACGAGGGTCGTATCCAATGCCCTTACCATGGTTAGTAGTCAGTGAATAATCACTTTGGTTGCAACTTAAGGAAATTTCTACTTCAATGCATGATTATATCCTAGCGAAGAGTTATATGCATTGGTTGATACATGCATATATAAAAGGATATACATATATTAAAATATATCCAAGCTAGCAATGGGTTATATGTTATACGCATTAAAACTTACAGGTTGAAAATATCTATGGTTGGATGTTAGGCTGGGAATACACTACTGACGGAAAATGTGAGAAAATGCCATCTACTCGACTGCTAAATGTGAAGATAAAGTCAGTGCCATGTTTTGAAAAGGAGGGGATGATCTGGATTTGGCCTGGCAATGACCCCCCAACAGCTACAGTTCCATCTTTGCTACCTCCATCTGGTTTTAAAGTGCACGCTGAGGTATGTTATGATAAAATCTGTCCCATTAGATATAGCAATTGGATATTCCAGGATTACGATTATGGTTCATGGAAAAAGCTTTGATTTTTACTTGTGACTTTATTTGCTGCAGATTGTCATGGAGCTTCCCATCGAACATGGGTTACTTTTGGACAACCTTCTGGATCTTGCTCATGCCCCTTTTACTCACACTTCAACTTTTGCCAAGGGATGGAGTGTTCCCAGGTTCGTTTTGGATTACATCCTGAGAACTGAAAGCCATTGAGTTGTACCCCAGAAACTGAAAACCATTTGTCACTCAAAAGTGATAAAAATAAATTCATATTGCAAGTGAGGAAGCAATTAAAATACGTTGGAACCTCTCTACCCCCTGACCTTTCTTCAAATAATGACTTTTTTTTTGTGTCAGGGGGAAGGTACTATCCTTTTCTGAATTTTTAGTTTCTAAAATACCACTTCTACAAGGGAAGACACAAAATAAGAAATGGAATTCTCTCATGCACAGTATTCAGTAGGTTGTTAAATTGATCTTCCAAGATATTTTTCTACGCTTGGATACCTATTAACATAATGTAGTAAGTGCATACATGTGTCTATTATTCACATTGTAATTTTGCATGAAAGGATTGATAACTTCAGCTTTTTTTAAGGCATAAATCTAAGTTTTATCTTCTGAAAAGATACATTTCTCGGTCACTTAGTCTCATGGCATGGATTTGAACTTGCAGCTTGGTGAAATTTTTGACACCTGCATCTGGCCTACAAGGATACTGGGACCCCTATCCAATTGATATGGAGTTTCGGCCACCTTGCATGGTTCTATCAACCATTGGAATTTCAAAGCCTGGTAAATTGGAAGGACAAAACACCAGTCAGTGTGCCACACACCTGCATCAACTACATGTCTGCTTACCATCTTCAAAACAGAAAACAAGATTGTTATACAGAATGTCACTGGATTTCGCCCCTGTGCTTAAGCATATTCCTTTTATGCAGCATCTATGGAGATATTTTGCAGAACAGGTAGAATATTTTTATTATATATGTTTTATATATTATGTTTGAGATATGGGGAAACAAAAGGGAAAAAAAGGTCCATGCTAAAAGTGTGGGGCATTTAACTTAAAAGAGGATGTGAAAAGTTTTTAACAAAATTGGACATATACTAGGAGTTAATTTTGATAAACTTCTTAATAAGTACTTGTAGAAAAGAAAAGAAAAAAAAAGTAAAAGATTAAATAAAATCAAACTACTCATATAAATTAAATCAATGTATACATTTCGACTTCTGTAGAAGTTCCTTCATCAAACTTTTCTATAAGCATCTACAAACTTAACAGAGCTCAGCACTATTTAAGAAAGTCTTAAACTCCCATAAACTAAAAGCTAACTCAAACTGGGCCCAAGCCTGAAGAACTATTTTATTCCACTGAAACAGAAGTGTTATGTAGCTTTTGTTGGATTTATATGTGTAATCAGTACTGAAACAGAATATTGCCTTAACCTTATTTTAACGTTTTTATTGTGTCTTAATGCCAACTTATTAAAGGTTTTAAACGAGGATCTACGGCTAGTGTTAGGCCAACAGGAGCGGATGAACAATGGTGCAAACGTGTGGAATTTCCCAGTATCCTATGACAAGCTTGGTGTAAGGTACAGACTATGGAGAAATGCCTTGGAGCGAGGAGATAAGCAACTACCCTTCAGCAAATAGAGTTAAATTTACAGTGTTTTTTATCGTACAGTCATGCTTCTTGGAACCAGCTTCTATTAACTACAGTCACTCAGCAAATAGAATTAGATAGAAAGGCCAATTTGCACATTGCCTTTCCTTGGTTCTTTCAAAGCATATCTACCACGCCATGCAGAAGAAACTACAACATCTGATCAGAGGTTGTCTACTCTTATTGAAGCCCCTTGTAAAAATAGCACCCACTGTACACTTAGCTTTTATTATTTCTGTGTACAGAATGAAGTCCATTTTTTACCCACTTTTGCCACCACAACTGGTGGCTTAACTTCTCAGCTCAATGATAATTAAGAATTCGTGATTGGTGGTTACAATTCTAATTATGTATATTATTTTTCTGTTTTATGAGTAAATATCTTTTTTGTTTGGATAATTGTAACTTTGTAAGTCTTTTTTACCTGTTGAAACATAGAATAGAATGCCATTAAATGATAACACTGTCAATTCCATCCAGATAAGTCAAATGTTGAATATAATTTGTTTATTGTAGATTACTTCATCAAATTAATATAGAATATGGACTAGTGTTTATATATATATATATATATATATTGGTAAGCAAGCATGCATAACCTACGAACTGTTGGTGGATTGAGCCAAAGTGAATTAAATTATATTGGTTCAATTTTTACTTAACTTATCACTTTAAAATTTCTAACTGTAGTGAGTGTAGTACATGCCACAGAGGAGCATTGGCTAACTCTGTAATCAAAGTAGGAAATTTTCAATCACATCTTCAGACAACTGATACTGGACTTTCATATACTCTCCATTTTTGTGTTTTAGAAACTAAATGGTGGAATGTGGAATTTTTTTTACATTTTGAATAAATGTGCTATAATTTATATATAGTTGAAATTTAATTTTTGAAATATGGTAAGAACATTTAAATAGTTCTTAAAATGATAGAATCACAGGTTCTTAAAATAGTGGAAATTATGAGACAATTCTTTTAGTATTGAAAAATCCTATAAATTAATCCTCAATATTATTACAATATACGACTTAAATAAGTTTTATATCATTGATTTTTTTTTATTATTTAATAAATTATTTTTTAAAATCAAGTATTTAATAAATTATAAAATTTTGATTTAAATTTCAAAATATATTTATTTTATGTTTCATTTCTATTGTTATATCAACTTGTTTAATTGATTATTTATTTTTAATTATAACAACCAATATTCATCACATGTATTTTGTTAATATAAATAAGAAAATGATGATATATCTTATCAATACAAATAAAAAAAAGAAATTTAATATATATTATTCTTCATATATTACAAATTATATTATATGTATTTTAATTTAATAGATATAAGATAGTAAAAGTACTCAAAATAAAAACATTTATATTAATCTAATTGTATTTTAAAATTATTTATATGGTTTCATTACTTTAATCACTGAAAGACCATCTAAGAGAATAAAGTGATGGTTTTCTCTCTCTATTTATTAAAATTACCACCACGGTAGGGTTTAGTCCCAAACGCTACTGCACCGAACTACAGATTTTGAACAAATCCCTTCGATAAGTCGCGAAATCTGAAAATTCGTTGATCAGTAGCCAAAGATGTCGATCTTCGAGTACAACGGTAGTGCCCTAGTGGCCATGGTGGGGAAGAACTGCTTCGCCATTGCGAGCGATCGGAGACTCGGGGTTCAGCTCCAGACTATCGCCACCGATTTCCAGAGGATTTCCAAGATCCACGACAAGCTTTTCATCGGCCTCTCTGGCCTCGCTACCGATGCTCAGACGCTCTACCAGCGCCTCGTTTTCCGCCACAAATTGTATCAGCTGCGTGAAGAGAGGGATATGAAGCCCGAAACCTTCGCTAGCCTAGTCTCTGCTATTCTCTACGAGAAAAGGTGTGTCTCTAGATCTCTAATTTTGTCAATGCTCCTTACGATCAGGGTAATTGTGCACTTTTATCAATAATGTTGCCTGTTTGCTTTATCTGAAAAAAAAATGCTTGATAAATGACGCTGCTGTTATCAAACACGTTGAATTCTGAATTGTTCCATTCCATAATTGTAACGGTGTAGTAGCTTTAGATTGTGTTCTAAGCCTCGTGGTCAACCCGCGAGCAACGTTCTCGAGCGTGTGTTTAACTGACGTCTTTTGTTTGGATTTAAATGTGAAATTTGCTTAATTGATTTGTAGGTAAATTCTGTTTCGGTGGTGCTATGCAGACACTTTTCTGATATAGAACGCCGCGCTATGTATTTTTTATTTTGGGATTGATTTTGGTGGAAGTTCCGTTTCTCCCTTATTCTAAAGTAGATGGTGTAACTCTAACTTTCATGAAAGGAATGAATGTAGAGAGGGTTTGGGGGGAAAAAGGAGGGTAAGATATTTAGTATTTTTAAGATAATTCTTAAGGGAGGAAGAGAGACTTTGTATTATATTCTCATCAGCAAAACATAATAGTAATGATGATGTTATGAATCTGAGATTGAGAAATAATAAATATGGTGAAGGCATATACCTACCTCAGTATGCCTCGTGTCAACACACTGCAAGTTGCATCTTTAAGGATTAAGTGTTTCATCCAAATCTGCTACTTCAAGTGTTTGACTAATAGTATATATTGGAATTGACTCTGAATATTTTCTAACCCGAACTTGTAGAGTAATTGCAGACTCTTGTAATTTGTGAACTTAAAACTGTTATAACTATCGACTGACTAACTACCGAAAAAGAAAGAAACATATTTTGTGAAGCAAATGAATGCTCCATTATTTCAATGAAGTAAGATGTATAAGTTTGTGAAATAGTTGTGCATAATTCTATTTATGTTTGTGGAAGTTATCACCTCACGTGATTACTGTAAAAACAATATATGTTCTTTTACATTTCAGGTTTGGTCCATACTTTTGCCAACCTGTGATTGCTGGACTAGGAGATGAAGATAAACCATTCATTTGCACCATGGATGCAATTGGAGCAAAGTAAGTTGAAGTATTGTATAATCTATGCTCTCATTTACTGTTGAGTGTTGAGGAAGGTTAGTGTTTTAGTGACATGCATATGACATACACATGTCTTCTGAGTCATCATTCTATCATAGTCATAGATTTCACATACTTGTAGCTGGAGATTGGTGACTAGCAGCATCTGCAAATCTGAACAGTTTCAGCTGAACTATATCAGTTCTAGCTATTTCTGCTACTCTAGAATCAGATACAGAGGAAGTTTCAGAATATATTCGTCTTTTAAATTTTTATGGCCTAATAATCATTGTTGTTGAGTGAAACAAAGTGGCACAACTGTCGTATTGGTTTCTACAACTAAATACTTGGCGTGTTGAACGTTTTATTTCCTTTCAAACAACTAATTTGTTAGAAAAAAATGTTTCAAGATTTTATTTTGAGATTTACAATACCCCCTTCCTGTGCCCAAAACATCGAACTCTATGTATATTATACATTTGACTGTGAAGCAATAATAACTAGTTTGATTTTCTCTATTGGATGCACACCACTATCTATTCTCTAATCTATGTTTTTTCAAGATTTCTTCTTTTTTGAAATTTCAAGCAACTTTGTCCTCTTTAGTTATTAGAATAGTCTTTTTATTTTTCATCTAAGCCATATATTCGTAATAGCAATAAGTAATAACTTTCCCTTTTATTTATTTTTTGCTGTTACAGGGAACTTGCAAAAGATTTTGTAGTGGCTGGCACTGCATCCGAGTCTCTTTATGGTGCTTGTGAGTCAATGTTTAAGCCTGACATGGTTTGTCTCGAAATTTAATTTGTTGCTTTTGATGTCACATTTTTAAAAAATAAATTGCAAATTTCTGCAGTTATATCTATACTTTGTGTTGCTTGTGTTTTAATACTAAATTATGAAATAAATATATACAAATGGACATGTTCACATGTTACTGAACCTTAATTGGAATAGTTCCTTGCATATATTCAGAATATCATTCATGTACAAATAGATGGGATCACGTGATGTATATCTTAGGAGACAAGAAAAGCTAGGAAATGGAAAGTTAATTATCCTATTTTTATCCCTATCTAGAAAAGTAGAATATATATATATATATATATATTATCCTTGCCTTAAGGAAAAGAGGGGAGGGGAACCACTATGTGTAGGTAGTTGTTCAAGTATCACATAGTTCTTCTTGTACCATAGAGCTTGGTGCATGTAACTATGAGATGCTGACTCAAACTCAAAGTACGTTTATGTATCGTAATAACATAAGTGATGTAAGACTTGCATTTGGAACACTGTTTTATAACAAAATCTTTTGTTGCAGTAGCACTAGCAAACTCCATTTTTCATTTACAACAAAGACATCTAATAATTCAATGGCACTACACACAAAAATCAGCAAGTCATTAATTTTTTTTTTAATGTTGGTAATAGAGGCGGGGCATATATAAACAAAAAAATTGTTATTGCATCTGCATGTCTACTTGAGTTGAACGTTCCTTTTTGCAGATTATAATAAGAGCAACATTAGGTGTACAATGCCTTAATGTAGGGACAAAATTGTTGTATAAGATTTTCTGTGATAGTAGTGTAGTACCGGATTCTGGGATTTAAATAAAAGTTGCTACTAAAAGAGGCTCAATTTTTCAGTTGATTTCCGAAGTTGTCGCACATTATCATACTTATGATATATTCTTCAAAATTTAAAGATATTTATAGACCAATTTTTTCATGATCTTTAAAAAGAAGATTATTCATATGTTCCCTTGGTTTCTTAATTGTGACTCAGGAGGCAGAGGAATTGTTCGAGACTATCTCCCAAGCACTGCTATCATCTGTCGATCGAGATTGTTTAAGTGGATGGGGTGGACATGTTTATGTTGTGTAAGCTTGTGATTTCTCCATTTCTCATCATAGATGACCATAAGTTTTTGGCATACCGTTGTTACCATTTTGAAATTAGCCACTAAGCATTCATATTTTTATACTTTATGTACTTACATATCTGTGTGTAGTTGATGAGATACTTTTTGTCATATTCTAGACAAAATAATTATGGCATAATGACAACAAATCCTGATCTACTTCCAAAAATGCTGTTTGGTACATGTGCTTTAAATTTCTACTGGTCACAATTAATTTTCCTAGTTATGATAGATTAGACAGCTAAATATTTTATGTAAGTTAAAATGAGGGTCAAAGTTGAAAGCTGCGGTACTACATGGATGACATGAAAAATTGGTAAATGCTGACAGGATAACGTGATACATAAAGCAGCCGGGGGATTCATTTCCTTCGTGTACTAAATCTGACTACTGTAGAAAATCTTGTAATTTTACTGTTTTTCACCATTATTATTGCTTATTTTTCTTATTTTACTTTTACAAATTTTCATCTCCTAAACTAGGGATGTGCATTTGTATTGCATTTGATGTTTATCCTAAATTTCATTTTTTTAAAGACTCGCATTCATATATTGTAGTTGTTGAGGCTTATTACTCTTTTGGTTTATTTGCTGCAGGACACCAACCGAAGTAAAGGAGAGGATATTGAAAGGAAGAATGGATTAACTTTTAAGCGTGTTTGTTTAGACGTACTCCTACTTTCCCAGGTGCCTGAACGTGAAAGGCGAAATTTATTGGATGGACATTCAATCCCTTTTCAAATGGAAAAACAAAACATGCTATGAGCCAGCCAAGTCACCCATTTACTATCACTTTGTAACTTAGCTTGAATTTAAATGCAGATCATATACCATCAATTGTGCAGACACCTTGTGATTGTGGCACTTAACAAGATTCACCCCGAAAAGTACTTCGAACGGTTTTAGTCCAGTGTTTATATTATCAGCGAAAAGTCATTCCAGGGAGTCTTGTGCGCGTATTTATTACATTGTTCATGCTAGGTCTAAGGAAAGAATACAAATGAGGTTTTTTTTTTCCTCTCAAGCAAACATACACGAGTTAGAAGGGAAATTAAGTGTGGTAACAGACCAGACTTTGCGCGTATCTATTACGTTGTTTATGCCAGGTCTAGGGCTAAGTTTATATGCTAAATAAGTAAAGTCTTTTTTAAAAGAAAAAATTAGTTAAATATCAGATATTTTTTAACCACGTGAAAGGCAATAGCAGCGTCTTAAGAAAAGCAGTTGAAGCTTGTTTATAGAAAATAGTTTTATTTTTGTATTAATTTTTTTACCATAATGCTTTTACCTTATATTCTTAAGTAGGGTTAGTTTATTTAAAACATTTTATTGTAAAGTTTATAAAATAGGCTTTCAGAGTTTATCTTTTAAATTGGTAACATTCAAGCCTCAAACCTAAGACATAAAGGCAAAACTTGAATCATAATGTTGTCCATGACAGTATAAAAAACAACATTCGTTACTAAATTTCTCAACCGTGCTCGTTCAAAAATGGAATTAAACCGTTAGTCTTATCTCATTATCTTATGCATGAGCATGACTGACTAGGATGTAATGTAAGGTATGTTGACTCCTTACTTTGGGTTATTGCATGGTTAATAATTCATGCAGGTGCAAAACTGAAATTGCCGAAAGGTGATCAAACCAAAAGATGAGTTAAACAACTCTAATGTGAACAACTTGTTGAGGTTCTTAAATGTATCATGTGCAATTGTATGGTCGAATTAAATGTCATGTAGAATAATAAACGGCATCCGATGAAAATGTATTTTATTATTATTTTGTTTTCGATTTTAATTTAAAAATTTACCTTGTATTTATTTTTTATTGTTTTTAATTTTTTTTTATAAAAAAGATATATTTTCACTATCACAAGTCTCTTGAATAATAGAAGAGATATATAAAATTAGTATGCTTAAATTTGTAATTAGATTTCAATTAAAAGCAATTAATAGTAAGACAACTAAATGCTAAAAATAATCAACAGTAAGATGAGATTTGAAAAATATTTAAATTTAAAACCCAAAGAATTATCAAAATTGAAAAGAAAACTACAATACAGAAAGAATCGTGAAGGCCTTTCATGAAAACAGTAGCACTTGTAAAATGCCAACATTATAATAAATCTTAACTTCTATTTAAAAATGTTAACAACCTCTCCAACGCAGACAAAATTTATTAAAAATCACAAAATTTTTACATTTTTATTTAATTTAATAAATTTTAAGTGAAAATAGTATGTAGTATACATTTTTCTTATAAATCTAGGTCATAAACACACGTGAGGTTGATTATACTTTTGCAAGCAAATTGGGTTGGCGGTGTGAATAGGAGTCAATAACACTAATTGAATCCCATGTAAAAAATGTAGCAAGCTAACAGAAGGTGCAAGAAAGAAAGCAATTACTGGTTAGTAGAAGTTCAATGCCGATATGCAACATAAATATCATCTCATTATATAAGAAAACCTTGAGAAATAATATGCAAAGATTGCACGAGTTATTTATTGGAGATGACAATAAACAATAACTGATAAGCCATCAAGAAAAGTTTGTCTAAGAAACAAATGTGTTTCTAGAGGTAAAAAAAAAAAAAAAAAACTGAATTAGAAACAATAAAATAACAAAATTGCATTTATGAGTTCGATCAAGCTCCAACTACTTCAGTAGCTCCCTCAACCATTGTTTCGTCAACAGGCCTTTCCACTTTTGTACCGATATCTTCTGAGTAATCTGCATGAACCTAAAAGGATTGAAAACATAAAGTATTAGTAAAATAATAGAGGGGAAAAGTGAATCCTCAGCATATAAAAACTTTCGTTCAAACCCGATACTACACTTAATAATGCAATGATGGATCCCACAATGATTGACTAAGTTTCATTCAGGTACAAGAATCATTAACTCGTTGAAACATTCGTTAGACATAAAGAGCAGAGGGGTAAGTAAATTTTTTTTAAAAAAGGGCATACCTCCATTAGTTTCCCTAGATCAAACTTTGGAGCTTTCAGGATCTTAACTTTGCGAATAAACACATTCTGTAGAGGATAGACACTAGATGTTGCCTTCTCAATCTCTTTTCCAATCATCTCAGGGATGAGCTTACGGACCAGTTCTTTCAAATCACAGGATGTTGCTTGGTTGATCATTATCTCTCTCATCTTCCTTCGAATCTGAAAAAATAAAGGTGTGTTACTATCAAATGTACAATTAAAAAACAGAGAAACCATTTTCCAAATGTCAAGATCAGAAAGAGCGTCTAGTAAATTGAGGGAACATTCGGAGTAAAAGTAATTGCAATATTATAAGAGTTAACAAATAACAGATGATGATATAACTCTTGAGAGACACAATTAGAAAGCATGTTCATGCAAGTTAACACAAGGACTGCTGGAAGATATCCCGATCACATTATATTTGAAAAACAGATTGAAAAGAAACCAACATTACATATCACAACTAAGAAAGTGGCAGTGATTATACCTGTCTAACTTGGCTCGATTGTGCATAACAGGTCCTCTTCACCTGGTTACTACGCCTCTTAGTAAACCCAATGCAGAACATCCTTAAAGTATAATTATCAGTGGTCTTCACATCCGCATGAGCCTCGATTAAAGTTTGCCATTTTCGCACTAATGATCTCAACTTGTCATTTGTGAAATCCATTCCCTACAGTTACAGAGATACAATCTTAACAAAGATTAACATCATGCAAGTCAATAACAGTGCCGAAAGGAGAAACAGCCACCATCATATTCATACCCAGAAGTTCGTCAGAACATTTTTCCCTTGAACATCCTCAGCCCTCAAACGAATCTTCTTGAATGCATGGTCCTCATCACCTTGAAGATCAGCCAGTGAGACCTCAAACACTCGATGTTTAAGTCCATCCGAAGCAATCTGTAGTTTAAAATAGCCATCGTGTCACTATCTATATAAACCGACATCAAGCTCAGGTATTTAAATTGCATGTAACCCTAATCACTCCTAGCAATATTATTATAATTATAAAATTCGTAATCGCATTTTTTAACCTAAAAGTGTTAAGCGATATCAACTAGATCCCTAAGAAAATTCCAAATAAATCAAATTATCAGTGTTTCGTCTAAACCCCTAAACCCTATATTAATGTTATCATTTAAATCACACGTTGCATGTAAACGTGCATGATGAATTACACTTTTAGGATTACTTTTTGTTAGTTTTCTTAATTTTGCGGATCCATACACAAAATTTTGAAACAGATGTAACCCAGATTCATCGAAGCATATATATAAAAATAAATAGACAAAAAAGTTATAGAAAAAGAAAAGAAAATTGTAATACCTTGGTGCCCTGGGTTCGAGTGACGAGGGTCTTACCAACATTCTTGACCTGGAACAGAGAAGGGGCCTTGATATCGTACCAATCCTTCTTCGTAAAAGGATCAGCGCTGAAGAAGAAAAGCAAAAGAGAGTTGAAGAGAAAGATATAAAAAAAAAAGTGAATGTTAAGAAGTGAACGGAGTGGGCACTAACGCCTTCTTCTTGCCACCCTTCTTCCCCTTCGATATCCTCTTGTTCTTTCCCACTGCCATAACTCTTCTACGTCTATGATTTGCACCACTCTACTCCAAATAAATTAGGTTTTCTTTATAGGCTTTATATATATATATATATATATGTATGTATATATATCATTTTTTTTACAATGTTATCCTTATTTATCTAACCACTTTATAAAGTATTTCCTTTATTATACTATCTTATTTATGTGATTTTATTTATTATATAAAATTAATTTAATTAAATATATTTTTTATTATATATTACATTAAAGTTACTTGAAATGAAAAATCTAATTATACGAACCATAATATTAAAAATAAAATATCTATTATAATAAAATGTTTAATTATTTGAAAATAAAACAAAAACATATAATAAATGAAAATATATATAAAAGTCATTAGTCATAAATTTTTGAAAAACTAATTAAAATTTAATAGTAAAATGCAGAAACATAGTTATCACACTTGTGTGTTGGTATTTTTATTGAATTAAACATTAAAATATTAATATAATTCTTTATATTATATATTTACTTGTATTAATATATTTTACTGCGTATAATTATTTATTTTTATTTTTAATTTATTTTTTAAAGTTTTCACTCAATTTAATTTAATTGAAAAAATAATAAAATTTAATTTTAATTTCCTATCTCACATTTTTTTATATATATTTTAAAATCAATACATTTAATCAATTCAGTTTAGCAATTTTTAATTACTAATTTACTTTTCAACTTATTACTTTTTCTCCAAATTAGCCCAAGTAACAAACAAGTCTAGAGTAAAGCCAAATCTTTTTATTATTATTGTAATTCATGAATATTATTAAACAACAAGTGGGCTTCATAATAAGGACCCAACTCAATTCAATTTAGTATGATGGGCCTAAGTGACAAGCCATCGGGCTTCCTAAGAGCCTTGAGAAACCCACCCTCATTTTACGCACAGAACAGAACACAATTCTTACCAGAGAGAACAGTGAGTGAAAATCAAATCAAAAGGGAAACATGGGGTTGACGAATTTCGTGCTCACGGTGGCCGGTGTAAGCGCCGTCGTTCTCCTCCTCAGAAGTGACGTGAAGCAATCTGCGTCCATCTTTAAGCGCAACGTCAAGCACATTCGCCATTGGCTTGAAGAAGAAACCGCATCTGCTACCAAGTCAGCCCCTCTTGTTCTCCCTCTTCTTTTTTCTATATTATTTGTTTAATTGACAGAGATCTTGCAATGAATCAGAAAAGAGTTATCGAAGAATTCTCCAGATCATGCAATCTTTTTCGCTTGATTGACAGTTTGTCCAAAATGTTAAATAAACATGTTAATTTGCTACGTTTTTCACTTAGATTTATTTATTTTGTTGTTAAATTGGTCGTATTTTATAGTTATTCAGGCTAATCGTAGAAAAATTAAAATGAAAGCTTAGAATAATTTCAGATGATAATTTGATTAGGTTTGGTTGGATTGGTTGTTATCTTATATTTTTATGTGTGTGCATTGAGTTAGGTCTGAGATGGGATACGATCGAAAGAGAATGGCTTAAATGACTTGCATATTAAAAAAAAAAAAATTAAAACAATGTAGTTGATGGAATGATAAATGTCAATATTTTAATAAAATACAGTGCTATCTATCCTCATTAGCTTTGAATTTCAAGAATATCAAAAGATGATATTGAGGAAAAATGATTTCCCTGAATTCCTTTCTCCCTCCATAAATTTTTAAGACGCAACTAAGGAAACTAGTCATGAATTCATGGTTTTATTCATGAATTCATGTACTTTTGAAGATATTGCGGACTGTGAGCTATATCATGATAAACTGGTCCTTTAATGGATCTTTCGATTACGATTATATCATGTATGTCCTTTTTAGTTTCCACCCTTTTGCCACAAACTGCCAATGTAGGTGGTTACTTATTCATTTAGTAGATAATTCATAGATTGTAATACAACTTTGTGCCATCGTTCCAGGGTTATAGAGAAGTCAACTCCCAAAGAATTGAAATCAAAGGTTCCTTCCAAAGACAATCATAAGGATTAAGGATGACAAGTACTAATGTTTCTTTTGGTGATGGGGGATGCTTATTTTAGTAATTTTGTTGTTTATTATGCTTTCTTTGGTCTGAAAGAAAATAATGAAGTGAAAAAAAAAATGAAAAATGAAGTTGATGGGATTAGATTACATACAGAGGAAATAAATGAAAAATAAAATATTTTTATTTATTATTTTTGTAATTAATTATTATGATGATAAAAATCTATTCATAGTCTGTCTTATAATTAATTATGTATAAAAATAATGCTCTAAAATAATTAATATTTTGATAATATAATCAATTAATTATTATTTGTTAGTTAATTTTTTATTGTCTTTTTTAAATATAAATACATTTCATTTAAATTTATAGTTTAAAATAGTTTATTTACTTTTAATTATATCTAAATTAATTAACTAATGACATGTATATATATCATGATATAAAAATAATATCTTTTTTATTATTACTTTAGGGGTAACTTTTTAATTAGACAACTTTATGTTTTACCAAATTAAAATAATTTTAATATATTTTTTATAGTTACTTTATGCGTAATTTTTTAATTAGACAATTTTATCTTTTACCAAATTAAAATAATTTTATTATTTGATAAAATAGGTAAATCTTCCTACTTTACTTAAGAGTAATCAGTACACATGTTGTATGATTCATAAATAAATATAGTTTTCTTATACTACTAAATTTTTTATTTTACCATATAGTTTTTTAAAATCATTCTTACAAAATTATTCATTTTTAAAAAGTAATTTAAAATTATATTATCTAGAACCTATTATTATTAATAAATAATTTTTTATATTTCATATTATTTTTTATGATTTTCTATAAAAAATTATAAGAAATTTTTTTTTTCAAATTTTCATATTAATTTGGAAGATTAAAAAAAGATCTCATCAAACATGAAAAAGTTCTAGTAATAATTATTTTTAGTATCTTTTTTTTCTGTACACATTTTTTATTATTATTTTGGTACCTAATTTTCTAATTATTTTTATATCATACATATATATATATATATATATATATATATATATATATATTCATTTACAATCTTATTAGTAAATTGTTTAACAGCGACTCGGACACGTACCTGCAACAGACCCGTCATGTTTAAGAGCGACTCCCACGGAAAAGTTTCTAAGGTCCTCTGAAACATAACCATACAAATCGTTGAAGCCGAACGCTAGATTCTGAAGCGTTGGAAGGTTGCAGAGAGAGTGGAAGGGGAGATTCCCGGTTAGGTTTTGGTTGGAGAGGTTGATTTCAGTTACGGAACGGAGGGTGTTGCAAGTTACTCCACGGAAACTGCAAACGGAGTTGTTGGCATTCCATGAGTCAAAGACTTTTGAATTTGAATTTGAATTTGAATTCTGTAAGGAGGATTTTAGGTTGAGAAGGATTTGACGCTGTTCGTAGAGTTGGGCGCTGGTGTATAGTGAGAAGAGTGAGAGAGGAAGCAGAAGAAGAAGAAGAACTCGCAAGGCGGCGAACATGTTTGGAGAATGTGAAAGAAAATGGGTGCGAGATAGTTTTCATTTGGGTCTCTCAATTTCAACTCCTACGCGTTAAGTAGTGACATTGAACAAAAAAGAAATGGCGCTCATTGGTTCCTTCACCCATGTGCCCTTTGTTTTCCTCTCTGCTTTGGCGCCTTAGAGTGTCTTTTGTCATTCATTTATTATGGACCAAACTCTTTACCTCACAAATTTTGTTTCCAGTTTCATGTTTTCTCTTTGATTTCGTTGTTATATGTCATGATCACACGCTGCATTTACTGTTTTCCGCGTTTACTTCTGCTTATTTCCTTCACACTGTTTATTTTACCGTTTTTGTGTTTATGATTTTTCTAGGCTTTTGTTTTATGCGATGCTTAGGTATATTATTTGCTTCCTTTCACTTTTCTGCGTTTTTGTCTGTTTTTTTTCATGGGTTTGAACTTTGATCGTTGTTTTTTTGGTTTTATTTTGAAGAAAAAAAATTATCTTTCTTGGATACATGTCTCTATCTCCCACCCATCGTCCTGATCTTGCCCGACAAAATCCGAAAAAAGAAATTGAATATCCGGAATTCGCCGATAAACTCCTCTCTCCCTTTGAAGTAATTCATTTCAGTCAGAAATTCCAAGTTCGTAAGCAACTCTCATCGCTGTTGTTTTTCTATTTATTATTGTTTTGCTTATTTTTAAAATTCTAGACAAACTTTTTCTTTATTTTAAAACATATAAAACTGATATTTTTGAAACATTATGTAATCCTTTAAGTTTCTAAAAGACTAGTTTGATTTAATTTTCTTTTTTTAGTTTTTAAAAATAGTTTTAATAATCAATTTTTAATTGTTTTAGTAAGTTGAAAAAAAAAAACTTGTTATATAAATTTATATAAACATACTCAACAATTTATATAAAATGTATAGATTATAGATATAATCTATACATTTTGAAAAGTTTTTGTATAATGAAATATTCAAGAATTTAAAATGTATAGATTCAAGAATTTATATAATCTATACATTTTTAAACGTTTAAACGTTTAGTTGATCTATATAATCTATATCTATCTATACTGACCTATAAATTTATATAAAGTTATACCATACATTTTTTTAAGACATATTTTCCTTTATTTATTTTATAAATATAGAAATTTATTTTAAAATAAGTGATTTTAATATTTTTTATTTTTATAAATATAATTATATATATAACCGCAAAACGGTTTTTTTGGGAAATGGCAGTTTCTAACTTTCAAATTTATTATATTAATTTGTTTTTAAAAATAAAATAACTGTAACATTCTTTAATTTTAAATTTCTATAAATAACTTTTTATATATGAATATATGTAACTGTAAATTTTTATTTTTATTTTTTTAGAGAAAAATCATAAAAGTTACTACTTTTAAATATATTATA
This sequence comes from Macrotyloma uniflorum, assembly GCA_016859785.1. Lineage (NCBI taxonomy): Eukaryota > Viridiplantae > Streptophyta > Magnoliopsida > Fabales > Fabaceae > Macrotyloma > Macrotyloma uniflorum. Next base: position 4,109,302 of record BDMB01000001.1, read on the forward strand.
TTAACTTACAACTATTAAGAAAAATCTCTTAAATCTCTTTTATATATCTCCCATCCCTTTTATAGGCCTTTTATACCCATTTTAAACATAATTAAGAATTACAAAAGTGAATGCAGAAACGTATCACCATAATCCAATTTGTTACAATTATGCGACTTTCTTTGTTTCTTTTTTCTTGATGAAATGTTGAGTTGTAAAAACTCAATAAATCCTTATGTTTTTAGAAGAATTAATCTGATATTCTAATTTTTAAAAATATATAATTATAATCTTTTATCAAATAATAATTAAAATTGTATTTAATATTTTATTAATTCTATTAAAATAAAAAATTATCATTAAATTTTAATTAAATTTAAGTATAGAAAAGTATTAAAATCGTATATTTCTAAAAGTTATAACACTAAATTATTTTTCTAAAAATATAAAGATAAAGACAATTTTTAAAACAAATATAGGTACTAAAAATATATTTAACCTTTTTAAAATATAAAATTAAAATTAATTTAAATATTAAATTTTAATTTATTAAAAATAAAATAATAAAAAATACAAACGTGATATGCTAGTGTTTCTGCTAGTGTATAAAAAAAAATCAAGAATACATATTTGTCAAATAGTATTTACTTGTAAGGATAAGTATACATGCATTTAAATAAAATTATTGAAATAAATAATATAATTATTATAAAATATCGAATTAATCTTAATAATAATTTAGAATATAGGCGTGAAACTGCCTTTTTCGGGGAATCATAAATGGAAAAAAAATTACCCTTTCCTTTCTTTTTCTCTATGTTGGGGTCACCCTCAAAGGATGGACTGATTTGGTTCTTTCCATTCTAGTCCTAATGAACCGGACTGATAGAGGCAAATAATTATAAGTCGTAGCCATACAAATAGATTGTGGTAAAATTATATGTTTGAATATGGAGAACATCATAGGCTATATAATGTTCAAATCAAAGGCATGAAGAGCAGTTAGCGTTTTCTATTAAAAAAAAAAGACAAAATGTTAACTGTTCTTCATTATACTATTTTATTCTAAAAATTTTCTTCATCTAGAACAGTTAGCATTATAGTAGACTGAAGAGTAGTTAGCATATTCTCAATTTCATTTTTTCTTTTAAAATAGGCCAGGGAGTTGAATGATCGTGACAGGTAATATGGTAAAATATGGAGAAGCACAAAACTATATAAAATGGATAAAAGGTAGGTAGAATCCTTTAAAGTAATCTTCCATTTCTGTAGAAATTCCCATCAGTTTAAAAAGAAATAAGTAGATTGTTTACTGAAGGCACTCCCATCAGTTTCCTACTCAAACTGAATGCACTGCATTAGTAATAAATAGTACTAATTGTTCTTCAATGTCTATCGCAGCTCTGTGATTCTTGAATATGGGCAACATCATTGAATCGTTTGCTTCGGGCTTAGGACAGACTATTGGCAAATTATTTAATTCTCCAATTGAATTTCTTTCCGGAAAGTCTTGCAGGTGAGACCATGCAGGGTTATTCTTACTCTCATTATGATTGATGTATGCATTTCTTCACTTTCCACTTCATGCTTGATATATTTCTCTTTCTATATCTTTCAGTTCAGTGTGTGGACCAACATGGGATTTCATGTGCTATATCGAAAATTTTTGCATTGCCAATATACTGAAATTGGTCATGGTATTTATGCTATCGTACATTGGTGAGTTCAACTGTTTGGTAGATTGCATCATGGTCTGTTGTAGTACTTTTTAATTTGACGTATCTGAAATTGAGTATGTATGTTCTGTTTAATTGCAGTTCTGTTGTTCTTATATCTGGTGCATAAATTGGGCATATGTGGATGTCTTTGCCGGTCTTCTTGCAAAATGATATGGACATGTTTCTCTTCTTGTTTCCATGTTTGGGAGTATTCTTGCACTTTCTTGTGTATTAAGCTACACAATATCAGGAGAACAAGAAGAATAAGAAGAAGGGTCAGAATGGACATGAATCAAAATTTCTACTCTAAAACTGGGGAAGAAGGTTACACAGATGAAAGCCTTTCATACCATTTTCCAACATCTGCAAAAATGAACAGATCAATTTCGCGTAGGAGAGATTATAAAGCCTCCCACCTAAGGAAGTCTTTGCAACCTAGGAGACATCATGCTAAAGTTCAAATTAGTAGGGATCTTAGATGTAAAAGGAATCATAGTCTTGCAGAACCCAGTTACTCAAGGAAAGCCATTAAGCATGGCAATCACATAGGCACAGTCAATGACATGAAGGTAACCCATTCATCTAAGTTTGCAAGAAAAGGTATAACTAGAAGGAAAAGAGTTCTGCCAAGGCAGAGAAGGTAGAATCTTTTAGTTGATGGTTGATATAGGAACCACTTTGTATGAGGAAGTCTCAACAAAGTATTTTTGTTTCTTTGATCTTAATTTCCGTATCAAGAAATTGACTAATACTAATAATGTAAATTATGCAACACATAAATAAAAGGTTAAGAATTGAGAATGCTAATCGATAGCTTCTTTTGTGGAATAAGGTATATTGCAACTTAAGGAAAATGTTTTGCTATTGCTTTGCATAAAGGTTGCCTTATCCAAAAAGAAAGTCCAAAGTTTATGACATTTATATAGGTAACACCACAGTGGAATATACATAGGAATAGACAAGAATATGGATTGTTAAGAATCCATGATAAAGGGTTACCATTACTTTACATTGAAGTTTGTTCACCCCAAAAAGAAATCTCAAAAACTATAGTTCTATATTATTCCACTAAAATACCCAAGTCCCATTGATTTGTTCTCAACCACCAAATTCATTCGAACACCCTTTTCTCCAATGGAAGGTGAGGAGGGAAAACAGTGCTCCCACAAAAACCCTTACGTTGAACTAGAAGAAGTTAACTTTGATTTTATTCTAGCATTGGACATGCAAGAACAAGAGAGAGAATTCACAATGCTTTCAACTATTGAAAGTGAAAGTGATGAATATCTAACTGACTCCTCTTATGATAATGATGATGATGGTGATCCTGACTTAGTACTGAGCCAAGAGTTTGACACCGACCTTCAGTCCCTAGAAGATGAAGAAAGCAGTGATGATGATGACGATGATGATGAAGAAGAAGAAATGGAAATGGAAGAAGATGAGATTGATCCAGACGAATTATCTTATGAAGAGTTGATGGAGTTGGGAGAGTTTATAGGAGAAGAAACGAGAGGATTATCAGCAAATGAAATCTCTTTGTGCTTGTACCCTTATACTTGCCAATGTGCTGGAAGCAAAAGTGGCATCGATCGTTGTGTGATTTGTCAGGTTGAATATGAAGAAGGTGAAGCACTAGTGGCACTTCAATGTGAGCACCCTTATCATGCAGATTGCATAACCAAGTGGCTTCAAATTAAGAAGGTTTGTCCAATCTGTAGCAATGAAGTTTCAACCCCAAACATGTCTTCCAACCCTTAATTCTTTACTTCCAATTCTTTAATCAATGTCTTTGTATAATCACTGTCTGGGATTTGCATGAAACTGTAAGTGAGAAAATAAACAAAGCATGGAAGCTTTTCATCATTACAGAACATCACAAAATTAAATTCCTCGTTGTTACAAATCCCTCTATTTTATAAATTAATTTCATTCCTTGAAAAAATTCCATTTTTCTTGATTATTGTTGATTTTTAAGAACCAACTTTTTGTCTATATTATGTTGTGGATCCTTCTTATATAAAGTAATTTTAATTTTTTTGAAGAAACTCATTAAATTTTTTTTCTTTTTTATAAGTGTTATAAAAAAAATTTTATCCAACAAATCCTTTTGTAAGAAGTCGTTATTTTATTACATGAACTCTATGAAATTGTACATTTTTAAAAATATTTATTGATTACAAGTGCATTCATTGTATGTGTGTCAAAACTGATAAACCGATAGATAGGCCCATGTTGCTTGATCACTGATTTGGATTGGACTACAGAAATGAATTTGGGCTTCGTTTAGCCTACTAAGCCTAACTTTTTATTAATTCAAACTAGATTGACTTTAATGGGCTGAGTTAGTCCAAGGATTGGATTTTTATATATATGTATATATTATTGATTAAATTACGAATAATAAATTAAATGCTATTGGTTTCATAAACTCTTATATTAAGTTCATTATTCTTTATACATTGAATTTTACTTTTAATTGGTGAAATTACAAATGATAAATTAAATACTATTTACTTTGCAAATCTCCATCTTTATGTCAATATTCTATATCCATTGAGTGCTGTTTTTAATTGGTGAAATTATAAAAGATAAATTAAATACTATTTATGTTGTAAATGTCTATCTTAAGGTCAATATTCTTTATTCATTGAGAATTAATTTTTATTGGTGAAATTAAAAATGATAAATTAAATAATATTTGAGTTGCAAATGTCCATCTAAAGGTCAATACTATTTATAAGTTGAGTGTTATTTTTAATTGGTGAAACTATAAATAATAAACTAAATACTATTTACATTGTAAAATTTTATCTTAAGGTCCATATTCTTTATAATATTGAGTGTTATTTCAATTGGTGAAATTACAAAACGATAAATCAAATGCCATTATCGTTTAAATTTCTATCTTAAGGTCAATATTCTTTATAGATTGAGTTTTATTTTTAAAATATGATACTTGCTGATTGTTATAAATTATAATAGATGGACTATACTTTATTCTAACATTACATATTATATATTTTACTATTTATAGTATAAATATCAATCTATATTTCTATTTTAATTTATAATGATTAAAACAATTTATTAATTTGTATAAAAATTATCTAGTTTTTATAGTTTTAACTCCTTATATTTAGACAATGATGAACTAATCCAAATAGATCACAACAATAACAAAGTTTTAACTTCTCCTTAAATCGATTCAAATTAACGTAATCTAAAAATGTGTTGACACATGATGAGCTAGTATAAACAAGCCAAATAATATAAATTGACATCACTAATTTGTCATATATTTAACTTTTTTACTCCAAACTCTATTTGCAATGTTCAAAGTTTTAATATAGATAAATTTGACTTATATAACTACTTAACCTTTCTAATTTAGAGTTGTTTTATTTTAATCTCATTAAAAATTTTAGTTGCTTATATTATTGGATCACTTAATTTTCTGGTTAATGTAATTTATTAGTTAAACCCTTATATTTAGAGTGATAATACACACTACTCGTTTCATCAAATACTTCAATAGCATCCATAGTTTATTGTTTTTTTAAATTTTTTCAGATATTTCTTTTTCTCACTTATAATAAAAAGATTTAAATGGGTGTTGAAACTATATTTGATATTCATTTATATATCTTTTTCCTTAGATTTAACAAACGGAACACAATAAAATAGCATGCATGCATGGAGAACAATGACACAGAAATTGTAATAGTAACCAAAATAAACAGGATGAAAACTAAAATATCTTTATGGAAGACTAAGAACTTATTTAATAATTAATTTTTTTTCCTTTTGTTCAGAGTTATATATATATATATTCTATTGTGATTGCAGCAGTTGATGATAAATAAAAAATCAGCACTGGTTTAAGTTGAAATAAAATATGAATTTGTTCTTGACACTAAACATGACAACTCGTGAGATCGTAATCTATTATTTTGCAGATCATGCAATCTAAAAGATATGAGTCAGAATCTGAATCTACCCTCAGAGTACTGTCATCAGAAAAAACGAAAGTTTGTTAAAAAAACATAATGTTTTTTCCATAATTATGAATTTGCATGTTTGATGGAACATGTAGGAGGGAGGGGTCTCTCTGTTCCTTTGGAGTCTGTCGGCCTGCAACTAGCAAAAGGCTATCTAGAAATCACACTCTGTTATTCAGTGTATTCTACGTGTTACCCACAGAGCAATCAACTTCAAATGTGTAAAAAGATAAGATAATATTCAAAATTCACAGCACAAAGAAAGGAAAGAAAAAAGATAGACAAATTGAAAAATGTAACAAAAAACATCAACCACTGAAGTCACTTCAAAGGTTCCATTAATAGCAAATTCTAACAGTGGATGTTTTAATGCTTATCTTTCAAATTTCGATACTTAAATTACATTCAAAAGTTCATAAATAAAAAACAATTATTTATTGCTTTGACTTCTTATATGAAAATTAAAATTAAGTGTACAAAAATTGAATCGAATTCAACACACTTATCCATGCGTAGAACAAGTGGAAGCAGTAATCTTTGTAAAGGTCCCACAAAAATTGTCAATTCCTAACCACTACGCGACAAAACACATTATGTAAACCGGAAAACTTAAAGCGTAAGCACTTAGCATGCATGCGTCTGAATACATGACTCAAAGTTTGAGAGTAATTAAAAAAACACTGTCCCTGTAAAGCGATTAAAATACTCATTAAACACAAAAACATTATATTTTTATGAGAATAATGATGGTGCACAGTAACATTGTAAAGCAACGTTACATTATTATTCTGTTACAAATCATAACTATTAAGTGACGAAATCTATAAACATTGTATACTCTCAATGTATATTACATAAGAGCTTCTTTTCTGTAAGAATAGTCTTAGAAAAACATTCAGTAAGTATGGAATATATTATATAATTCTCAGCGTACATTACATAAGAGCTTCTTCTTCTTTTTTTTCTTGGTTTAGATTGGATGTAAGTGGTGTGATAGTGATGGATAAAAATTGGTAAATGAAAAGTGGTGTGAAATGGAGTTAGAAAAATGAGGTTTTTAATGACTGGTAGCATAGCAGATTTTGATATCCTTTAAATTCTGTGCTGTCTTATGAAGATAATAAGAGTGGCGGCAGATGAAAGTCCAAAATTTTGCCGCCCCTCGTGTGACTCGTTTTGTCAACAAGTTTCTCATTAAATATGGAAGGTGTGAGTGAGTAGAAACAAAGAAATAAAACGTGTGCATTTCATTTAGACTATATCTGTTACTGTTTCTCTACTGCATCACTCTCATCCTCCTCACCAAGCTTCTTGATCCTGTTTCACTGGTACTCTGCTACCCTTTTCTCGAGGTAACTTTATCATCACTTCAGAAAGGCATTAAAGACCTCTACTTTGAAACTTCATGCTTCTATTAAAAGTAAGTATGTTTCCACACCCATTATAAATCTCAAAAATATATTATATAATATAAAAAGTAATTAATAAGGTTTATTTATTTATATATTATAATTTAATTTAATTTGTAATTAATATATAATTTTTTAATATTATTTTATGTTAAGAAATTTCTGAATTTGAATTTTATTTATAAATGATTTAATTATTAACTATTAAAATTTTATATAATAATATATTAAACATTTTATTAATTATTATTTTTCTTAAAAAATCATAATATATTAATTGATAGAATAATTTAGATTTAATAAAATTTTAATCAATATATTAATAAATAATTCAATATAAATTCAATAATGGAGAAATTTTATATAAAAATTTTATATAAGATATAACGAAGTTAATAAATTGAGATTATTATATAACTTTTTAAAAGAATTAATATTAGAAGTACAATAAATAATTATAAATATATATTATAGATGTGTATAAAAATGTACTACAAAATAAATAATTAATTAAGTAATTATTTTTTTTATTATTAGACTCTTCAATTATATATATCTTAATCTACCTTATATATAATAAAAGTTTAATATATTATTGGACAAAAATCACAGTTACCATTTATTCTACTATTGACCTATAATTAAGTTCCAACTTAAACTATACTAAAAATCTACTATATATTTATTTTATATTTTTTACGATCACCTCAATTTTACGATCACATTACTCCAATACAAAATCTATTTCATATACTATTGACTTGTCTAATAACCTAATAATATAATAATAAATAAATTTTTAAATTATTTATCCTATAAATATTTATCTCATATTAAATAAAACATTTGTTTAAGACGTTGGTTATATTATATTTTATTATATTTTAGAAATAAATAAATAAATAATTATTTTTTTATAAAAATAATACGACTGAAGTTCTTATCATAACTTCTCTATTTTATCTTTTGTTATTTTATAAATTGTATTAATCCTTCACAAAAATTTATGCAGATTAACTAGAAACTATTCTCGTAGGCATAGTTAAATGAACAGTACAGTAATTTAATTTAGTAATAATGCTAAAACGAGGGGTAATTACAAAGTTTATTCTTATAACACAAAGTGGTTAAAGTTAAAGATGTTCCCCACTAATTGTGATGGTGAGAAAGCATTTGCAGTAAAACAGAAAATTAAGTTTGGCATAAACCTTTGCCTCTACACAAATGGAAAGTGAATGACACCAACTCCAAACCCCTGCCCTAACTTATTATTCTGTTCTCCCATGCTTTCTGTTTTTAATGTTTTTTAAGATTGTCGTTCTCATTTGTTCATTTGCGTTGAAACCTTCGGGGACTTATTGGCGATGACGACTTATTCCTCGAATTTCACGTTTTTCTCCAACTGAACAATATAAGAGAGTTGAATATTATAAGAATTTAAGTTATCAATTATTATAATTGAGTGCACAACACTATTTACAAATGTATTATAATTTCTTAATGTTTGGTGTTGAACTCATTATTAATGGTTTTAGTTTAATCTTTAATATATTTTCAAGCATAATAATTTTATTTTATTATTAAATAGATTGTTCTACTTTGTGACATTATTTAATGAGACATATACACTTCTCTTTCACAAATATTAAAATGGTTAAGTTTTTGAATGATTCTTTAATACATTATTCAATAATTGCAAAAACATAATAATCATAATACCAAAGTTATTCTTTCATTGAAATGATCTATAACCGATATATTATATAATTTGTGCCCTAAAGCCACATGATAATTAATATTAATTACCTATTTCTTTTAACTTACACTAAAAAAGATGCAAATAATAAAGTATGTTAATTATTTCTAATTTAATGTTTAACTTAATTTATCTATTCAGTTTTCCTCTCTTATAATTTTTATTTATATACAAATTTAAATTATAATTACATATATTTACACAATTTTTGTAGACGATAATAATATTCTAGTAGTATATTTTAATTTTTAATTTAATTTTAATTTTATCTTAATTTAATTACATATTTTATATTCAATTATTGTTATTTTGTACTATTTAAATTTTTACTGATTTTATCATCAAAATTCTTTACAATTTTATAATTACGTATCATAAAAAAAAAAAATTAAGAAAACAATCAAACAATATTATTTTGGAACTAATTTTTATAAATGATATTGTTTTTATCTTGTTTTAAATTAAGTTTTTCTTAACATATTATTATTTTGTTAAAAATAAATAAATAATGTAAATTATATGAAAAAAATAAAAAATAATTAATATATTTTTTATGTTTATCCGGTTTGCAGAATTTTAAGTGTATTTAATTAGGATTTTAAAATAATTTTTGCATGAATTATTTGTTTCAAGTAATATTTAATTAAGATAATTATATTTTTTAAGGATATCAATAAATGGTTTTAATTTATAAATTATATTATAAATACAATTTATAATAAATAAGTTTATATATATATATATATGAAAATTGAAGGGATATATTTTATTTTCAAAAGTTACAGTTTTTAGAAGCAAACCAAACAGAGACTATTTTCTTATCTTTTTCCGCTCATGTCTTGAAACAAATGCAAGTTAAACGTGAACTTATAATTATATTTAAATTAAAATTAAAATTATTTTGAATCATTTTTATTTTTCACTTTAGAATGCACTGAATGTGTTTGACCCAAAACGTCTTGCAGTGTCAGCTGCTTCTTCAGATGATGATCATAAGTTAAATTCTTTGACCAAAAATGAAAACCACAAATTCAAATTATGCTGTGACATTAGTTGAAAAAACATCATTTGAAGTTTGAAACTTAATTTATTAGGTAACAATTCTTTACTATGTTTATTCTGTTATCATTATGAATACATTCAAGGTGAAAAATTCTTTTGTTTGATATATATTTCTTTTGGTAAACTTATAATAACATTCTAGATATGAAAATCAGAAACTTTAATTTACATAACTAAAAACTCATTACTAGATTTATAAAGTGATTTTCACTCTATATTAAATTAATTTTTCAAAAACTAGCAGTAATAATAATAATAATAACAGCACCTTCTTACAACCATTTCTCAAATATTTCACATTGAAATATTTATTCATTTTTCTTAGATGGATTAAGTTGACTAACCTATCTAAATCTAAGTAGACAATATAAAACAATATAAGATGCAAATTTATCTTTGTTCTTAAATTTAAAATTCTGATCCCTCATTTAAAAATAGGAACACTTAATTTGAATATTACAAAATTATTAAATTTAGTTAAACTATCCAAATTATGACATTGACTATTAAGATATAGACCAAGACTTCCACAGAACACATTTTAACACCTAATTTGACTATTAAGATATAAGTAATTATTTGTTTATTCAACGACACATATGATTAATTAATCTAATATCATTATTAAAAACAATGAAGATACTTCTGTAATAGTTTTTTATGAAATGTTGTTGGTGTGAACACATATTAATTTATTATTGAAGAAATGTAGAAGATAAGTGAAATATGATGAGAGTGGACCATAGGTATAATGGAACAAAGGATTGTGCAGAAAAACATGAAGGTTAAGAGAGAGAAAGAGAGAGAGAAAGAGAGAGAGAGAGATGGATTATGCAGACGCATGTAAACAAAGAAAGCACCGAACACCGAAAGTGAAGCAAGCGGCATGACTTTGAGATACATCCACTCGCCACCACTCATCCACCTAAGCACCCTACACCTCACATCACATGCATGCTTATCGTCCTTTTTTTTTCTTTTTTTTTTTTCTCTTTTCTTTCTGAACAAGCTTCTTCTTGTCTCTTTCAACTTTTTAGCACAAAACAAAATTAGGGTTAATATGAGAAAAGAAAATTATAAACAGGACGTGGAATACTGTTATCCATGAAAATAAGAATAGAAAAAATTTAAATGCTTTCACTCCGCATTTGCCAGGTAACTTCCTCTCCCATGGACTAACCTAACCACACGTGTAATCAATTTTCTACATTCAATCTTCAATGTTCAAAGTCAAAGTTCAAACCCTTTATTCTCTCCACCATTTAATGTCACTTAAATTTACCTAATCAGGTGCATGAGCATAGAAATGGAATCATTATAGATTTTCATTCTTTTACAATGCTTTCTGAAATCAATTCGTAAATATTTGTAATCAATGAAAACGATGCATAATTGATTTATATGTCATTAAAGTTCTCATCATTTGCCCGGATCTTCTATATGATTTTTCTTTTTCTTTTTAATTTTCAATTGATCATCTTATCAATAAAATTAAAATATTATTTCAACCTTAATTATATAGAGAAACTTAATCAAAATATTAATTTTTAAATATTATTTCAAAAAATACACTTTATATTAATTGAAATTAAAATAGAATTAATATAGAAAAATAAAATATTAATAATAGTTAGAAAATAATTTCTAAAAAATATTTTTTTTACATAAAATAGAATCTTTAATATATTATATTTTACACTTATTTTTAAAATAATTAAATACTTTAATAGTCACATTTAATATTCGATATATTTTATTACAAAATATTTTAATAAATTAATATATATATATATTATTAATTCCTACTTATAAATTATACAAGAGACAATAATTAATTTTAATAATATTAACTTAAAGAGTTAAAGATTAAAATATCGGTATCATTTATAGAAATAAAAGTAGAGTTTTAAGTCATTCATATTTTTTTACGCTTTAACTAAAGACCTATTTTTGATAATTCATTATGCAATAAAAATATTAAACTTTAAAGTATATAACACTTCATATTTATTGATCTAACGATATTATTTTAAAATTAACATAAATATTATTCTCGAAATAATGGGTATATATGATTATGATGTTTTTTATAGAAGCAATATTGACTTTTGTTATTGATAAAACAAATATTTGAAGTCTCATCATAATATAAAATTATACATATTATAATTTCATAACGTTATTTGATTCCTTAAACTAACACAAATAGAATGTATCATGTACAGTTGACAAATAAAACATCATGTAATAACTTGACTCACTGCGACTTCTTCTGTTTGTCCAATTTTATCTTAATGGAATAGTAATTTGACTTTGTCTCGTTCAGTTTATTATCTTAAATTAAACATCTAGTTAATATTATCACCCTCTAAGAAGAGACCAACATTTCACAAGAACAACATTCAAAAGCAATTTAAAAATCAAATCTTTTTATCAGTATTTTTCAAAATCAATTACATTCCCCCAACCTTAATATATATCATAAGAGTGTCACACACCTTATCTACGCACGTTGTTGTTTTAAACAGCTACGTGGCCGTGGTTAAAATCTGCATGTGTAATAATCGGGCATAAACCCATTCTTATCCAATTCAATCTTAACATCGTTTTCAACCCACCACAAACAAGTGCACTTGCATTTAACATAGGAACACTTATTCACTCTCATTATGATTTCTTGATTGAATTGTTAAATTCCTGACTAATACCAATCCAATCTTGATAAAGCCTGTCATTATATACACCCAATTATGATTCGAATAAAGAAAAATTCAACTACCATTTGAAGAATGACAGTATATCTTCTGTCAATTAAAACATATATAGTGGACTATAAAACGTTGATAATAACATTCAAAAAATTATCAAACATGCGTGTTATATGCAACATAAAAGCCGTTTAAACAGTACCATAATTTTTTTTTTTAAATAAACTAGCAACTTACTAAATCTTGTTTAGTAACCCTGTATGGAGTAAGAATTTATGTTGAAAATTTGATGATAATTCTCGTTCAGTTAATATAATTTTTCTAATAAAAAAAGTTTTTTTAACGGAAGAGGTGAAAAGTAAAGGATAAAGGAGGAAAAATTGGAAAAGTAAAAGAATGCGGAAGAGGTGGTAGAGATTACGCGGTGAGGTGGGGCCTTATGTCGTGGAAGAAAAGGTACAAAGTTACAATCATAAATCACGCGAGATGGTGATCCAACGCAAGTGCACATATTGAACACACGTGTACACTACATCCACTGTGAATTTCTGCAACAAAAGTCAAATCAACGCGCCGATTCCATGCCAACACCATCGACGCCGTGGGCCCAAACCGACTAGCAGCCCACACTTCGTTCCAAAACCATGTCGTAAGCAGTGACTAAACCACCTCGTGTGGGCTCTCGACACGCGCACACCACAGTTGATAGTGCGACACGTGTCCCCTTACCTATCACCCACCTTCTTTATTTTATTTTATTTCAAAAATTAATCTCCCATCGAAACAGACCTTAAATAAAGTATAAAAAGAACACCAGAAAATAAAAGGAAATGTAAAAGGAATCAGAACACAATACAAAATAAAAGGAACTATACATTTCACAACTTTTAAAAAATATCAACACCTATTTTCACTTTAACCTATCAGTATTTAAATTATAAAATTCTCACCTTTACCTAACCATGGAGCATTAATTTCGAAGATCAATCAAACAAATAATGCGATGTAGAATTAAAGACAAAAGTGGAAGGCTTTTTCTATCTCACTCCTTTTTCCCAAGCAGAAATAAAAAGAAAAAAGAAAAATAAAAAGACAAACTATCTAATGTAATGGAATAGAATAGAATAGAATAAAAAGAAAAAAGTAGAAAAAAAAAGTGGATGGAAAATCAAAGGCCCACTGCCTAAACAATATCGCCCATGTGTATTCTAGAAACTGCTGGCTAATGCGGCCACGTGTCCATGGATGGCCTATAAATAAAGGTCTCTCCCTTATGTTCTAAGTTTCAAGCGCCGCCACCATAGTTGGTCTTAGTCTTGAAGAAGTAGAGATATAGGGCGAAGCAAAGCATTATTGATCAAGTGAGAGAAAAAAGATGGCATCAGAGCTTCAATTGCCACCAGGGTTCAGATTCCATCCCACAGACGAGGAGCTCGTCATGCACTATCTCTGCCGCAAATGCGCCTCGCAGCCCATAGCCGTTCCCATCATCGCTGAAATCGACCTCTACAAATACGACCCTTGGGACCTTCCCGGTAATCATCAATCTTCTTCATTTCAATCCACTTTCTTTTTCCTTTTTCTTAATATTCATTAGTTTAACTTTTTGTTTACAGGATTGGCTTCTTATGGAGAGAAAGAGTGGTACTTCTTTTCACCACGGGACCGGAAGTACCCCAACGGTTCCAGGCCGAATCGGGCGGCGGGAACCGGTTACTGGAAGGCAACCGGGGCGGACAAGCCCATTGGTCAGCCGAAACCGGTTGGGATCAAGAAAGCGTTGGTGTTTTACGCTGGAAAAGCTCCGAAAGGGGACAAAACCAATTGGATCATGCACGAGTATCGTCTCGCTGATGTAGATCGCACCGTTCGCAAAAAGAACAGTCTAAGGGTATATACACCGTACTTACATACATACATATATTATTAAATTACGAGTTTATCCCTAACACTGTCCCATTAGCTTTTCATGAAGCTGAGGATGATGATGATGATGATAATATTAATTCCCTGGATAAGTCCAGGGTTTTGGTGGAAACCATGCAAAATATATGGTCCTAATGTGTTATCTATGTCTCCTTTATCATGTGATTACAACCGCGCCCAACCTTCACTGGTTGAACACTTAACCGCATGTGGTGCGGGCTGATTTATTTGGGCCCAAAACTTAACATCACATTGAAACCGCCAAAAGCCCCTACCCTAATCAAACAATAATTGTCGTGAAAAAAAATAAAAATATCTTCTGTCAATCACAATTATCACTTTCTATTTATAGACACTACTATTCTTTCTTATTCAAAATTTAATTTTACATTTACATTTACATTTATTTTAATTAATAAATAAATAATGAAAGTTAATTAATCTTACGGTTCTGATTCTGCAGTTGGATGATTGGGTGCTGTGCCGTATTTACAACAAGAAGGGCACCATCGAGAAGTTACAACCGAGCAGCGACGTTGTTGTGAGCCGGAGAACCGAATCGTCGGAGATCGAAGAGAAGAAGCCAGAGATTCTGAAAAGCAGAGGAGGTCTTCCCCCGGCTCCGGCGCCGGCGCCGATTACGGATTACATGTACTTCGACGCGTCGGATTCAATCCCGAAGCTGCACACGGACTCTAGCTGTTCGGAGCAGGTGGTTTCGCCGGAATTCGCGAGCGAGGTGCAGAGCGAGCCGAAGTGGGAGTGGGAGAAAGGCCTGGAGTTTTCGTATAATTACATGGATGCCACTCTGAACAACGGCTTCGTCCAATTCCAGAGCAGCAACAACAACAACAATAATCAGATGTCGCCGCTGCAGGACATTTTCATGTCGTGGCCGAAGTCGTTTTGAAATTCCGAGGAGGAGGCATCCGCATTGCACGGCAGCACGAGACTGAAGGTCGATGAGTGTGCCTATGCGAGGTCTGAGACGATTATTGATTAGCACGGGCTTCGATTGGATGAAGAGGATCCAACGGTGCATGATTGAGGTGTTCCTAGTAGTAGCATGTGTACAGCTATTGTAGAATGTAATAGGTGCACTACATGTTGTTGTTCTCATGTGATACAACTTCTCTCACCATAAAACAAATCTCATACAACCTCCTTCTATTTTATATTTCTTTAATCATATATTATTATTATTATTACTATTACTCTCTGTTTTTAAATTCACTCTGTTTACTTCTCCATATTATTTATATATATGTATCTATCTATGTTCTAATGTAATTAATAGTCTAAAACAAGTTTAGTTATTGTTCATCAAATATAGTAATAGTAATACACTTTCTCCTGGTTCAGCTTATTGATTTTGACTACTAAATATCTTTTTGCTACTGGGATTAAAGAATCTTATATGACGAAGATGACCATTATATTATTGCGGCTACTTAATCTTTGCACTAATTTCGGTGGTTTTTTTGGGATCGGAAAGAAAAGCTTTTTATTTAAAGGGTTTCTAAATGTTAAGATGACGAAGCTATACAGAATATGAAGTAATCCATGTGCGGGAGTTAGTTTTGATGACATTTATTACTTATTTTTCCATTTCCATGTTCTCGAACTCTCTTTCCTCAGAAAAATCAACTTCTATTAATTTAAGGTCCACAAGGGGAGCATTATCCTTACCAACCACAATTGTTGAAGTTAGATTATAAACACACATACACACATTTTGTTTCCACTTTTTTGGAATTTGAATTAAAATTTATTATAATTTCATCTTTTAAAAATATTTGATAAATTAAAAAATAATATATGAATTATTATCAATCTTGATTTTTTATAAAATAATATTTTTTATAAATTTCAACTGATATGTACCTTACAACCAAATTAATGAACATGTTGTAAGGTGAATTCCTATAGCTACAAATATTTCAGTTTGAAATTGTTCATTCTTAGCAAATTCTAAAACCAAACTCATATTTAAAATAACTTCCTCACCTATGGCAGAATCAATAAGAATGCAAACATCTTTGTGTGAAATGGAAGAATGGTTAGAAACTCGTATTTCTGAAAAGATTGAAGTAAGAAACATAAAATTGGCGAGCACAGTGCAAAAGACATTACATGAATTCTTGAAAGCATCATGATTGAACAACTCCAAAAAAAATTCTAACGATGCAGAAAAGTCATCACACATTACCAATTCAGGACACTTTCCAAATAATAATATGATTTTGGTTGTGGTAACATTCATTCACATTCTTCTACTACTTATTCATGTGAAACTAGGTTAACTAGAATTCATTTTCCAAGATTCAATGGAGAAAATGTGAATTAATAGATTTATCAATGTGAAATTTACTTTGTCATTAGTTTAATTCTTGAAAAATTTAAGGTACATTTTGGTAAAAATGTATTTTGAAAGAAAAATATTGTTGTGGCATAAGATTTTTGTTAAATCCATTAAACACATGCCAACTTGGATTGTATATATGAAATTGTTAAAGGATAAATATGATGAAATTGGGCAAGATCCTATGTTAGAACTAATGAATTTAAAACAATATTCCACTATTATTTTTGTACCATGAAGAATTTGATGTCATCATTATTAAATTTGACCTTTCTGAAAAATATATGTTTAGTTGTTTTTGAGAGAGAGCTTAAAAATGATATTCAAATGGTGGTTAGGATATTTCAACCTATTATAATGATAAAAACTTTTATTTTAACTAAACTCTATGAATTGACTAATATAAGAAGGAAATATAATTAAGATTGACAATTTCAAATGCAAGTTTAAAATTTTGATTTCTTCAAAACTTATATTCTTTAATTAGAATAATAAGAGGATTCTAGTAAGGGAAAGGTGAAAAAAAATTAGCATATATAAATGAAAAAAAGATTAGGTCTTTTGTTATTTTTGTGATAAATTTTTTACTTATTAGTATAGTTTAACTCATAAGAAAGTTCATGACATATAATAAAAATAAAAAAAATATAAAGACAATGCAATTAGAAACCTTAAAAATAAAGAATTTTATCTTTATCTATAAAATAATATAAAGAAACACATGTTTTTATTAATATTCTTTGAAATTAAATATTAAGAAACTTACGACTATTTTCATATACTTGTTAATAATATACATAACTTCTTTGATATTATAGTGATCTTAAAAGAAAATTTTACTGTTAATAATTTTTTTAAGCAAGAAAAATTGTTTGAATAACTTTTTTAAAATTACTTAAGAAAAATTAGTTTTATAAAATTATGCAATATCCTTCATAGCTAATTAACTAATAAATAATAATTATTAGTGCTTGAAGGGACCGTAAATAAATTTCAATTGATAAAAATTATTTACTATAATCCAATCTCTATTTACACCTATTCTTTGAACTTTCTGAAATTGATGGAATTTTTCATATCATCTTGTTACCAAAAACAAAAAGTTCCTGGCATTCACATAGAATAGTGTAAGGATGATATATGGCAGACAAAAAGATATAGGATATGTTGGTTTGAGGACTTCTTTCCTTCTCTTTATGGACTAAATTTACACATTTATTACTAGAAAAAAAATTATAACACTTTATGACACTTTAATCTCTTAAGTTGCATATAATAATTATTCTTTTATTGTAATTAGAAATTTTGAATCAAGAAAAACAAAAAAATGTGAAATCCAATCATTAGGTAATGAATATATATTTACTCTTTAGTTAATCGGTGGTATTTCAACATATTTTATTTTTCTACTTGCGACTTTTCTTTTAGTATTTTAACTCCAAGGTCTGAATTCTCCCATGCAAAATACACTGTTTTTGTTTGCTTTTAGTATTATATTAGAACATCATTACTTACCAATGTCCTCATCTTCAAATGTAAGTTTAGTGATCTCTAAACATATACATGTTATCCACCTCATCACATATCCTGGAAAAAATACTATTGTCTAAGTACTAGTATTTTTATTATAAAATACTAAATAATGGTCCATCTTTGTGAGTGTATTGGAAGACAAAAAAAAAACAAAAAATGTTTTATTGAATATATAGACATATTTAAATAATTCAAAAAATCAAACTAAAAAGTAATACATATGATACAAGAAAAATAACAATAAAATAGAAGAAGATATGTGATATATTTTTACCACCCGTCTCAATATAGATATGTATGGATTAAAAATATCAAATTTCGAGTTAGTAGCATGAAAAGAAACCAAGTGTAACAATTTGGTAAAAACAACATCGGCCAATTGGTGAGTAGAACTAACATGCAGAAGGTGTATGAGTCCATCCATAAGTTTTTGTCTTACAAGATGATAATTAATTTTAACATGCTTTGATGGAAAGTAGGATTTTTAACTATTTGTATGGCTGAATTGTTATCACAAAAGGTTGTACAAGGAGTAGAAATAATAACATGCAGATCTTGAAACATGTATTGGAACCACTACAATTCATAGGTTAAGGAAGTTAAGGCACCATATTCAACATCTAATGAAGACCTTGACACCTTGAGACAATCTATTTTTTTATTTTCAGGCAACTAAAAATGTATCTAAGAAGATACAAAAATCAAATACAGATATCTTGTAGTAACACAGAATCCCATCAGAATCAGAAAAAACTTATATTTTAAGATCAATGATTAATGAATAGAATAGACAATATCCAAGAGCATTTCTCAAATAATGTATGATTCTCAAGACTTGTTACATATGTGGTTCATGAGCAGAGTACAAACTGGCTGAATTGTTGGACATCAAAACAGATGTAAGGTCTTGTATATGATACATAGAGGAGTCTCCCAATCAGACGTCTATAAAGAGAAAGTCAAACAACAACAATCCTTCATCAGCATGCAATTTTATCAAAGGATTAGAGGGTGTAGATGTTGGTTTGTAACAAAGTAATCCTGCTGATCCAAATAATATTTTCGTTGATTCAAAACAAGACCATTAGGTGACTGAATAACTTTAAGGACCATGAAATATTTTTGTTGAATTTCAAAGATGTTGTTGCGGGTAAGTAACAGAAACAACAATTTTTTGTTCCAAAATAACAATTTGCAATTATTCTACTCATTTATTTTTCGTTTATTGTCTTTTACTGAGATATATATATATATATATATATATATATATATATATAAAAGATACAATAAATGTAATACACGATATTCGTACATAACGAAAAACTCTTTCTTTCCACTATCGTCATTATTTTATTAACATGCAATTTATTTGCGTTGCTTTTCCCTCCTAATATATCATGTGCCATTTTAAGATGGTATAAGGACTCTTCTGTTGAAGAACTCTGATGTGCACGAGAACCGTCATGGGCGACAAGAACAGTCATACACCTTCTCCACACAGTTTCCTTTATTTTCATCCAGGAGAAAACCCAACTATTGCCCTTGTTTCTCCAATTCTTGATTCTAGTAATTACCACAAATGGAGTAGGTCTATGATCATTGCTTTAAGTGCAAAGAATAAAATTGAGTTTATTGACAACAACATTCCTCAACCATCTAAATCTGAGATTACTTACAATGCTTGGAGACGTTGCAATAATATGGTTATGTCTTGATTGATACATTTTGTCTCTCCATCTATTCAACAAAGCATCCTTTGGATGGAAAAAGTTTTAGACATATAGGATGATCTAAAATCAAGATACTCCCAAGGAGATCTTTTGCGCATTTCAGACCTTCAAATGGAGGCTTCTTGGATTAAACCGGGAGAGCTTTCTGTAACTGATTTTTTCACAAAATTGAGAATTATCTCGGATGAATTAGAGAACTTCAGTCCTGCTCAGTTATGTTTACTATCATACAACGAAAATATGAAGACCAACCAATACAATTCTTGCGTGGACTCAATGATCAATTCAATAATATAAGGTCCCATGTATACTCATGGAAGAAATGGACAATTCATAATTATAAGGAAGATAGACAATTATGAGAATTAGAAACAATATTGAAGGTAGTGAGAGAATTTCATAATTTTAAGGAGGACAAACAATAACATATGACGAACAATTCTAACTGTGAGCTTTATAACAGGTGACAAAATCTCAAAGTAATCTATTCCTTCAGTTTGTGTAAATCCTTTTACAATCAAACGAGTTTTAAACCTATCTACCGAACCATCAGCTTTGTGTTTGATTCTATAAACCTATTTGCAACCAATGGCCTTCTTGCCAAGAGAAGAGAAACTAATGTCCAGATCTAGTTTATGTGAAAAGCATTTAATTCAACAATCATTACCTCTTCCCAACAATCCCTTTGAACAACTTCATTGTAAGAAGATAGTTTATCTTCATCTTGCACTGAGATATTATAACACAAAGAAACATGATCATAGAAACATTTGTTTTAAGAAAGAAATCAATGTATATGATAAAGAATATAAAATTGAGAGTTAAAAGTTGAAGTAGAACAAAAATAATAGTTATCTAAATATTTTACTTGTTTTTAACAGGAATAGAAAACCTAAAATTAGTAACTACAATCAGAGTAGAATAAAAAACCATAGTTTTACTGTGTGTTATGTTCAAAATTTGTGACATAAGAAATTAGTAAAGTAAAATAAAATAAAATTTTGCAGGAAAATAAAAATTAGTGATAAAATTAGAAGAAAAATTACGTGATGGAATGGAAGAATATGAAATAATAGTCTAAAAAAAATCAAATTTCTAGATTGAACTTTCATTTGTAACATTCTCTTGACAAAAGGTGTGCTGGAAATGCAGCTCCCAATCAAGACGCTTAAATTCTTAAATTATCCTGACAATGGCAGCATAAGGATGGAAGTTGCTCCTCCAAATTTAAGTAATAAGATGAAGAGACAAAATAGAGTCTGATTCACATTGCAGTTTCTTAAACATATTGTGTCTCTTCCACGTTTAATATTTTAAACATATTAATTTCATTACATTAAATATCAAATGTTCAAATAAAATAGTTCATCATTCCGTATTTTGAAAAATAATAAATTAAATTTCAGCACCAGCCGGTTTGCCTAGACAGTATTTTTTACACTTCATGCCCTATGAAGTTACTGCCTTTAATATGACAGATAATACTACGCAATGTAGCATATCAACAAATATCTTGAAAACTATACTAGTGGCTCTCTGAATCAATGCTAAACCAGACATGTGGAAGAATTTAGCTTTTTATTTTTGTTAGATCGTTAGTTGTATCTGGTTTACAAATTGACCATCTACGGGTCATTATATTGCTGGTCATTTTTTTTAGTACTTTTGACCCAGGAATACATAAAAAAATGTCATTTTCTATTTGTGTCAGGAACGTCCACCCAAAAAAGAATATCATAAATCCTTACACATTGTATTGATTTCAAAACAGATAATTGATCTAATCTTTCAAACCTAGTGGTGACATCTAAAATAACAATATGAAGGAAGTCAAATTTAAAACATAAGGATGTGCTACATTGGAATTTTGGGGAAGGACTGCAAAATTAAAACTGGTCTAATGTTAAAAGAGATGAACCCAGTTACTCTACACAAATTAAGATCCTCACAGTCCCATTCTCAATAGTGAACATTGCTATGAAAATCAAACAAGCCAAGCAATAGTATGTGAAAGCAATTTCACCCAGTGGATCAGAATCGGAAGTATGCTATGTAGCAGCTGCAACCAGTGCAGATCTAGCACGTGTAAAAGTAGCAATGACCGATCCAAGTTGAAGCTTATCGTTGCACCCAAAACTTAATCTGTACCTGGAAGAGATTAAATTTCATTCCCATTATCATAGAGCTAATATAATTCCAAAAACACCAAAAGAGAAAAGTTTTTTTTCCCATTATTGATTATAACTTTCACATTATACTTTACACTTTTTATGGAAAGATCATGCAATGTCATCTCTAATACATAATGATTAATCAGATAAACAAAATTCCTGTGTGCAATTAGCCATAGACAAATTTTAGGGTTATCACAACCAATGAAAAGGAAGGAAATTGCAATAATACAGCGTGAGGAAGTAAATAAAAGTGGGTAGAGAGGTGTGTGACTAGAGCTCCATAATATATCAATCTACTGCCATCTTACATGAGCCAAGCAGAACAAAGATGACAGCATTTTGGATTGATCATCAACCAGGGAAAGCAATATCTGAGATGTCAAAACTATATCAATGTACGTGGCTAAAGCATCATAAGGCATGGGGTACCAATACTAGAAACTCTTCTTATTTTCTGCAATTCTATGATGAGCATAATATAATCAGAGAACCACAAGCAACACATTTTCTATTATTTAACACTCCTTGTGTCTGAACAGGGAAATCTGTGCTTATGTTTACTATTGGAAGAGTCTGATATCCAAGTGCCCAAAATATGGGGAAAAAGAGATAAAGAAATTTTGTTCTTCTATCCAATTTAAATTTAGCCAAATTATTTTTGCTCCTTTCATTACTAAGCTTGTTCACAACCCCATGCGTAACTAGAGTTGGAAATGCGTTTAGACCAAGTTAGACTTCACCTACATAAAAGCAATTCCTTTTTGCAAAAATGTCAGCCTTTAGACAGACTTGTTGTTAGCTATAATGGTCTGGCCTTTTTTCTAAGTATAAAAGCTTGACCTGGCCTAAATCCTATTTAAAGACCTTTCAAATAGTTGTATATATAATTTTTACAACGTCTAGAGAAATGTTTAATGTAGCAAACATCTTTTCATCAGGTAAGGCAGAAGGAAAATAGCATGTTAGTAGGGAAGAAATACATACTCTATGTCTGCCAAATCATTCATCAATTGTACTCGAACAGCTGAAGGCATCTTAATCTTAAAAACAAACCTGTAATAACAATAAAGTGAAAATACGATTGAAAAAATGTTGCCAGGATGTTGGACGTTGGACAATCAGTATGATGCATAAGACTCACATTATCACTTCTCTGATAATATCAACCAGGGCCAACCCTTTCCTGGTCTTCATTTCATCTATTCCTATTTAAAATTAACACCAAACAAAAATCATAAACTGCTTATAAAAATTAAACACAATTACAAAGGATAACAAGTCCTCGGTACTTTTAAAGCTATCTGCAAATTGTTCGTTTAGAAGCCAGTAAGATATTTGCTCAATGTCTTCGGGCAATGGATTTCCAGTGGACAGGTAAACAGCTGCCTCTGTTATCTGCTCAGTAGCCATATGCGTTGACTGCACAAATATTAAAACAGAATGTCATTTGCACAAATTCATAACACTTTTCCCATGATTAAAAAACTAAACTGTTACTTGGATACAAGATGAATGAAAGAAATCATGTGATGTGAGCCAAAGTTTGAATGCTCACCAGCATTTTGGATCTAAAATGACAATAAGAAGATTACTTTCCTATATACACATTCAGTCCAGTCCCTGTTATATTATACTTTACCTTCCTTTTCTTTACACAGAACAAGTTCATAAATAAGCAACACGTCTATCACATACAAAGAAATTAGATAATATATCATCCTCCTCAGCTATGATGGAAAAAGGTCATAATCTCCAGTACAAGCCACGCTTTACCAAAAAAGAAATTATCATTTTCATAAATTTAGTTGACACTGGCAGAAACACAAATTACGTGGTAACACATACAAAAATCACCAGTACATCACACGTACATACATATTTGTGGAAAACCATAAACTAACTTGATCACTTAAGCACATATTTACAAGAAAAATATATGCCAAGAATGTCTGCAACAAAAGCTAATTATCTGCTAAAGGGGTTGACAGAAAGGTACCAAAACAAATAAATAAACTTACATGAGGTTTTAATTAACTTAAGAAAAAGAAGTCATGTATGGTATGATAACTACTAGTCTTAAAACTTCTACAGGCAAGACAAATTTCTCTATAAGGATAATTTTACATCAAAGCTCAATCAAGTGACGAAGTTAGCTCTAACCCTAGACTTTGGAATCAAAGGCTTTTTGCTTTAATAAGGAAGGGCAAGACAATATATATTAGCATATACATTGCAAATTTAGCAAGAAATAAAAACATGATTTTGAGGTAAAAATAGGAGGTCTCATGGCCCAAATGTCTAGAAGTTTAAGTATTTGGAATCAATATTAGAAAATGATAAGAAAATTAATGAAGACGTCACACATATGATACAAGTTGGGCAGTTAAAATGCAGAAGAACATCTGGTCAGTTGTGACAATAAAATACCTACCAAGCTCAAAGGAAAGTTTTATCTTACAACTGTACAACCAGTTATACTCTATTGTAGTGAATGTTGGGCTTTAAAGAGACAACAAGGAAGAAAAATAAGAGTAACAAAAATGAGAATGTTGACATAGATGTGTGGCGACATGAGAATGCACAAGACAGGATACAGAATGATTGCATATAATCTAGTACTGACCTCGCCTAATGGAACAAAGCTATTGTCGTTGTAATGTATAGTGCTACCCATTAATGTTGGAAATTTTTAAGCAAGAATATACAATACAGAAGTTATTCAAGAGTTTCATATTTTCAGATCCTGTTTCCTGGTTAGTCATTATTTAAGCAAACTTAATACTTGCCATGTCAAAACTTTATTTATGACCCTAACATCCCCCTTCTTTTTATTGCTATATGACTCCATGTAAGCATTCACGTATACAAGTGTGTGGTTCTACACACATCTCAATATGTACAACACTGTAAGCAGGAAAAGGGCAGAAACTGAAACAGTATAATACTCATTCCCAAAATGGAGTTTGATTCTATATAATCAGTACAATTAATCCTTTATTTGAAAAAAAATAAACATCAAAATAAAAGGACTAGCTGAGCTAGATATGTATATAAGAAAACTGAAGGCTATTTACCTGAAGAATATTCAAAGCCTTTCTCATATCACCATTGCTAAGACGAACAATAGCTGCTAAGCCATCATCTTCAACATCAAGTCTAGTCAAATTACAAAATGCCAATCATCATATTGTAAGTTATTAAGTCAAAAATTGAATCACAACATTACAAATGTTTATAATAAAATTAGAAATATAGTGGACCAATAACAAGGGCACAGATGTGAGATGCATTAAAGGAGATTAGCATGTACAACTAATTTAATTTATGTTGCACAGGAATTAGCACCTTGCAACATTATAATTGCATTTACTCATTCAAAGACAGTATCCAATTCAAATGGTGAGGTTTACTGCATTTATAGCTTAATTTTCCTTACAAAAGGTACAGGACTCAAACAATTTCAAAATCTAAAGTGAAGCACACTGTGTGTTAAACAATTTGATCATGCTAATTAACTAAAAAGAATTGTAGTGATTCAAGAATTTCAAACACCTGCAGTTGAACAGTACAAGCAGTTTCAGAGAGATGCACACAAAAGTAGGGTCTTACTAAATTTAAAACTGTATGACATGTATGTGCTCTTTATTTATCTTCGACCATGCCTATGATTCAATTATCAGTCTTCACTAGTGCGTATAATAACCCTTTTCATGGAGTATTTCATCATACATATACAAATGAATGTAAGCATCAAAACTAACATTATACAACCATCATTTTTAAATCATTTTCTTGATATGAAATGAAAGTTCAAGCTAAATTTCACTATGTATTGCATTTAGGATTACAAGGTTCTGTTCGGAACATCCAGACCTTTTTACATAAAAAAAACTGAAGAAAAGAAGATGCAACCCTCTTAGAGAAGAAACTCTTTCAAATTGGTAATCACTACAATCAAATAAGAACACATTACAATAACCTTCTTCTATAATGAACTGAATGCAAATGGATGTATATGCAATAGAATCAGGAGAAAGATGAGAAGTGCATTTTCTCCCCTACCGGCCCCTTCCATTTAAGCAAACTGATATCCTAAAGAAGCCGAATTTTACTTTGCACATGAAATACTATCTATCACCAGCTTTCAGAAGATAAAGTATTGAAAGGTGTTAAAATACAAACATAATAAATTCATGTTCCCAAGATAAGCAATCAAAGTTTCATTTGCTTAATTATCATTATGCTGACACTCAATATGCATAACTGCACAACTTAGAGAATATAATTCAACAGAAATTTTCATAAAAATGATTCCAGATGATGTGAGAACATAACATGGCATACCCTTCAGCTACCTCATGCAGACTAAATAATAGAGAACAGGAAGCATACCCTTCAGCCTTAATAACATGTTTCAGTCTTTCAGTGACATGGATGGCATCAAGAGGGGCAAACCGAAACCGAGTGCATCTAGATTGAAGTGCAGGGATAATCTTGTTTACATGATTACAGATAATTGCAAACCTGGTACTTTTTGTATATTTCTCAATCACTGCATCGAAAGAAGATAATGGCATCATAATTCTAGAAATTAGATTGATGCCGCACTAGAGTATAAAAATTAGTGCAAACCTCTACGTAATGCAAATTGGGCATCCTTTGTCATGGCATCAGCTTCATCTAACAATACCAGTTTTACAGAGGACTTAACACTGAACAGAACGCAGAGTTTTAGATAGTCAGTTAAGGCAAAACTTGCAGTTCCAGTACACTTCCAGAACCATAAACTAAAAAAAAATGTTCAACTCCGGTCACACTTTCGTCCATCATTCAGTAACTTCCAAATTGATGCACATCAGCACATGCAAGCAAGAGAAAATAAGGAAAGAAAACATAACATGATAGCCAAGGCCTTTTTATTAACTGCATCAGGAAGAGAAATTGTATTCAATATAACTACCCTAGTTATCCACTAGTCAGTGAGGGATTTTTATTAGAAAGGTAAGAGTCAAAATCTGCAATGCATATTTCACTGAAATATTGCAAGATTAGCAGCACCTTGCAGAATAGAGAATAATAATGAGAAGTGTGGGAGAAACATATTAACACCTAAACTACAATTTTTAGAGAAATAAATTTGCAGGAGATATAGGACCAGACAAACTACTTAAACAAAGGAGAACACTAGAATCTCTGAATGGGAAGTAAGATCACACTATGCAGAACCCAGAAAATGTGTAACACTGAAAAGAAACACAGGGAGCAATTTCAGAAGCTTTCAAGTTCCACTGTAATTCTAGGTAAATCAACAACACCTAAAAAACAAAGTAACTTGAAGAATATCAATTTGACAGCCAACTTAAAATTAGAAAAACCAACAGCACAAACTACAAAGAACAATTTATTGCAGTCATAAGACAGTAAACTCAAGTATACAGTAATAAGATATATAAGTTGAAGAATAAAGGACAGAGAAGACAACCTAAATGACAAGCTCTGAGTGCTAGCAAAATCTTGAATCTGCTGTCGCACGACATCAATTCCTCTATCATCTGATGCATTGAGCTCCAAAATCATATTGTGCATGTTTGAACCATACATTTTGCGTGCCACAGCAAGAATGGTCGATGTTTTGCCCGTTCCAGGGGGACCATACAATAAAAGATGCGGCAATCTGTTCTCAGTAGTCAGCCTGTCAACTATACAGCAAATTAACAAACAAAGAACAATGAGCAATCTACGAAACACCAACAAATTACTCAAATTGTAAATAGACATCTATCCAAGAAAATAATTACAAGATTTACAATTACATGTATTTTAATTTCCACTAAACCAAATTAAGAATGAAACAGAAAAAATAAAAAATAAAAATTATATATATGTCAGTTCCCTTGTTATCCAAATTGTACAATCCAACTACTACAATTCCATCACTTCCATATATCTAAAACCCTAAGACGAGGACAGGTGGGAAACAAAAATCAAATCAAAATAAGAAAATTAATCTAAACTGTAACACTCCTTATATTGACCTTCTGAAGAAAAACCGAATTATAAACCCTAGGGATAAACAGGTGGAGAGAGAGTCTTACTGGTATCAACAATGTCACGGTGAGCGGCCACGTCGTCGAGGGACTGAGGACGGTATTTTTCAACCCACGGAATGGACTTGCCACCGGCGTCAGGGTCGTCAGAGTCGTCGGTGTCGGTGCCCTGGTCAGGCTTCACAGTGTGAGTGTAGTCGTCACTGTCGCTGTCACTGTCGACGTCCATGGGATGAGTCGTCATTTTTAGATCAGATTCTAAAACTCTTTCTCTTTGTTAAGTTGTGTATCTCTGTCTCTTTACCTTCACTGTGCTGCGTTGTGGCGCCAAATACATATATATTCATTCGAGCGGATTCACCCGGTACAGTTCGCAATGGTCCGGTTTCATACAGTCCTCTTTTTTTTTTTTTTTTTTTCTTTTTTTACTGCTAAATTCTAATATTTATCTTGATATTTTACTGAATTAATTAAAAAATATAACCTGTTAAAAATTAGAAACTAATAATATATATTTTAAATAATTTTCAAATTTGAGATAAACTTAATCATATATATAATATATTTATGAGATATAAAGTATTTATAAAATAAATAAAAGGTGATATATAAAAAAAAATTACATGTTATTTGTATTTGTTATATTTCTTATCCTGTACTGTTTTCTTATATCTAATATATTATGATTTCTTTGAATATATAAGAAGTCCTAAAGAGTTAACTATTATGGGTACTTTCTTTATCATGTTTAATATATATATTATATGTAATGGTAGTGTATATGGTATATAATTTATTAAAATGTTTTCCATTTTTATAAAAGATAAGTTATGTTTGTCCCTTTTTTGTGTTAGATACATTTTCTTACCTTGAATATCATCAATACAAATAAACTTTGAGGGATAGAGATTACCCAAAAACTAAAATGTTAAGAACGATAAATAAGATAGTGGAATATTTAAAATATTACAAATACAGTTTATAAAAAATAACATTAATTAAAAAAAGATTTTTTTATTCAAAAATATTCATTTTCAACTTTTCATTATAATTTGATGAGTAAATAATTGTTCGTCATCAATTGAGCATCATTGTTAGTTATTATAAATAAAAATTTATGTTGTTATAAATGAAAAAAAATATATGAATAATAAAAAATTTCCAATGCTTTAAAGTTGGTTTACTCATGTATGTGATGAGATGGAGGAATACAAGTGTCTCAAATTTATATTTAAAATATAAAAAATAATATTGAAACTAGTTATTTTTACACTGTTGAATACTAAATTATTTTTATTCCTTTATTGTTTTAACATTCATTTTGATAATTTATCTTCTATTTTTTTTAATATCAATATTTTAAATGTAAATTAATTATACTTTATAAAATAATTGTTTGGACATGTTTTTTATTTACCTTTAAATCACGATTTTCTTATAACTAGATATACCTATATATAACTCAACTAATATAGTTAAGAATATGATAAAAATTGTGGAAAAAAAATTCTAACAAGAAATAAAAAAAAAAATTGAAGTCTAATATCATATTTATTTGGAGATGTTCACTTTTTTATTATTTTTATATAATTTTTTATTTGATAAATCTTATATAAATGAATATAATGAGATAAATTTCACGTCTTGAATTAATAAAATAAAATAAAAATTGTTTTCTTAAATTGAAAATAATAATGTTTAAAAATCTAGTTAAAAAACAACTAAAATAGGTGCATTTGAGAATTTTAACATTCCTGGCCCAATTCAAGTGTCCGAAAGTTCCAGTTCATTGCTTCTTCTTCTTCTTCCCCGTGAACTTCTCATTTTTCTTCTAGCAATGGGGAGAAAACCTAGCATGTCGAACACTTGATTCAAGCAAGCCCGAAGTGCACAAAACATTGCCGTCTGTTCCAAAAACAAAAGCCACTTAGCCATCTGTACCAAAACGATGACGTTTTGGTCTCCATCAAGGTCGAAACTATCAACCAAACTCCTCAACATAACCATATCCTCGCTATGCAAAGTGAAGCAAATATCCAAAGCCGAATCCCTAATAATTGACGGCATAAGAATCGGCGTGCTCCCCGACGCGGTCACATACAACATCCTAATCAATGCCTACTGTCGTTTCGTCTCCATCGATGTCGCTTACTCCGTTCTTGCGCGAATGCGCGAAGCAGGGTTCCCACCCGACGTCGTTTCGTACAACTCGTTAATCTCCGGCGCCGTCAGAAAGTGTCAGCTCTCCAAGTCCCTCGACCTGTTCGAGGAAATGCTGGCGAGTGGCTTAACTCCCGATTCGTGGAGCCACAACATCCTAATGCACTGTTTGTTCAAGCTCGGAAAGCCCGACGAGGCCAATCTCATTTTCAAAGAAACCATTCTCCGCGGCCAGGTTCATGCCGCCACTTACACCGTCATGATTAACGGTCTCTGCAAGAACGGTTACGTCTCCCACGCCTTGAGCCTATTCAGGAACTTGCAGAAGCACGGTGTTGTGCCTCAGGTTTTGACCTACAACGCACTTATCAACGGGCTTTGCAAGGCCAAGCGGTTGAAGCAGGCGCTGAATGTGCTCAAGGAGTTTGGGGAGTACAGTTATGAACCGAATGCGATTACTTACACCACCGTCATGAAGTGCTGCTTCCGGTGCGGTTTTTTCGAGCAAGGGTTGGAGATATTGTCGGAGATGAGGAATTTAGGGTTCACTTTCGACGGATTCGCGTATTGCACGGTGATTGCAGCGATGATCAAGACTGGCCGGATGCGCGAGGCCGAGGAGATAATCGAGATCATGTTGAATTCCGGCATTAGGCCGGATCTCGTGTCATATAACACTTTGATTAACCTTTATTGCAGGCAGGGGAAGTTGGAGGATGCATTGAAGTTGTTGGATGAGATTGAGGAGGAGGGGTTGGAGTGTGATCAGTACACACATACTATTATTGTTGATGGGTTGTGTAAGTCCGGTGATTTTGCTCGGGCTCAGATGCACTTGAATTATATGAATACATTAGGCTTCGGATATAATTTGGTTGCTTTTAATTGTATGCTTGATGCTTTGGGGAAGGCT
The DNA here is from genome assembly GCA_016859785.1 of Macrotyloma uniflorum. NCBI lineage: Eukaryota > Viridiplantae > Streptophyta > Magnoliopsida > Fabales > Fabaceae > Macrotyloma > Macrotyloma uniflorum. The sequence continues at coordinate 4,140,780 of BDMB01000001.1, forward strand.
GGGCATATTGATCATGCTGTGAAGTTGTTTGAGACGATGGAGGAGAAGGATTCGTTTACTTATACTATATTGGTGAACAACCTTTGCAAGGCAGGGAGGTTCCTTTGTGCCTCGAAGGTGTTGGTTTCGTGTTTGAAATGCGGGTACCTGGTGTTGAGGGCCACTCAGAGGGCGGTTCTTGATGGCCTCCGGAGTATTGGGCTTACAAATGAAGCGAGGAAGGTTAGGTTGAGGATCAGATTGGCACGGTTTGTGCCTTGATTGTGTGGCAGTTGCTGTAAGGAATTTTGGATGTGTGGTGATTATCGGAGGGGACCTATGTGTGACTGAAGTCAGCCAATAAAGAATGGCACTCTAATATGCGGGTCTCACAGTTGATGATCAGCATAATTCTTGTTCAAAGGGAGACTGTTATGGTTGTGCTGCAAGAAATTTGGCATGCTTAGGTAGGCTACCTGGTATATTGTTTCTGGGTCTTGCTTAATAAATGCTTCTTATTGTAATTGCTGAGATGTTGACTGATGAAGTTCTTCTGAACCAGATGGAAGCTAATATGATAATGCACAAGATTCTCCTTGAAAGCCAAAATTGCATGTTGAGGGGGGTTGATCAAGGCTAGAGCTACATATCAGGTATGCTAACACTGCATCAAGTTACCTTGGTAACTGTTTTTCTTTCTCTTTTTTAGTTTGATTGTAATACATTTTCTTTTTCTCTAAACAGATATCTCTTTATAAGATAAGATAGTGATTTATGACAACGAGAAACATCAGAATTGGATGGGCCTTTGCACACTTTGATAGACTTTCCAAGCCATAATGCAGTCTAATGTGATTCTTTTTTCTTTAGTTGAGACTGTTGATAGAGTTTTTAATTTGAAAATCCTAGCTAACCCGTGTCCTGCAACTGATACTGTTATAGATTTTCAATGAGTTGTTAAACTAGGAATGTTAGAATGCAGAATGGTTGGGATAGCTCATTAACATCTCTTTGATGCAGATGACTGTTTTTGTTTGCTCTGCAGTTTATTATTGAGAAGAATGAATACACACAAAAGAATGTCTAAGGATATTCATAAAGTGGCGAACTCTAATATAGATTGTAAAAAATGGTTGAGAAAACGAAATTATTAAACAACTGAAAATAAAATATTATTATTAATTTGGTTGAATTTCAATTTAATTTTAAAATCTAATACAATCAATTTTAACTAAAACTTATACATAAATTTACTTGTGAAATTAACATATCATGTATTTTTATATATACTATATATTAAATACAACACAGTTTGTTAGTTTTTAGTAAATTGGGTTCCTCTATTTTTAAAACTAAACAAATTTAGTCATTACATCTATTTTATGATACATAAAATCTTAGAATTGTCATTTTCTAGCTCAAATTATTTAGCTTTTCTAAAATCTCGAATGAAAAACTGACTTCATAAAAAATTTATGATAATATTATATAATATCATATTATTTAGTATATAATATTTTGAGTTGACTAAAAAAATAATTTATTATAAAATAATTTTATCAATATACCAATTAAATATAAATTAGCCTACGTTGATAAATAAATAATATCAATAATAAAAAAATCTATCAATATCTTGATTTACATTAGTTGATTTTTTTATATTAATATAATAATATTATTAAACATCGATCTAAAAATCACATTACCTGTTGATTAACAAAACCTTAGTTAAAAAATAATCTTTACTTATGTATTAATTGATGTTTGTTGAAAAATAATATACTTACATTAAATAAAAATAATCACAATTAACATTATCGAGTAAAAGAATATGAAAAGAAGAAATATAATTTTGAGAAAAAAAAGTATAAATAATATAAAAAATTTATTTTTTATGCAAATTTTTAAATTATATAATTTTAAAATTTTCAATCTAAACAACAAATTCCATCTTAAAAAAAAATTAATTTTTCTATAAAATATTTACTTCCTACAAATTTCCATTCCAGGACACTATAACTGTTTCTTTCCAATGAATCAAACATGATCGAATTAATTATTTGATTTTCAAATCATGAATATTTAGATTCACAAGAACAAAATTCAGATTTAGATCGTTCTTTTACTTAATTGTACTATTTCAGCATTAGTCTCTGTCATTTGATCGACACTAAATTTTAGCTTTTCAAATTTTAAGTCAATTAATTTATTTTAAAAAATCTAGCAAATTTGTCTTTCTTTATTATTTTTCTTCTATCTAAAACATCTAAATCATCATTTTCTATCTAAATATTTTGGAGTTCTAATAAATTTCAAATAAAAACAACTTTAAATGTTTACAAGTGAAAAAATGATAGAATTTGAAGAACTTTTTGTAGAAATTTAACGTTTTCGTTGGTAAAAATTTGAGGAGAATGCTTTTTTTTATAAGGTAACTGAATATTAATAATTTTTAAGAAAAAAGTTTAAGACAATTTATTTGACAATTTTAAAAATTTGAGTGAGAAAATGGCAATTTTAAGAGTTCAATTACAATAATATCGATGTAATGACTATTTAAAAAAAACTAATTTACTAAAAATAACAGACAAACATTATAATTTTATAAATATATCATATAAAAGTACGTGATATGTTAATTTCTCGAAAAAAAGTTTTATATGATAAGTTTAATATGCTTATTCATACTTTGGTGTGCATACATTTGCAAATGCATTGGACAAAGAAAAATTAGTAACCTGTTAAAATTGAAAACATGTATAGAGATTATGGTGTGCCATATATATGGGATTGTATATGCTATCCCAACCATTTTGCATTCTGAGATTCGATGCCTAACAACTTATTCACAGTCTATAACATCATAAGTTGCAGGGCATCTGTTTGCTAAGATTTCTTAATGAGAAAGTCCTATCAAACAGTCTCTGCTGAAGAAAAAATCACAAGAGACTGATTCATGACTTGGAAGGTCTATCACAATTGGCAGAGGCCCATCCAATCTGCTGTTTCTCGTTGTCATAAATCACAATCTTATCTTGTAAAGATATATCTGTTACGAGAAAAAGCAAATGTATTACAATCAAACTAAAAAAGAGAAAGAAAAATCAGATTTTCCATATATTTTTATTGGTATTTCATATTGCTCACCTCCAATTATGTTGATATTTCCCATTCCTATTTCAGTGCCATCTAGAATCCCCAAGCAGACATTGCCATGTTTCTACAAAATGGTAGCATGTTAGACAATAGACACACAGTTTCTTTTGTTCCTTCCATTAAGGACAAAGAGATATGTAACTCATAATAGTCTTGAAAGGTGCTCACAGTGACAATTAGATAAGCTTCTGGTGGTACTGGCAGCAGCGAATTCTTTGATTTTGTGAAGCTGAATACCAGTGGCTTGAAATTTCCAGTGACATCATGTAAAGATTTGAAAGGCTTTGGACCCTTCCAACAAATTGGGAGAGATGGATCCTCAGTTGCTCTAGTCAATGACTTCCCCTTTATATCATTAGTTATCTGAATCACAGATCAAGGATTACTCATTCAAGTGCAGGTGATTATCAAGTTAACATAATAAGCCAAACAATATCATAACAAGGCTCTTTTGGTTCCATATATTACCAGATCAAGAAGAGCTTTATGAGCTTGGGAATTGAGGTATGTGTAGGAGCTCCCACTATCAAAGATAAGTTCTAGACCTTTCACAGAAGTAGGCTTTCCATCGAAAGACAGGTCTGCTGGACCTGTTTTGTAGTGTTGTCTGAAGCAAAAGATTTTCTAAGTTTTCATGACTAGCAATATCTCAAAGGAAACAGATAAATCTAGTTCAACACTTACACTGAGGAACTTTGCAATATGGGTGTCCAAACAACTCCAGATCGGGGAATAAACTGATCTCCAAGGAATAAAAAGCCTCCTCCTTTCCCACTTAAGCAGTGGCCCACCACATTGCGAATTAGGCCAAGAGAGTGAAGCTGAGACACAATGCTTGTTCTGCCGTTTCCAAGGCCAAGAACTCCAGCTGTGGAAGGAAGGGGATTATGAACTTGATGCTTTTGATCATATCCACACCTACCATGAAACACACAAAAAACCTTGACACATTTTTACATATGAATGTCTAAAAGAACATTAATTTCTAAGAGATCGAAGACAAATATTGTCCTGTTCAATAAAGAAACAATCAAGCCTTACAATATTTCAGCATTATGAATTTGAAATTAGTTAACCACCAACTGTGAAATAGATTGAGAGAAAACACTCACCCGAAGCCCAGAATAGGGCGTGCTAAAGATCCATTAGTGAATTTAACTGGAATATAATCTCGGACTAACACACCCAGAGATGATCCTTGGTCTGCATAGTCGACCTCATAGTCACATTGCTCATTTTTTACAGCACAGGGAGGTGCAGACTGGATTCCAGTACACAAGGGATCCACACATTTTACAAGGTTGCCGCGGGGTTTATAAAGTTGATTGCGAGGCTGAAAAAACAGCAATTAAGAAAATGAATATCATCCTTCGTTGCAACATGGCTAGTTAGTGATTAGTAGTAATAACTAAAAGTACTTGAGAATGTTCTAAACTCAAGTGGAACTTACTATTGTGCAACCTTTACATGGTGCATCACACTGAACCCAGGTGAGATCACTTCCGGTATCAATGTCAAGATTGTAAAGCTTAGGGGGATTGCCAATGGCAATGCTCACAGTATAATACCTGCATACAAAGAATTCATTAATTCACTTTACAAAACAACCACCATTTTAGCATTACTTTTTGTTATGAGGCCACTGTTAAAAACAATGATGAGAGGAAAAGTATTATCACAGAGGGGTCTGTCAAAGTTCTCTTTTTTCTTTTTTGGTGCATCACTCGACGAAAATCGGATTAATTCGATATAAACAATGATGGTTCTGAAACTTCCTAAGCAATTAGGACTAGTCAGAGTCAATTGGTTGAGCGGATCATTCAAAGATATAAAGGGGTAAATTTACATGAAATCTGGTTTCAACTTCCATGGCATCATTATTGTATATAAAATATGATGAAATGACTACAAGTTAAAAACTATCTAGAAAAAGCCAAGCCCAGAAAAGAAAACCTTGAAAAATTTTGGAGAATAATAGAGAATGAGAGAGTTGGTATATGACTTTTAGGGGAAGTTTGTTGAACAAGTCAGAGGATACATAATATAATATACAATAAGATATAACATAACATACCCAATTGGATAAACATTTCCTTTAATCTGAAAAGCAACAGAGGAAGCAAGGGAGGGAACAGAGGCTGAGGGTGTTGGCTTCTTGGAGTTGAGAACCTGATCGGTGTCTGAGAAAGAGGTTGAGAAAATGGAAGAAAGAAGGAAAAAGAGTAAAACCGTGGTGAAAGAAATTCCCCTACTTTTCACATCCATGTTTCAGAAGAAGGAATTGGAATCAGAATTGAGAATTGTGATGAGAAGAAAGAGATGAAGTTGAAGGAGAGAATGGGACTCTCATCTAACTTCAGTACTAAACCGTGTCTGCGTGCTCATGTGCAGAGAGAGACTAACAGCTTTTATAGGGAAGAAAACACGCATAATGGAATCTTTGTCTTACGTCATCTACGACTTTTTAAGGTTACTATAAAAATTTGTCTATCTTCTAAAATATAATAGCTATATTGAAAGCCTTATATAAATTTGTTAGTAATTATAAAAAATAAAAAACCAATCTTCTGAGTAACAACATGTTAGTGACATATTTCCTCAAATATACTTTTGACACGTTTCTGAAATTAGATAAAACTTATGAAAAGTATATTAAATACAAATATGTTAAAATATACCATTAATATTTTTATAAGAACATTTTCGTCATTGAACAAGTAAATTTACTCACATAAAGTTATATTAGTTTAATTATTGAGTTAAAGTTCAAATCATAAATATTTAAATCCGTTAAATATTCAGAAAGAAAAATTTATTACAATATCTAACTCAAATAACAATATTATGTAGATTTTACTTGTGCTCTCGCGTAAAAATATCTAACAATTTTCATCATTTTTTACATTAGATGTTTAGGTTTTATTTCTACAATTTTTTTTAATTTACTCTTTTAAAATAAATAATATATCTTAAAAGATAAATTATAATTATAGATGCATCTATAATAAATCATGCAGTAATTTTACTAATATATATTTCATACACGGTCATTATTATTTAATTACAAATCGTTATATATAATAAATTTATTATTTTTTCATAAAGTTATCGTAAAAATCGTTTCAAAAAACAATTCTTGTTTGACTTTATAAAAAATTGATAATGTATGATCATTAAACTCGTTATAAAATTATTAAATCTTGATAATTATTTTAATAAAAAATTAAAATATATTTTATTTTAAATGAGTTAAATTATTTTTATTTATGTAAACTTGCATCATTATGATATTTTTGGTTCTTAGTGTTAGCCTTATCTCATATTTATTTTTATATTTATAATTTTTTAATATTCTCATTGATTTAATGGTTAAATAGTTATTCATAAATGAACATCCATCTTCAATTAATATCTCAATTTATGTTTAAAAAGATTAGAGAATTGCTGCCTATCATGAAACTTGATATCAAGGTAATCACTTTTTTTTTTTATCAGAACAACTATTTTTTTTTTCTTTTGTGATTGTTAATTTTGTAGACAAAATATTTGAAATATATTAGTTCAATGTGACAAATAAAAAAAGGATAAAATTTAAATACTCCTATGTTTTACATTATTTTTTTAATAAAACTACAAGAAGTTATTATCACACATTATATTTTCGTTAATGAATTACTATTCTATGCTTGAAGTGTTCCAATTGAAAAATAATAACACAAAAAAATACCAATAAAACAGAAGGTATGTCTTATTTTGATACAAAATATAAAATAGTACATTCTAAAATATTCAATGAAAGGCTTTCTTATTCATTGAATAGTACCTTTATAAATTTGAGTTTGAAGCTTCGAAGTAAAAAGGAACGAATGAGTTTGGAAGCTTCCTGGGTGAAACAGGGAATGGTCGTGTTTGGAAGATAAACGTGGATTGGTTTCGACTGTTTCCATGATGTTGACCGAAATCCTAAAACTAACATCTTTACTCAAAACCAATGAATTTGGTTGTTAATTTAAAGAAACGTTATATGAAATATTATTAGAGAGATTCTGATAAAATAAAATAAAAATCACTTTTTAAATCAGTTCAGTGAAATTTATATTCTATTTATCTATTATAATTACACCTATTTTTAATCCATAAGATTATGAAAAATGGTATGAATTCAGTCCAGGTTAGTTAAATTAAGGATAATTTTATATTTTTTTTTTCTTAAGCAAATTTAGGTAGATTTTAAGATTCAACAATTTGGAAATACCAAGTTGAAGTCCACAAAAAAATAATGTTCAATAAAGGTATATAAAAAAAGTGACTCTGTTTCCTATTAACAGAGGGTGCTAATAAAAGGCTCAGTTGAAAAAAAAGTCCCAAATTTGGTTTACCCTATATTTCCTGTTGACATTGTCATCTTCCCCTCTGTGTTTTCTCTCTCTCATGTTGAACAATACCTGTGTGTTTGGCATCTCTATTCGTGACCGTTGCAAAGCATACAAATCTGTTATGAAAAAGATGGTTTCGTGGTAGCAAGAAACCACGAAGCCAGAACCAAACACAACAGGTATACAGAATCTAGAAACCCTCTCATATACCCCCTCATTCTTCATGGAAAAGTTTCTAGTTCGGTTCATCAAAAGTCAAAACAGTTAAATGTTTTTGACTACCGGATCGTTTAATTTGTGATCATCCAGTACAGTAAATCACGGTTTATCTATTAACAAAAACGTGGTTAAAAATAATTTCTGAATGCGTGGCTTTTTCCATACTTAGGAATTCTTTGAATGCATGCATGAACGCATGTACGTAAAGAGAATCTAATTGATAAAAGTTTTCGCCTGCATTTCTTTCACCAGAAACCTGTTCAAGATTACAAACTGGCGAATGCAATTGGCTGCTTCAGATGGAAGGGCCAGGTTTTGGGAAGCAATGACGATGATCATCCAATGAGTATTCCTAGAGGATGTTGTTTATGTAGGCCTAGGAAGTTAGATAGTTCGAGGTTACCTTCCCCGAATTCTGCGTCTAGAAATGAAAGCAGAAAGATTAACCCCACCTCGAGCAAGAATTATGATTTTATGCCTACCCCTCCTACTCCTTTATTGAACAGAACTGGCAGTTTAAGAACTCCTCATCTGAATTCAAGGAATGGCAGCCGCAGGAGCAACAATCCAATCATGTATTCCAATTCATCTGGGATGGTAAGACCCCCACCAATTGAGAAAAAACTAGAGTGCACTCTGGAAGAATTGTGCTATGGATGCAAGAAAAAGATCATGATCACAAGGGATGTTTTCACACATACAGGGTTAGTATCCATCCCATTCCACCATATCATTCACTAGTGTTCTTTGCTCTTTCTTCTTTCTAATTTCACACTTTAATGGGACTTTGTTATTATATATGTCAATATATGTATGTAAGATACTACTATTACATTTTGCAAGCATATTAGCTGGGTAAACTTTGAGAATATATTAACACTAACAGATCCGAAGCTGCAGCCTGCTAATGTACATATACTAACAAAAATTAAATGCTAGCCATTAGATTTGTTCTTATTGTTTTTACTTCTTCTAAGGAAGTTTGTATTATTAGTATAAACATTATGAGTTTATCATCAGTGTTTAATGTTATTTGTTTCATGAATCATTGTTGGAGTAATATTTATGTCAATAGTTTACATTCGGTCAGAGAAAGACCATTCTAACAGGAGCGAGTCTAACCACTAACATTTCTTTACATGAGAGCGTATCAGATGACAAATGAGAGTATGAATGGAGCGAATTATAGCCATCTAACTCAAATGAAAGATAGCAATCTTGGTTATCCATAAATGGTTGTATGACTAATACTAGATATGTGTCCTATGGTGTGTATATATATATATTTGTGAGTGTGTATGGTAATAAATTTGCAACCTCAAGATTTCATGGATATTTGGCAAAAGCTTAATGAATATGATTGCCATTTGTTGTATATAGGGAAATAGTTCAAGAGGAAGAATTCGTAACGATAAATGTGCAACCTGGATGGAAGAAAGGAACAACGATTAAATTTGAAGGAAAAGGGAATGAGAAACCAGGGGCTTACAGAGAAGATATATTATTTATCATCTCCGAGAAAAGGCACCAGTTATTTAGAAGAGACGGGGATGATCTAGCATTGTGCGTAGGAATTCCCTTAGTAAAGGCACTTACTGAGTCTACAATATTAGTTCCACTGTTGGGTGGAGAGCACATGAATTTGAAACTCGACAACATCATACACCCCGGCTACGAGAAGATCATCCCTGACCAAGGCATGCCAATCTCCAGAGAACCAGGGAAGAGAGGAAACTTGAAAATTAAATTTTTAGTTGAGTTTCCAACACATCTCACTGGTAATCAGAGATCAGAGGTTGTCCGTATTTTACAGGATTCTTGATCGTCAAAAACATTTTTAGTTTTTAGATGCTCAAGAGTAATCTACAAAACTTAGGATGGAAAATCTAGTACATATATATTATATAACCTGGAATGTTAAAAAAAAAAAAAAAAACTTGTATAGTAATCTTGGAAGAATAAGAATCACGGCCTATACAGACCGAAAATTATGTATTGGAAACTCACTTTACTAATTACTCTATAGAAACGAACTCCTTGTAAGTGCCTCTTTGTTTGCAAATGTACAAATTTTCTGAGGATGGTATCTGCAAAATCCCCTGCTAGGCTATTTTCAGCATCTTAGGTACAGCTATCATCCTTTTTGGTAACTGTTTCCAAACTACGGGTTTAATATGGCATTATCTGAAGAAAGTAAAAACATAAACTCATTCAAATTCAATATTAATAATACAACCTTCCAAAAGGAAAACAATTTAAGTACCCTAAGAGTAATTTTTTCAAAGGGTCAATTTGATTAGCTTATGCTATGGTTTTTTGTTAACTAGTAAAAGATACGTCAATAGCACCTAGACTTATGAGAGGGCTTTTGTGTAATCCACAATTTTTATACGCTTTATTTATAATGGAAATTTTGATGTGTTTTCGTTTATTCTCTTCAGTAAAAACTATTAGTATATAGAAAACTTGACCTAGTTAGCAAGAAAGAGAATAAAATGGAAGAGTGTCAGGTGTCCACAAACAAGAAAGAGATGAGAGGATGTGTTACAAGTGTCTCATTACAAATAATGTATAAACATAATCTATGAAAAGGAAAAAAATAACAAATTGCAACTGTTCTTCTTCAGCTGAACTGTGGATGTCCAATAGTCCCAGCTTGACAATATATTGTGTGAAGTTTTTTTGGAATTTGATGAATATATCAGCCAATTAATTAGAAGATGAAATATAAATTACATGAACCAAACTATTATTAATCTTTTCACGAATAATCTGTTGATCAATTTTAATGTTTTCTGTATACTTATGAAAAGTTGGATTGTAATTAAATATATAGTTGAATCATTATCACAAAATACTGAAATAGGAATAGTGAGAACAATTTGTAAATCTGACAAATTAGAGGCAGATTAACACCTTCAATGTTGTTCAGTGATTACAAAATCTCAATTACAGGCACAAGCAAACTCAGGCATGTTCATGGAAAAATTTTGTAAGAACAAATATTACTTGTAGGGTAGTGTCATTGACAAGCAAACCCCCAGCAGAAACATTCTTTAAGAACTGCTCCTTGAACTTCTTAAACACAAGAGATTAAACACAATAATAACGAACAAATTAGTAACACTAGACTATTAGCGCAAGTCTAGCTTATTGGTTAACTACACAATATGATAAATTACAAAAGAAAAACAAAACAAAACAAAAAAATACATCAACAACAGCTAGTTTTGAAAACAAAATAAGCTTAGGACCATCCGAAAAGAGCACGAATTATGCCAAGGATGCTGCCACCGATGAGAGCCTTCATCAATCTCTGTTTTGTATCCGTGTATGGTGGGTACCTTAATGACGAGTCGCCGGCAAAACTGCGATAAAGAACAGCCTTTTTGTGTGTAAAAGCATCAAAGGAGAATTTGCCATGGTATGCTCCCGTTCCACTCTCCCCAACTCCCCCAAATGGCAAAGTATCAACCACAAGCTGCACCATGAAAACATGACAAATGTTCAGATGGGGGAACAATTATTTTGACTCTAACAGAAAATTTTCTATCCATTCAAGTTTAAAGGTATGCTAAGAATAAAATGATTTCACCGCAACAAGCTGTCAACAATCCAAAACTTGAAGCTGATTGAGAAATTCAATATTATTCAGTGATTAGAAACACAATTAGAGCACAAGCAAACTCATGCATATTCATGGAAAAGTTTAGTAAGAACAAATATTACATGTAGGGCAGTGTCGTTGACTAGCAAACCCCCAGCAGAAACATTCTTTACGAACTGCTCCTTGAACTTCTTGTCAGTTGTAAATATATATGCAGCGAGGGGCTTCTCTCCTGAGTTGATCACATCTAGACTTTCTTCAATTTTATTGACCTGTTCCACGCAACAAAAGAAGTATGGAAGTTAATTTTCCTTTTACTTCAAAACAGAAAGAAGCATATAGTTCATTGCTGAGAACTTAAATTATAAACACCTATTTGCAAGTTACATTTAGTTTACAACTTCTGTAAATGTCCACAAAAAAACTAGCATCATAGTAATATTTAATCAATTGAAGTTTTGGCCGATATATCTTATTGCTTGTTTTCTAAGTGAGTAGTTGAACACAATTTATATAGCTGAGAGAATCATTCATATTAGACTTTTGAAAAAGCAATCAAAATATCATACAAACGGTTCTTTATGTTCCTTTGTTCATACCGTGATGATGGGAAGCAATGGACCAAATATCTCCTCACCCATTATCAGAGAATCTCGCGGAACATCCAACAAAAGAGTGGGAGCAATCCTTCTGCAAATTTTGGCACAATAAAAAAGCCAATATCAAAATTTATTGCACTTCGTTTATAAAAAATCTCCCAACAAGTCAGATATTAAATTTAATTAACAGATCAAGGGAGCTTACAGTTTCTTCTCATCCTTTTCACCTCCATAAACAATCTTGCCAGAAACCTTATCATCATTCAAGAGCTTTGACAAGCGAGCAAAGTGGTTGGAAGTCACAATTCGAGACAAATCTTCTGATTCCAATGGATTCTTACCGTAACAACCCTTCAATTCAGTCTTTAGGGCATCCACCTAGAAATAGGAGGCATCAAACAATAAATAAACGAAGACATGGATTCGGAACTCCAATTGCCAATTACACCTGGGGAAAATTTCATACCAACTTGGGAGCATAGTCTTTTGTTGTTATAACATAATCCGGAGAAATGCAGGCTTGTCCATTATTCAATCCCCACTTGCCAGAAATTATTCGTCTAGTTGCTACCTATTAACAAGTAAGTCAAGAATGAGTTTGAAATGAGGTTAAGGTAATAACAAGTAATTGGGAAGCAAAGGCTCAGGAAATAGTAATACCTGCAAATTGATATTTGAATCAACAACAACGGGAGATTTCCCTCCAAGCTCCAGCACAACTGGTGTAAGGTGTTTTGCAGCAGCAGTCATCACTATTCTTCCCACTTTTCCATTACCTAACAAAAACAATCCAGGAATTATTCATGCTTTTTTTTTTTAAATTATGCATTATTCGTTCCTGAGGAGGGATTTCAAATTTGCACGATTATATATATACAAAAGCAGACCAATTATAAAGAAAATTAGAACAATGGCAAAGAAGAAAAACCTGTATAGAAAATTTTGTCCCACTTTTGCTGCAATAGTGCAGTTGTTTCATCAACTGCCCCCTCGATAACTCTTACAAATGAGTTATCCATATACTTCTCTATCAATTTTGCTAGTAGTGATGATGTGGCTGGAGCAATTTCTGATGGCTTTAGAACCACAGCATTACCTGCTGCTATAGCTCCAACGACTGGATCAAGGGACAACACTGGAATTATAGACAGAGAAAGGTAAAAATTAATGTAGTTAGCAACTTATTGTAGATTTTAAAAGAAGAAAAGGCTGAAAATGGTCAAGAAATTATATACAAATCGGATAGTTCCATGCAGAGATGACTAATACAACACCCAGCGGTTCAGGTACTATTTCAGCTGAAGATGGAAAAGTTCTGACAGAAGTTTTGACCTGAAATAAATGGATGACAACATTTGATGAATAAACTATATAATGATTATTATTGGTCAATTGCCTTCTTAAGCTGAAGAAGTTAATCGTGATTAAATGTACCTTTTCTGGCGTCATCCAACGTTTCAATTCCTTTAGTATTACTTCACATGAGTTTTTAAACATACCAATCTGCAAGAAAAAACTACATCAGTTAAGAGTGGAAAGAAAATGTGATATTTAAAGCATTTGCGTACTTGTATTGTTCCTAAGTGACCTGTTGATAATGAGTTTTCAAACCAAAGTCTCTAGGTAGATAATGTAACTTAAATCTTAAATTTAAGACTATTCTTAAAACATTTGCATTGAATATGCTGTAAAATAATTTTAGAGAAAGAGACAATTCCAAGTAATGAAACAAGATCATAAAACAAGCCAGTTTTAAATATTAGAGTTTCCCATGATATAAATATCAATCAACTCATTCAATTATTTTTGTATTAAATAAATTAAGTACAAAAAATAAAATCATGTATTTTTATCGGTTTTATAATATTGAATTAATGAATTAAAAATTTAGTATAATTAATTATTAAGATAATATCATATACAAAAGTTTGGCTAATCGACTAAAAGATTTCTTAAATATAAAAAATTAATTATTTTTTCATGAATAGTGAAACTAATTCATTAAAAGTTAACAATAAATTAATCCTTCAAATATTATAATCATCATTTTATTAATCCTCTAAAACTTTATACAAAATTAACCTTTCAAAACTTTGATCTATTGCTAAATTCTCCCGTTAAACTCTAAAATACTCAACATTCGTTATGAAGGAATATTAAAGCTATAAAAAAATTAAAAAAATAATTTAATAATAATGTTTTAAAAATTAAAATAATGATAAAAGTGCTACAAAAGTTATTTCATGATAAAAAATAAAATGATGATACAAAAAAGCTATAAAAAATTATTTTGGAGGATGCATTGAATGTTGAGAGCTATAAACAAACAAATTCAGATAAGATCTAATGCTTATCTGTCGTCACTGGCAGCCTTTTGTCACGTGAAAGAATTCACCCGACAAAATTATATGTACCATATAAATCAAAGTCCGAATTATTCCAGAACAGTTCCCAGTGGTCAAATAAAAAACCTACTTCACCACGTGATTTACTGTGAAAAGCAAGTACACCTGTTTTAGAAAGGAAAGGAAGAAAAGAAAAGGAAATAACTTCTTGCAAGAGACTAATTACTCTCAGCAATTTGTTTCGTCCATGAAAAATTAACACGAACACATACAACACTTTCTCCATCCATTAAAAATCATGACGCTGACAAATCATTCATGAAATCAAGACGATTCACAACGTAGAACTCATTACACGCGTACGATAAAATCTTTTTAAGACAATCGAAAATGCACGATGATGTGTTAGAAATTTTAGCTTTTAGAATTGATCAGCGGAAATAGAAATGCATATTAAAAAATCAGCGGCAAACACGAAGACAAGACAGTAGTACCTCGTATACGACGGTTTCGAGTGGAGGCTTGGCTATGTCTGAACGAAGAGCATCGACGATTTGCTCTTCGTTATCAACCACCGCTTTCAAGAGAGCCTTCACCTGCGACACTCTCCATTCATAACTTCGCGTCCTTCCAGAACCGAAGTTCTCTCTCAACTCCTTCACCAGAGACGACGCCGATTCTGCGTCAAACACCTTCTTCTGTGTCTGTGAATCGTCACCTGACATTATTATTGCTATTGTTGCTGTTTTGTCGGAACAAAAAGAGAGAAATGATTAGAAACTAGAGCTGTGAAATAACATGAGGAGAGAAGAGCTATATATAAGAGAGATTAAACCGTATACGTATATATATCTAGACAAAGAATAAATCTATAGATACACGAAAGAGACGCGTGCTGAAAAAAACATGTATAAGGATGGCGTGCGTGGTGGAATTAATTACAACTAGGTTGTTCTAATGATGAACGACGACGTAACTCAATTCGTCATGATGGGAACATGGTTAACAGGGTGGCTTGGCGGTGTGACGCTACCGACGCCAAAGTGGGTTCATACGATCCATGCAATGGCTCAGAAGGAACGAACGCGCGTTTGGACTTTTCCAGAACTTCCACCTCCTCAATGGGTACGGGCCCACACCACACTAACCTTTAAAACTTTTACTTTCTTTTCAAAGTAACACACTCAATTAGATCACGTTTTCTCTTATTAAAACATAAAATTTCTTCCATAGTGGACTTTATAAGTTATTTTATTCAATGAAATAATAAAGTTTTCTTAATCAAATGAAATTTGTATTCGCACTTTAAGATTCAATCGAATTTAAGTTCTCATATTAAAAATAAATTTTAAATTTAATTATTTTTATAAAATTGATATTAAAATTTTATATCAAAGATAAAATCAAAACTCAAATTATAGTCATAAGGTAATATAAATCTTATATTATTAAGTTGATATTATAAAAATAATAAATTATTTTAATTGGAAAAGTCTACAATTATTTTATTCAAGTTCATATAATATTTTTTTTAAAAAAAACTAATAAATGTTTTCTTTTTAAATAATTAGTAAGTTTATAATGTTGTGATGATGATAATATTTCAGTTACTTTATATTTTCCTTTTCTTTTCTTTTTCGAAGAATGTTTCATGAATATTTTTCTTTTAATAATTGAAATATTTTGTAAAATATGATGTAATTTTGATTTAGACTTATCAACTATCATTAAAAGTTTATTATGTACTTTTGTTTCTGAGTTCAACGTTAGATAGCGAATCGATTTGATTAGACTAAAATGTGTGAATTTGGAGTTCGAAGAGAAAAAGTAGGAAAGTTGCGTGCATTATACATGTGAAAGGTAGGATCATACCATATAAATGATCAAGTTGTTCGTCACGTGAAAACAATATGTATATGGCTCGTGAATAAGAAAGAACAAAATTTAAGGTATATTAACAGGACTTCAATTGTGTGTTTTATGATCATTTCAAACACATTTTATTGATTATAAAATCATTTTTTTGTGGGTAGGATCATAATTAATTAGACTCAAAATCATAATTGATTATTTTTCTTTCATCGATATAATATATAATTGATTTTACTAGGTTTGAAATTGCATAATGAAACGTATATATTCCATTTCCCTTGTTGGCGAAGGGTGGCTAAAAGTAAAAGTTATTATTATTGATATGTTGTTGGTTGAATGATCATGGTTGAAAGTGTTTTTGGTCAACGATGATGGTTGAAAAATTATTATATTGTCTTATTAATTGGTTTTTAAAAGTAATTTGATTATTTTTTTCATTAAATATTTTAAACTATAACAAAAAATATATCTATTAAT
The DNA here is from genome assembly GCA_016859785.1 of Macrotyloma uniflorum. NCBI lineage: Eukaryota > Viridiplantae > Streptophyta > Magnoliopsida > Fabales > Fabaceae > Macrotyloma > Macrotyloma uniflorum. Next base: position 4,157,413 of record BDMB01000001.1, read on the forward strand.
TCTTATTATATCAATTAAATAAATTATATATATATATATACAAAATTTCCACATAATCTTATTCTTTCTTTTTTTTCAATAAATCATAACCATTTTTTTACGTTACCTCAATTTTTTCTAACCTAGATTTATAGATTTGAGAAAAATTACATAGAATAAATGGTGGGTGTAGCAACACTGCTCCAGTGATTTTCTTCCTTGATTCACATTTATTTGACAAACTATCTGTCAATATATACTCTTAAAAGCCAACACATACACATTATCAACCATGCTTCACTTCTCAAATATCCTTAAACTTTAAAATATGCTTGACTATTTTCACGTATTTTTTAAATATTTTTAAAAAATAATTATTAATTCATATTTTATTTTAATAATAAATATTTTTAATTAGTTAATTATTATATATTTTTATTCTTTCAAATTAATCAAATTATTTACAAAATTTTTACTCATTTATCTTCTCTTTTTACTTTATTTTCCTCTAATTTAAATAATTCTGTCTTCATTCTCTAATTGGAATAAAAATTTAATACCTTAATAATGGATTGTATATATGTTCAATAATGGACCATATACATTATGGATATTCGAATAAACTTTCTTAGAAATTAGAAAAAAAATACTAACCATGATAACTCAAATAGTTGATATTTCTACTTGTCTCATGATGATTTGTTGTTGGTTAAATTTCACATGTGGTTTCCTCTAATAGTTGTAAAATAACTCAATATCATATACCTTTAAGTTTAGAAAGGTATACATTATATTAAAAGAGAAAAAAAAATAATATAAAGAATAGTTTTTCTACAATAATCCTAGAAATTTAGAAAGTTTTTGAAAAAAAAAAAATCTAAACTCTGTACCCCTAATTTAGAAAACATAGTAAAAAAATAGTGAAAATATTTATAAAAGATAATATTAAGTATAATAAAATCTAAAGACAGAACTTAAGAAAATATAATTTAGGATAATTGAAAAACACATATAAAAAATTAGATATTTAATAAAAAAAGTTTCTAATTAAACATGACAAGATATAATATTTAAAAAAATAATATAACTAAAATTAAAATTCAAAACTAATATAAAAATTGATCATTTATAAAATATTTTTTCTTGAAAGAAGAACTTAAGTTTTAAATTTTTTAGGCACAACTATCCTCAACTATTATTATCGAGATTTAAAAAAAAAACTGTCCATTGCATTGGCCAAAGTGTACCTCAACTCTTTATTATAATAATGTTCCCTAAACACATTCATCCATAACTTTTATAGGATAATAAATTCATGATCACAATATCAAGCAAATGATAGTATAATATAGTATGCATTAATTATTTTCATTTTCTCTTTCTTTAATTTATCAAAAAATTGTAGTTTACACTAGAAACTACTGAATGAGAACATGAAAACAATATTGGAAAATGTGGAGAAATTATATACATCTAGTTCAGGTTTATTAATATATGATTCAATTAATAAACAATTATAAAACAGTCAAATATAAACCACAAATGGGGTCAACAATAATAATGTATATGGGAGCTATATATTTATAAACACACACCTTTAAGAAAGTTAAAGAAAGACAATAAAACTTTAAATAAAATATGGGAGCTATATATTTATATTTTTGTTTAAGTTTTAATTGATATAATATTTTAAAATAAATTAAAGAAAGTGAATATTATTTATTGAAAGTGAAAAGAAAAAGAATATTTATTTAAATATTAGAAAAGTATAAAATATATTTATTAAAAATATGAGAATGATGAATGTGTATTTACTATTTGAGGGGACATTTAATCTCAATTGATAAGTGCAAATTTACAAGTTTATAATATGCACTTTTCGTGGAGACAAAGGAAAGAAATAGGGATCTTTGACTCAAAGTGGATGTTTACACACACCTAACATTCCACTGCAATTGTTTAGTCAAAAGAAAAAAGTTTTTAATTTTAATTTTTCAGCTACTTTTATCGAATTGGCTTCATAAGTTTCCTTTTTAGTAAAAATTTGACCAAGAGATTCGTTCCATTTATTCATAAAAGTTTAACTTAACACTTTTCTTTACATTATTTAATTATATTTTTACTTCTCAAATCGACCCTAATTTTCCCACATAATTATTTAACGTGGAGTGTTTTGGGGTTTACTTCTCCCATTTCTTCCTAACATTAGAAAATTACCCACAGATTTTGTTGTCGGTAATTACTGATTAACAAATATTTTTTATAATTATTTCCTACACTGATTTATCTATAGATTTTTCCCCCCAAAACTTTAACATAACTAAATTTTATTCAATAATAATAATAATTTTCTTGTAATATAATATAAAATTTTAGAATTAATAAATTAGATTAAAAATATATATATATATATATATACAAGTATATTATTTAATAATTTCCTAAATAATCTTAAATTTGTTTAAATAGATTATTCAAATTTCAAATTATCTTAATCATAAATTATTTAAATATAAACAAAATTATTAAGTAAAAAAAATAAATTAGATATCATTTAACATAAATCCAATCACTTATCACATTTTATAATATTATAATATTATAAATAAATAATAAATAATAAAATGAAAAAAGATTTTTTTTATAATTTTAAAATAATAAATATACTATTTCTAAAATATATATTGATTTGACCATGGAAATATCATCTATAGGCACATTTTCATTCATTCGATAAATAAAAAATTTTCCACATAAAAAAACAAATATATACCATAAAAATCTTTTGAACACTATGTATTAAGATATATAGTTTTGTATAAATCAGGAAGAAATTAACAATCTTATGTATTACTTTTTCTTAAAATAATAAAATTATAAAAATAGTGAATATTCATCCATTTAGTTTTTATATTGACATATTTTAATTAATGTTTAGAGACAATAGCATGTAGTTGGTAAGGTGGATACGTAAAACGATTGGGCTCTTGGGAATTTGATGGGGCAATAGGTCGAATTGCGAGTTGTATATAAAATGGACATAAGCACACAACGTTCTTTACTTCCCAATCGCAAGGTCACTATATTCGTAACTCACTGCAAGGGTGGCATCTGGCACATCATCATCCGAAACGAGAGGAGAGGCAACGAAATAAACCAAAAAAGAAAATTATAAATATTAATTAAAGCGCAACCCAACCAAATGGCAGAGCGTGTGTTTCTCACTCCTTCGTCACTGCCTTTACCATCTCAACAGTCTACAACAAAAATGGCTCTCTTCAGCAGCGCCGCCTCCGCTCGCATCATTCCCTCCGTCTCACTCTCCTCTTCTCGTTCCTTATTCTCCCTCTCTTCCTCTTCTTCCTCGCTCGAATGCTTGCGTTCCTCTCCTCGCATCTCGCACCTGTTTCTCAATCAGGTTTCGGTTCATTCTCTCTCTGATTACTGCACTTCTGATTGTTTCCTGAATTTGAGCTCGTGTTCATGTAACGCACGTGTTTTTTTTTTCCAGCGGAGAGCTGAGGTTCGCGTTTCGAGTGGAGGATTCGGAACGGTGTCGGCGCCGAAGTCCTTCGCCTCTGATCCTGATCAGTTGAAGAGCGCTAGAGAAGATATCAAGGAGCTTCTCAGGTCCAAGTTCTGTCATCCTATTCTGGTAATGTTCGCTTCTTGCTTTTATTGATTTTCGTTTTAACTATCTCTATGTGCTGGTTGTTGTATTGCATTTGAATTAGCGGTTCCTTAATTCCTTTTACTTTAATATTAAAAATGAAGAAGCATGCGAGCTTTCATTTTTCTGAAATTTTATGGAATTGAATCGTCACTGGATTGTGCGGTGCTTTCAAATACCTATTCGTTTGGTGAAAATGTTATCGTTAGATAATCATCCACTACTTATGCAAGTAAAATAAATAAGTTAAATAATCATTCATCAAATTACGTCACCGCTGATTTTTTTTTTTTTTTTTTCTTTTCCTTTTTCTCAATTATATCTCATGGACTTGCATAATACTCATTTTTTGGTGAAGGCATTTACAATTTTTTTCGTCTTTAAACATAATCATTGCAAGTGTTATTTTCATGAAGCACTTCCATATATCAATGTAGATATGGACCTCTTAGGCTCTTACATCTTATTTCGAGATCTAGAGTTTTGTTTTCATCGTTGAGCTTTGAGTTGCTGCCTTGAAGATTTGATTAGCAGTCCCTATCCTTGTCCTTTGTCGCTTGATGCAGAGTTGTTTATGATACACTACAAACTTGGTGATGCAAAACCTGTTTCACTTAGATTAGCCCCCATTCAGTAGTGGATGTGAGATTCTGATTAGAAATCTAAGGGAAAATAGGTCAGACTATTCACTAAGGGCTTATAGCCTGACCTACATTGAGTCTGGATAGGCTTTTATATAAAACTCATCGAGTCAAGAAGGTAAGAACTTAAATCATTCAAAAAGTCTTTTAGGCCTAATAGGCCGGTCTATTAAACTAAGTTATTAGGATTATTATTATTATTATTTTTTAAAATTTTTATAATGTATTAAAATCATATTTATTTATTTTTCTTAATTATTAAACATGTTGATTTATGCAAAATGTCAAACTTATAAAATTTATGATTATTAAAAGATAAATTTATATCTTGTGTAAGAGTCTTATACAAATATGTTTTTAAATAATTAATTTATTATGCGTTCAACAAATTTTATTAGGATGATACCATATCAGAAAGTGGATATAAACCTACTTTAATTTTATAAAACTGACTTATAACACTTATAGAGTTTTCAATGCATACTTGGATGTCAGGTCAAACATGTAAGTCAGGCCAGTTTTTTGAAAAACAGCATATGGCAAGAAGATAGATTAGATTCAGGGTTTGTTTTCTTTAATGAAGGTCAGACCCAGGTCTACCAAAATCTAATCTGACCCAACCTTTTCTATCTATATATTTGGTTTTAGGATAACTTAGCCTTTGTTTGTATGGGATGATGGAAAGTGAGGAAGTAGAAAAGGAAAGAAAGGAGAGAAAGAGAGTGGAAAGTGAAGTTGTTTGGATTAGTGAGAAGAGAGTAGAAATGAGTTAAAAATTTATAGTATATGAGATTGATTGATTTGAGAGAAGTAAAAAGGGTTTGTAGGTTTCTTTGGTGCAAAGTCCAAATTACTGTTTCGTTAGTTTTGCATTCAGAAAGATATATAATCAATTATGGCTGGCCATAATTGATTATGCCCCTTGAAAAAATAAAACCTTTTGATGTTGCATTTGATAGATAGAAACATAAAATATTAGCAACATCACTGAGAGTTTTTGTGTGCCGACTCAATGAAGAAAATAGTGAGAGTTCGGATCCGTAGTTGTAGCATGTGTGCGCCTGTGGCAGGGTTAGATGCTGATGCTGAACTCCAAGGTGTTCTACTTTTCACAAGGACACGTGGATCATGCGCAGCCCAACCTCGCAACCTGCAAAAGAAATAACATTAGCCAAGGATGGGGAAGAAGTGAATAAGAAGGGGTGCTTTGAAGATTAGCCACAAGCCAATGCATTCCCCTTCTTTCTCACTACCTCTCCGAAGAAAAAGTGACCAAGGGGACCCACCAATCTGTCCATGGAAACCAGTTGCAATCAGCTAATCCAAATGACTTCTTTCCACTCAATCCGTGACAATTTGTCCTCAACTACAGAACACGTACTGAACCAAACAAAGGCTTAGAAAGAATAAAAAATTAGTGTCACCTGATTGGCCGGAATGATGTGGTGATGTAGGATATTTGTTGCATCAGACTGACCATCGGAGATTGATAGATTCTTTCATCTTTAAAATGCTGATAAGAAGCTGTGGCCCAACAAATTCCCAATTAGAGAAGGAAAGGGTTTCCTACACGAAGTAGATGGAATTTTGAATTAATTAATTACCCCCCCCCCCACTTATTTCAAAGTATAAAATTTTAACTACTGATCTGAAACATATTGTTAAGGAAAATTATACCTGTTGCATACGCTTGGATCTCTGTCATGTAATTTTGGTTTGTACCATAGATGGGACAGGGACTTGAATTTATGCCATATAATTTTTGTTTGTTTCATTGATGTTTCAATAATTGACATACTTAAATTTCAATGTGATAGATTCGTTTGGGATGGCATGATGCTGGTACTTACAATAAGAATATTGAGGAATGGCCACTAAGAGGTGGAGCTAATGGTAGCTTAAGATTTGAAAATGAGCTGAAACATGGAGCCAATGCTGGTAATTATTCATTGGATATTGATTATTTCCGAATTTTGCTTATGAGGTAATATTCCCTGATGAACTGCCATTTCAGGACTTGTAAATGCATTGAAACTTCTTCAGCCAATCAAAGACAAATACTCAGGTGTGACATATGCGGACTTATTCCAGTTGGCTGGTGCTACAGCTGTGGAGGTTGTCTCAGTCCTATTTTCGCTTCAGGACTGACTATTGTTTATTTGAGTATATTAAATGATACGTTTATCTCTTTTTGGAATTTCAGGAAGCTGGAGGCCCAAAACTCCCTATGAAATATGGAAGAGTGGATGTATCTGGACCTGAACAATGCCCTGAAGAAGGGAGACTTCCTGGTAATAACCATATATCCTTTGGGAGCTTAATTGTTATAGAAAACTCTCTTTACTTCTCCGTTCTCTGTTGGAATCTACTGTTAATGTGGGAAAACAAAAAGTGAGAGAAACAGATAGCTATTCATTTTTAAGACATCTATTAAATTGTTTTATCGTTTGAAGGTGCAAGAAATGTGAGGTTATTAATAAATTGTTTTCGTTGTGGTTATATTACTTATTCCTAGTAAGGACTTCTAGAAGAATTGTTATTACTTCTCTGAATACTCCAGCTTTTTTTTATTTGGGGATGGGGGTTCCTCCTTGTTTAGTTATCGTTAATAATAAAAAAGAAATTTTCTGAAAGAAAGATGCAACGGGTTGTGGTCCAATTTTTTTAATCATGCAAAGAGGCCCTTGTATATTACAACACCAGTTATCATCCAGTTGAAGGTTTAACTGGATTAACACAATAGTTATCAATCAATTATTGATCGGGGGTAAATGGACTGATTTGGACCTGAACCCAAACCAACAACTTTTCACATCCTCCAAAGCATGAAAGTTACTTCTACTGAAGTAGTGTGTACTGAATGGAAATTTTTTCAGTGTTTCTTCTATCAAAACATAAAATAGGAAGGGGTGAGACTAAGTAGAGTATTAAGAACCTTAATTAACCAGTTTGATAGAATGAAGCCAGTTTTAATATATAAATTAGTTCTTGTTCAATTAGTTTTTGGACCTTAACATCAAATAGGTAGGGGTGAGACTAAATACAATATTAAGAACCTTAATCAACCAGTTTGATAGAATGAAGCCAGTTTTAATATATAAATTAGTTCTTGTTCAATTAGTTTTTGGACCTAAACTTGTTCAAAAGAAACAAAATAGAATGTTTAAACCAACCATTTTATATTTAAATAAAAATTCTCCCTACTTCTCATTTACATTAAGATACACCAATGTTTAACAATTAACATGAATATTAAGCCGGTTCAAACCCAAACTATACGCTAATGAAACACATTTTGAAAACTCATAGTTGATGTAGAAAGGGAACTTTCAGAGACTGATATAAGGAAGGGATTGCTGATACATTCTGCCACTGTGTCAGATTGATGTTTAACAATCAAATGTTTATCGTTAAACTAGTTAAAATCCAAATTATAGACTAACTACAAATTTAAAATATATTTTGAAAACTGAGTGATGATGGAATTGCATTTTTTAACTATTATATATCCATTTTTACCACTCTGGTATATCCTGCTTTCTTAACCAATAATAGCTATCTATCTTGCCTTTAGTATGTAGCTTGGTTTAAAACAAATTATTAACCTAAACATAATCCTGCCTAAACTGAAATATTCACAGATTCAAAACCTACCCAACCCAAACAAAAGTATAATTTGGATTTAGTTACTTTGGGTTTTCTGCACCTGTTGGGTTTTAATGGCTGCAGTCATAGGAATTTATTGATCATTGACTGGGATTTCAATTATGAAAACTACAGTAAGATTCTTATACCCTTAATTCGTAGTCAGTCAAGAATCGAGCTGTTCACACATTTTAAAATTTTATATTCTTGAAGATAGCTAAAACGTAAATGTTTTCAATTTGAAAACTTAAATTATGTCTTTTTAGATGACACATTCTTTTGTTCCTTTCAACAGGATAATTCTGACTTAATTTATGATTATTTTTCCTCCATTGAAAAGCACTTCCTTTTTCTAACATTGTCAGTTCACTAACTTCTAGATAATTTTTGGATTTTTAGATGCCGGGCCCCCTTCACCTGCTGATCATTTGCGTCAAGTTTTCTACCGAATGGGTTTGAATGACAAGGTAATTTCCTTTGTGTTCCATAAGGACTAAGGTTGTAAATTAGATTCCAGTCATATGTATGATTTTGACTATGAAGTTACTGTATCTGCAGGAAGTTGTTGCATTATCTGGTGCGCACACACTGGGGCGGTCTAGACCAGATCGTAGTGGTTGGGGAAAGCCTGAGACTAAATATACAGTATATTATCTTCCTTTTTCCTACAAGTTATAAGAATGATTTTGTGCAAGTCTTTGAACTCTTTTTGAAAGTTGAAAAAATATATTTTCAAATTTTAATTTTAAGATTTGATACTGTAATTCCCTTGAGCACCTTAAGCTGTAGGAAATACTCAGCAGTATTGGATATTATGTTGTATGCTAAAACTTTTGATTGCTCATGTAGAAGATGGCCACTATTTGACAGCTCTTTCTCTCATTTCATAACTTAATTTCCAGATAACAACTTCAAGTCACAGTGTAATTTTTAAATGATTGTTGAAAAGATAATGTGTGCTGCAAATATTTGAATACTCTAGACCCATTTCAATTTTCTGACTTTCTTTCTTACTGTGATTTTCCCAATCTTCAAACATTCAGTAGTGTTTTCTCCAAGGCTTCCAAGTTCCACATATGCCTCACCATGAGGCTTTTTTAATAATAGGTCTGTTTGTTTAAACTCTTTTTTATGATAATTACTTATTAGCAATTTTTACATGCTTGGGTAAATTCTTTTAAAAAAGCAAAAGCAGGAAAAAGCAGAAAACTGCTTTTCCTAAGAAGCAACTATTGCTTCTCAAAAAAGTAGTTTTTTTTTTCTATTTCTGTTTTTTGCAATTACTTTTTTCAAGGACAATTAAACAGACCCAATATAAGTTTGTAATTTAACTATTGATTGTGGTTTCTCCTTTACAAATAAAAGTTTTGGACTTGCTCTAAATTTGTGGGGTAATTCTTTCTTGGCCTGTTGTAAGAACAATTGTTTATCTGTTGCACTTTGAAATTAATAGTTGATGAAAGGGAATTTCAAGGCACACTGCTATAGATATTAATATATATCATCATCAAGTTTTGTTTTTTACCAATTACTATGTTTTGGTGTAGAAGACATTATTGATGCAACATCTCTAGCATGAATTTTAGCTAGTGTGGTTTTGCTGATAAATTAATCAACTAGTTTTCAATTACACTCTAAAACAGCAGGAAATTCACATGTATTTCTCACTCTACAGAAAGATGGGCCAGGAGCACCTGGGGGACAATCCTGGACAGTGCAATGGTTGAAATTTGACAACTCTTATTTCAAGGTCAGAAATATATTTCTATTTTTCCATGGAGGGGGTAGGGTGTTCTATCAGGGAGTGTTAGAGGAAAGAGGAGTATGCAAGAATTTTCCTTCTTGTTTTTTTGTAATTGTGGTTGCATACAGGACATCAAAGAAAAAAAGGATGAAGATCTATTGGTATTGCCAACTGATGCTGCTCTTTTTGAAGACCCATCCTTCAAGGTAATGTAGCTGGAGTTTTATTTCATGGCTATTACAATTCAATGCAAGAACTTTATGACCTACCAAAACAAAACCTTTTGAAATATTCAGGTATATGCTGAGAAATATGCTGAAGATCAGGAAGCATTCTTTAAAGATTATGCTGAAGCCCATGCAAAACTTAGCAACCTTGGAGCCAAATTTGATCCTCCAGAGGTCTGCTCAATTTGAACTACTGTTACTGTGTTTTACAAATTAAGATAGCTATGCTTGTGTTTGGGATTCGGTTCTTGTGAACTTAACTTCGTTACCTTTTTCTTTTTATGTCTTTGCATATTCAAGTAAATAACAAGACAATTGACCTATTTACCAAGTAAGAATTTTTCTTTGCTATCTCTTTGTCAGGGCATTGTGATAGATGATTCTCCCAATGCAGGAGCAGAGAAGTTTGTAGCAGCCAAGTACTCCACTGGAAAGGTTCTTATCTATGCACATATTAAATCTTACTATTCATTTTGTTGAGACTCACAAAATATATTGTTTATCTTTCAATGAAAGACTTGCATAGGATGTATATTTGCATATTGTTCATTGTTTTACTTTTCCTGGTTTGGTGCAGGAATAAAAACAAGTGTCATGTTTTGTTGTGCAAGTATCTTTTAGTAATACAAGAAGAAGCTATTTTCGAATCAAGTGATATCACATGTAAAATATGGAAGTTTTAAATGAAGAAGAAAGGAATAAAATTCAATAGTGTTCCTATTTGAATTGCAGAGAGAGCTGTCTGACGCTATGAAGCAGAAGATACGGGCTGAATATGAGTCCATTGGTGGAAGCCCAGATAAGCCTCTACAGTCAAACTATTTTCTAAATATCATGATTATTATTGCAGTTTTGGCATTTTTGACATCACTGCTAGGAAACTAGTTGGATTTTGTTCTACCGATTTTTGCTATAATTGCATTGGTATTTTCACGCTTGTTCTAATTTTTAAATCATGGTAGCAAGTATTTTCTTGATTGACCGAAAATAAGCACTTGAAAACAGTGTATGATTGCGGCAATGAATCATGTAACCATGACTTGGTTTGGGATTTGGGGAGTCATAACAAAATCTGACCGCAATGAGTTGGTAAAGGAGGTGGTAGAGACTAGTGGATCGGTATTCGGTATCTCATGACTTGATCATTTGTTTATAAATCCTCCCTTTCTGCTCAGCACATGAATTATCCTTTTTTTTCTTCGTTCTGCTCTTATTTTCCTGACAGAACATTAGAGGTGGGTTGGAATGGGAAAATACTTTATTCCCAACAATTCTCTTTCAATTCTTGTTAGCTGAACATTATCATTTTCGATTCAGTATGTCGTTCCAAAATTTCTCTAGAATTCAGGTCAGAAAAGTCCTCCAATAAAATTTTCTGACCATTTAAAATCTTGGCAATCCTCTGTAACTCACTCGTCAATTTCATCTTTAGATACTCTGACACTCTTTTCACCATTATTGTGTAAAGAAAACTGACATTATTTTGTGGATCTAAGTTTCACCTAATGATAAAAAGTGTAAACTTATATTACTAATTTACTATCATTTTTCCTTCACTGGACCTTTGTATTAGCTGTTGTCTGTTGTAGGCAAGTATAGTAGTATAACTTGATTGGGCTGAATGTAGCTTTTGTAAGTTGCAACTGATCGTCAAATAATATTACATCTTTTTACAATATTTTTTCTATTATTCCTCTCTATACTTTATAAAAAGGTATTGGATGAAAGAGTAAATGCATGTAAATTCTTGAAATTAAATAGTATTCAATATTAATATTTTTTTTCATTTAATAAGTAGGAATATGTGTAGTAATATAGAAAGAGAAGTTTCTCTCCCGTGCAAAAAAATTTCTCCAAAAGAATTGGTGGGGTTTGGATCTTAAATAGTAGTGATCCATGATTAACTACATTTTCATACATATTGTGCAAAAAGCAATTAATTGTTGCTTCTGCGAGCCACGTCTGAGGTGTGCGGATGAGAATCCAAAACACGGCTGTTGATCTATCCCACTTATATAGATGAAACCAATAAATTATTAACAAGTTAACCGCAAATGTTAAATAATTGATAAAATGATTCATAGTTTTAGGCAAATTTTTAATACATTCAATGTAAAATGATATTCATTATGTTTTATTAGTTTTATCTTTTAATGTATATTTGGACGGAAAAAAGAGAGGATGATGTTATTTTTAAGGTGAGTTCTCTTTGTTTGGGAGTTACCGTAGAAAGTCTTTTTCTCTTCCATCTGGTTCCTTTTTTTTCATCTATTCAAATGTATCTGAAATCTCCGTAAGAATTTCTATTTATTTTTTTATTTCATTGCTTCAAATATTGAACCCTCCCTCGAAAAAAAAAAAACGTTCCAGGATCCAATTGTGATTCCCATTTCCTGGATGTCTAAGAACGTTGTGTCTAACTTCGTCCTGGTACAGATAGGTCTTATCTTAAAGCAATAGTCTGATAGAGAAAATTACCTTGATTCGAGGTCAAGGAGGCCTTCTAAGGAAAAGAAATAGAAATAAATTTACTTTCTTGTCATCTCATTCTTTCCTAAACAATGAGTCGAAATTTTCGGAATTCTTGAACTCTTAACAAACTTCTAGATTGCTGACACCACATACAATAATATTTCCTAATCAACAAACATTGTTTGGACGGATCTTGCTGTTACATTTACATCAGATTCATTGCTGTTACATTTAGATCAGATTCATTATTTTTTTTTTTACAGTGTTTGTGTCAGTTTTTGAGCCTGAATTGTTATCATAGCCACTTTCATGAGTCATGAGAAAGTTGAACATAATGGAAAAAGAAACTTTTTCTTTAAAGTTTGAATTCAACTTCCTGCTAATATAGCAAAACAAAAACGCAGGAAAAAAAAGGCGCCGAAGGATTTGGGCGACCCTGTACTAACAACATTGACATTTTATATATATATATATATATATATATATATATATATTAATTTAATAATATCTTAATTCCTAGATTCATTTTGGTTGAACTGACTTTGGTTCCTTCCATCTTCTCCTTTTTATACATATTCTGCAACTTATAAGTAGTAGGTTGTTACGTTTCACTTTGTTTTTAGTTATTTTCTTGTTCTGTAGAGTCTCATTTTATATGAATGAGTTTACTTCGGGAAAAATATATTTTTTTATGATAATTTAGAGCTGGTGACGCAAGTAGTCAGTCGTAACTAAAAAATTTTCAATTCATTAACTAATCACAAAAATCAAAGTTCTGCGAGTTGGAAATTTGACTTGTTTGTTAATGACCCGTAGGTAGCCCATCTTTATTACGTGGATCCTACTAGATTAGTTGTAAAATATGAAAAATTGTATTACCACTTCCTTTTTACAGAATCTTATTCAAGTAGGTAATATACATAACTAACATTAGTTGATCTGAATGGAAGAGGTTTGGATTAAGTAGGCCTATTTACCAAAAAAGAAGATGAAGTAGGCCTAAAGGTCATATTTATAATTGAATGCAAGTATAGTGTCTTTGGTGTTTTATGCTATTTTGAAATATAATCAATCAATTACAAAACTCCCCACGTTACGTGTAAAATATGGGAAATTAATCAAGCGAATATAGTGGGAAATGGGGCATTCACCAAAACAAGTATTGTTTAATTCCAATTTTTGTATATTCGTGAGAGTTGATTGGCTTCTTGCTTATATAAGTTATAATTACTTATTATATTTTTAAACAAATCAAAACAATATTGAATATAGAGATAAGAATTTGATTTAATTTAAAGACAATTTATAACCATAATGTTCTAAAGTAGATAAATTTTTTAGAATTTAAAATAAAATTAAATTTAAATACAATAGGAACATATTAAAATTGATAGTAATTATTATAATTTAAAATAATAATATGCTTACGATAATAATAAAATTGAAAATTGAAAAATATTAATCAACTAATTTTACTCATACTATTTATGTACCATAATAATTTAAATTTGAAAAAAATGTAAAATGTTACAAAACTAATTATACTCAAAATTTGTGTGTAGAAATTACTATAGTATATATATATAACAGAAACAAAATAAATTAAATGTCTAGTTTTATAATCTCAATATTTAAATTTTCAATATCGTAGTAGATGACAACAAAATTGTGTCTGCTTTTTAATTTTACAATGAAAAATTGTAATACAAATAACCTTAATGATCTGTTATAAAAAGAAAAAAAAAAACTCAAGTATTTACGCAATGTATTTCATAATGTTCTTTACACGAATTATATAAAATGATAAATCTAATGAAATAATTGCGTAAAATAAATGATAGTATGAACATTTATATAAAATATAAATTTTTGTCAAGCAAATTGTTTGGTCAAAGAAGGAAAGCTGACTGGTGTTGGATGGTAAGTCGTTTGCAACTTGCTTTGTTAATCAGAAAGTGAAAAGCTGCCAAAAATCAGTCTGTTTCCCAGTTAGGAACATGTGGGTTCTTGTGTTAATTATCACTCTCGTAGGTGAATCACATTTGTTAAGCTTTTTGTTCCAGTAAATTATGAAGATTCTCTTTCACATTTCTCTTCACCATTTTAGTGATGAAAGAAAGTGCAAAGTTCACTATCCTTTCCCACTTTTGTGGCGCATACCCAATTACCCTAATGAGCCATCACAACCTCTGAAAACCTTCAAAGTGGTCACACGGCTACTGGACCTAACAATAAAAGTGGCTTCCTGATATTTTGTTTTCCTTTTTTTTTTTCGTCTTCTATTGGCTCTGACTACTCCCAGATTTCATCAAGTTAGAATTTGTCAAATAACACATTCACCCGTTTTCCATTGTGAACGCATGCAATATTCCAGGGCTGTACTTGTACATATATGTTTGTTTTTCTTTTCTCCAAGTGATACAAAGTTTGAAAATCGAAACTTCCACACCTAATACCGTAGTAGGCAGTGGCACAACATTGCAAAGCATTTGCTGGCATTACACAACTTTCTATTGATTTATTCTTCGTTTTTTATGATATTGATTTATGGATATATACTTCATGTTCACGCACCATTCGAATCTCTTATGAGATATTTGAAATGTTGACTTGGCGTTACAATTATAATAATTTTGATATAAAGAACAAGACATTATTTTATATTAATTATAATATCAAAATTTAATTAATCGTTTAATTATTGTATTATTACAGTCTTTATGTTTTAATATCTACACTTAAAATTATTCCTTTTAGTTTCTTTATATTTTTAAATTTATTTTAATATCTGTCGTCTAAAATTATAGGACTTAAAACAGGTTTTAAAGTATGTATACAAATGGAAAATTACACAAAAATAAATAAATAAAATTATAAAATTAAATGAGTAATTAAAGTGTTCAATTCTTCTAATTTTTCTTTTGCCTTCATTACCTCCAAAAATTATCCTGTAAAAAACAAACTCGACAAAAGCTAAACAGGGTATGATTAATCACAATGTCAATAAATAGTCACTAAAGAATTCATAATTTGTCGTTTTATTACTATCTTTATCGATTACCTTGTAGTAATTTTCTTAAACAATCTCAAGTTTTTCATGATTACAAATCCTAGTAAATAGAAGATTGAAACACAGAAGAGCAAACGGATGATTTTATATTTTTTCTAATTTTTAATATTTTATAAGGATATTATTAAATAAAAATAAAAAAATTTCATATTTTAAAAATATAAATTCTTGTAAAAGGATTAGTAAAAAAGTGTTGAAAAAAATTATTCTATATGCTAACTAATTGAATAAAATTTTGAACTATTAATTTAGAAATTAATAAATAAAACTTTTCATTAAAAGAATAATGTTAAAGTGTATCGAAAATTAGAAATTAATTTTGATGAATGGTTAGTGTTATAATGGAGAAATAAAAATATAAAATTGAACTTGAATAAAGAGAGTAGAGGTTTTTATATGAAGGACTCAAAGTTTTTTAGTGGGACATAAATTCTTTTATGAAATTGAAGATAATTTCATTTCGAAAGATATTCTAGTACTTAAATATGAATAATCTAATCATTAAAAGAATGAGTACTACATTTTATAAATAATGATAATAGTTGAAAAGTAAGAAAATATTTGATATCTAAATATATATAAGGATATTATAAAGTAGATATATGTTTTGTTATTATATAGTTATACAAATTTTTCATTCTTCTTTTATCAACATTAGTCACTCAATGATTACACGATCCAAAGTTGACATTTTAAACCCAAGAACTATATTTCCTCAACCAAAACTTCATATTACACTCTTGTGCCCACCTCATTCAAAGAAAATGCCTCTCACCTTGAATGGTTGCATATCATGTAGCTTGAATATAATGTTTTTGTTAATAATGATAATTCGACCACATCTTCTTCTTTAGGGCAAAAGTAATAGAATGTAAATAAGTTTTTAAGGACAAATATAATGTAGATGAAATTTTTAGTGTTTTCTTTACACGTAATCTCGATGTAGAAAGTTATATATAACCTCAAACAAATATTACATCTTAGTTTCACAAATTAAATTATACTACAATTATGAATTCACTATTATTATAAATGATCATTATTTATCTATCATGTTTAACATTATCTCCATTATATTTATCTTAATATATATTATATATAAAAGACATTATAATTATTACTAACTCATATACTATATTGAAGACTTTTTTACATTTTGATGGTATTCTTTTTTATTAAAATAAATAAATTTTTATAATATTACATATTTATATAAGTTGTGTTATGAAACCCTTTCACTCTTATCAATAAATTCAAGACGAAATTATGTTTTAAAAACACGAATTTTATTATTATTATTATTATTATTATTATTATTATTTTAAATAATAAATTTTTTAAAATATTAAAAATATAATAAATAATTTAATTTTTTATTATTATTATTTATATTTTATTTTAATAAATATACTTATTATTATTTATAGATAAATAAATTTATAAATAATTATTATTAATTTTTTTAAATATTAAAAATATAGGATACAGTTTAAAATTTTCTTATTTTTATTTTTATATTTTATTTTTATTTATTTATTTATTATTATTTGTAATAAATAAATTTATAAATAATTATTTTAATTTTGATAAATATTTGAAACATATTAGTAGTTTAATTTTTTTATTATTTTTTGTATTTTATTTTGATTAGAATATTTATTATTATTTGTAGATAAATAAATTTATAAATAATTATTATTAGTTTTGATAAATATTATTAGAAGTATGGTAGGTAGTTTAATTTTATTTTTATTTTTTTTATTTGTATTTTATTTTAGTTAAGATATTTATTATTATTTATAAATAAATAAATTTATAAATAATTATTATTGATTTTTTAAAATATTAAAAATATAATAAAAATATATATAAATTTAAAAATTAGTATTATTAATATTTGAAAAAAAACAAAAATCAAGTTTTAAAAAGCAAGATTTCACTTAAAGTTGTGTTATAACACAACTTTATAACTTCTCCTCACATTGAGGGACAAAAGAAAAGGCTGATGGTGCATTGTTCAACAAGAGGCAAAATCTACCCCATATTCTAGTTTAAAGATGAACACTTTAACAAAAATTCATTAAAATATTGGTCATTAATATTTAAAAGTTTCTAATTTGTGTTTATCCAAATTTTAGAATGCCATGTCAAATTATTTTCACTATAGAATAAACCATGTTGGATAATCATACTACGTGCATTCAAAATTTTCGACAGCATTAATTGTTACTTTTTTTTATAAATAATTTACATCAATATTATAATTAAAAAATAAATAAACTCAAGGTAGTGCAAATATTCCATGTTCCACCTAAAATTTGTCTAATGTTGTGGTGTGTAATTGAATTAAATGAAGAGAAAAAATGGATTATTTTGTTCTCTTAGTAGAGCATCTTGGAACCCCAAACGAAGCATAGGTGATAGACTAGCCTAGGGTTTTCATCATGCTTTCAAAGCAGAATCAAATGAAAAAAAAAAAGGGAAATTACTTTTCCTTTTTCATGACTTTTTCGTACAAAGCTAAATAGCTTTCCCATTTTTTACACTTTTTGGTCATTCTTTTCAATTTTGGTCCATCCACATATTTTAGATTTGTAGTTTTGCACCATTATCCAAATGATGTTTCTCCCTTCTACTTTGACTTTTGTTTTTCTTATCTTATAATTAATCAATGGAAGGGGTATCTTAAAAAATTTAATGGAAATATAATGTAATAATATTAAAAATATAATTTAAGTATAACTCAATTCAATTTCAGTTGATAATAAGATAAAATTTATATTTATATAATATATTTTAAATTAATTTTCTTTAAAAAGTAAGATTTTTAATATATCATTTTTATGTTGAGATTTTCTCAATTTAAATGTAGAATCAAACAATTATGAGTGGTCTAATAACAATTTAATAGTGAATAGTCTAATAAACCCAATAATTTTTGTTAGAATAAATTCTAATATTATATTAGAAATAAAATTTAAACTTAATTTAAATTTACAAAATCAATTTATGAGATGAAATTTGTATTCATTTAGTTTAATCTAAATAAATTAATAAATAAATATTATAAAAAAATATTAATAATATAAAAACTTTATAATAAAAATACATTTTAGCATTAATTCGTCATTATTTAGGTGCTTTATACGAAACCAATTTTCTTTCTGTGTGCGTTTTGCTTTTGCTAATTATTAGTTTTACTTGGAAAAAAAACTATGTATTGAAAGTTGGAAGATTTTTCAATATCAATAACAAAGTTATTAGTCAAAATTAGCTTCAAACTTTTGACATGGGAAAAGTATTAAGACATGTCTAACTATTCTGTTGAATAAAATTGAAAAGCGTTTATGGAGAAGATTTACAAGATTTAGATAAGAATATGTTAACTTTTTTTAGATTTTTTTCCTAAAGTAACCAATAAAAGTGTTATTGGAGAAGTTTTCCAAACACTAAAGAAAGTTTAATGTCACTGAGATAAATTGACACAAATGATGATATTTGCAACATTACACATTTAGATTCTCAATGGTTATTACCTCAATTTGTAACATGTTGTTATCCCTTCTTTTTTAATATATTTTTCTTACATTATTTCCCATTTTTTAAAATTTATTTATTGTTTTCTATGTGTATTCCTAAATTTTCTCTTCTTTTCCTTTTAAAAGTCACCATCTTTTATATTTTTTAAAATCTTTTTCTTCTCGGATCTTAAACTCATTCTATGATTTTCCACATTGTCTTTCTATTTTTATTTTATTTTTGTAAGTTATTTACATATTTATAGTTTATCTTTGATGTCATTTACCATTTTGCATTTTTCTTATATAATGTGATTTATATGAAGTATTAATTGGCTGATTTACCTCACAAAACTTAACTTTTTTAAATGTTTTGTAATATTTTTTAAAATGTTGCAAAAATACTTAATGAGTTTTACATTGTTGAAAAAAAGAAATTTGTAGAAAAAAAAAAAAAAAGCATTGATAGAGTGAGAAAGGGAAGAAGATAATGAATACATGGTATATTTGTATGCATGCATGGGACCCTCAAATGCTTAATTTTGTGTATGAGAATTAGATTCTGGTGTTGACGAGTCTAAGGAAGCAATTAATGACGGAAAATTCAATTCTATCTTCCAATCTTTTCCTTTTCATTTTTTATTTTCAAAAAGGACTAAGGTCCAGGCTTTGAAATTTGAATTGTTGGAACTTGAACTTTCAATTTCTTAAACAAGAACACCAAATGTTTATGAATTTTATTTTCAAAATATTTTTTTTAATAGTCAATTATATATATTAATAAAAATTAGCATTAAAAATAAAAAAGCAATTATAAAATATAATTTAGTAAAAATATATTGAAAATTAAATAATAAACTAAATAATTATTTTTTTTACTTAATAATTATCAGATACTTACTAAATAGATTTTTTAAATAATAAATATTATAATATTAAAGATTTTAATTTATTTCAAAAACTATAGAAATTTAAAAAAATATATTAAAAAAATAAGATATTTAATTAATGATAATATTTGTAATTGTTATTGTAGACTTTAAATTTGTATTAATACTAACTTGTACTGACAATTAAATGTTAGAAATGATTAGTAAATAGTTTTATTATGATTAATAACAAAATAAGATAAGATCAAAACTTACCGTATTAATTTATTTTTTATATAAATTTTCGCTGGACCTCTATACTGTATATTTAAGTACACATGTATAATGTATATAGTATATAAATAAAAATAAAATTTGTAATAACAATTTAATTTTTACGCAGATTATAATATACATGATTTATTAGATTCTAATACACATTATCATATATTCAAATTAAGTTGTTAGATTACTCTCATTTAGATATATATATATATATATATATATATAAAGGATTTGATGCATTTTATACATCGATGTGCGCAACAGATCTCTCCCTCTAAGAGAACTCTGATAGCATAAGAATTTGATAATTTGAATTTGAGAAAATAAAAACATTAATTTTATTCAGATTGAAAATCTATATATACACATATCTTAAAAAATAAAAAAAATTTATTTATAATATAATATATTCTTACTAATGTCTATTATAAAACATAATTTTAAAAAAATAAAATAAAATATTTCATAATTGTTAATAAACTTAATTTTTATTTTTCTCTAAATATTTCTATTAATTAATTTAAAATAATAATAAAATTGGATTTTTTTTATTTTATACAAAATGTTTTATTATAAAAATAAAAAAATTGGTTGTTTTCCTAAAATAACAATTTTGAATAATACATGTTTTCTTAAAAGAACAAAATTATGTGTTGGGTTAGTTATCTAGCATACTTTCTTCTTCTATTCTCGTGTAACAACGACTCCACAACTAATTTTTAACTTTCACCTTATCAAATTAAGATACATATTTTTCTTTCTAGAGACTTTTTATTTATTTATTTATTTATTAAATAATAAAATATTTATATAAAAATATTTGTTTTTCTATCAAGGAAATTTTATAATATTAGATTTATATGTAAATTTTAATATTTAATTTTATATTTTACTTTTTAAATTTCATTTAATATCCCATATCCATAAACTTTTATACCAACTCCATGAGTTTTATATATAATTTCTTGTTTTTTTATTGTAATTCATTATGAATTACAATATCAAGTTAATTTTAACAATTAAATTAAAAAAAATATATACACACATAATTTCTATATTATGAGTTAATGTTAATTTGAAGAAACTCATTTTAATATTTTTTTTCTTTTATTCAATTGTTTGCACAAAAAAAATATCTGAATTAATCGTAAATATAAAGCTAACACGTTTTCTTTTTATAAAATATATAAAGGGATTGACTGAGTAATTTTAATGGTTAATTATAAGATTTATTGATATTAACATTTGTTCTACCTAGTATTATATTTAAAAACATACAGAACCATATTTATAGGATTAAAAAATTTATTATTAATAAATTTAATTACAAAAATAGTAGATATAAGTATAGTATTATTTTAAATATTAATTACAAAAATAATATAAAACTAATAATTTTAAAATATTAATTTCAAATATTAATTAATATTTGAAATTATTAATAATAATTTTCAATGTTATATTAAATTAATAAATTAGTACATTTATTATTATTAATTTAAAATATATCTGTAATTTATTATTAACTTAGATTTATTATTTATAGGAAAGGAATAAATTAATATTAATTGTCAGATTGAATAAAAATTGAAATAATATAATGATTGATTTATAAATTGCACTCTTTATTAATTTTTAATAAAATTTCAATTTTAATTTTATAAAAGTACTTAATTAAAAGAATACTTGAATTTGTTTACTTTTTTTTTTATCTTGATTTCATTTTATAATATGTATATTATTTATTGTAATGATATATTTAAGTATTTATAATTTTTATACTTAAAGATGGTAAATAAGGACTAAAATTAAAAAAAAAAAAAACATAAAAATTTGGTTAAATTAGTCTCAATCAAATTCTAATTTATTCTAAAAACAGGTATAATTTGATTAGTAATTAGAAAATGATTTTTTAAATTTATTTTTGAGTAATAGTTTTTTTAAGAAAAAAATTTAAATATAAAAGAATGGTTGTGTTTTGTTTGAATGGCGTATGTCTTTCAAAGGTGGTTGATGACATTGTGCCACCCATCATTCACGTCATTTGTTATTCTTTACACCAAATTTTTTAACAATAAAAAATATTTTAATATATATTTCATAAATATATATTTTGTTTTAAATTAAAGAAAAATTTATGAGCATTACAAAGTTTTTTATTCATTAATCATGATAGGATGACCAAAGTTCTGTGTGCTTGCATGCATAATATTTCCTCTATATTTATACATAAATTTATTTCAAGAAAGAAATTAATATTTCATTAACAATCAGAAATATTAATTTATTTATTTAAAATTATAAATCAATTTATTAATTAATCAAGTTTAAATAGTTTCTATTAAGAGAAATAAAAAACTATATTTTTGTTTTATTAACTTTTAAAAAGTTTAATTATGTTTTTAATTCCTGAAATTTAAAATAAATTTTTTTAATTCTTTAAATTAAAAACTTTATTTTAATTAAAATGTAATAAAATATAATGTTAGTTCCAAAAATTAAATTTAAAAAAGTGTTTTAATAAATTAAATTTAATATTTAAAAATTAAAATAATATTTTTTCAGTTTAAAAAAAATAAAACGAATATTTTTATATTTAAAAAATCAAAATCATAATTATTTTAAAATTTTAAAATTATAACATAATTAAATATTGAAATTTCTGCAATTTGTATTAAATATCATTCAAATCGTAACGTTATAAAATATTACAATAAAATAATTTTTCCTTTTCTGAAAAAAAAATAATAACTAAAGTTTGACTAAGATTATAATATTAAATTTTATATCATTTTTTGAAAATGAATATCAGTTTTCTATCAAAATATTCAATTCAAATCACAAAATATTCGTAACATAAGTTTAAAATTAGAAATTTAATTTAATTAAAAGAAATTAGATACATGTATTACGTTACGAGACTTACCTCTTTTTTACTAATATTTGTTATTTATCAAATGAAATATATAATTAATTTAATTTAACATAATAAGTTAATTATAAAACATAACTTGTTATTGCATATCCAATGCTATAAGAAACAAAATGCTTAAAATAAATTTAAATTTCAGCATTTTTTTTACAAAATGATTATTTTATAAACATGCAACTCTAATACTTACTATATCAAAAATATGGTAAGAAATTTTACATTAACACAAATTAATCATATTTAATAAATTTCAAAGTCAAATATAACGTAATTAATTATAGTTATTTCTGTAATAATAATTTTTTTTATTTATTACATTAAATAACTAGCATCTGTGTAGCAAGTTAGATAATATAATATCTATATCTATACTTATAAAAAAAAATACAAAATAAATATTTATATAATCATTAGCAAAATAATTTTTTTTTTATAGTTGAAATGTTCATTGATGGTAATTGTGATCTGATATAAGAAAGATTCAAATACTTGACAACTTTTCAAATCAAAGTGAGGTCGCTTTGAATTTTTGTGTGAAACGACTAATTAGGTGTTAAGGTAAAAGACGTTATTAATTGATTTTTTGAAAGATTTTTTTTTTTTTTAAAATTTATAAAAGTATAACAGTGATGTTTTCTCATCAAATTTGGTGAAAGAAAAAAATTATTTATTTTTTATATTTATAGAAAGTATAATAGTGACGTTTTCTTATCATAATAATTTCTTGTAAAGTTATCAATTTTAGAATTAATTTATTATTAAAAAAATAAATTATTTTATTATTAAATTATAATATTTAGATATTAATTTACATTTTTCTTATACATTCAAGATTAAATTATATTTGTAGTTCTTTTAAATATTAAGAATTTCAGATAAATTCATCCATAAAAAAGAAAAAGAAAACAAATAAAATCAGTTTTTCATAAATTTAATGTAATAAATAAAAAAATATCCTAAAGTAATTACTTCTCACATTTTAGAATAAAATGTGTTTTAAATATTATATGTATTGTTATTTTGTTAGTATTGTAACAACAAAAGTTTATCCACTTTGTGTAGTAATTATAATTTGATTTGAGTTTTAATCATATATATTAATTATATCAGTTGATATGAATATATTCATTAAAAATTATTAATATCATATTAATGATATATTGATCATATTTATCATATACATAAATATGGTTGATTCACGTTTTAATATAACTAAAATAACTATGTTTCATGTAGTGAAAATAAATCATATGAATTTTTTTATATATTGAAAAATGAAAATTTTAGTTTTATTATATTACGTTAATAATTTTTTTAAAAAAAATTTAAACTTAAATATATTTTATGATATTTATACTTATTATCTTTATAAAAAAATATTTTTTTATTCTTAAGTAATAATTTTTTATATAAAAAATTTTAAAAAATTAAATATATCACTAAATTTACTTTAATAAAAATTTCTTAATTTTTTTTCTAACTTAATAAATCTTGAATATATTAAAGATATTGTATGGTCCACATCACTATTTAACAATATAATTAATGAATAAAATTAAAATTCAAATGAAGTTATAGTTCTTATATAGATGTAATAAAATATTAACTATATTAATTGTTAATTGAATATATTTTATATAGATATAAATAATCGTATGATAATATTATTAATTTATGTAATAATTATAATTAATTTTAAAATATAATTAATTTTTTTAATTAATTTTCAATTTATAAATCATGAATCTGTTAAAATATAATATGTTACATTTTGATTAACAGTTATATTTGACTTTTTTTAAGTTAGCATTTTAACCTAAAGGAGCTAATTATATTTATTCATAAAATTATATTTTTAATTTTTAAAAGTAAGTTATACTAAAAGTTTGAACTGAAAAATGTATGGTTTATAAATTAAATATATTATATTCACCCGGCAAGAAAATTAGTGGCAAATTAAATTATAAAAATATTCCTCTTTCTTATCTATATTATAAGACATATTTTAAAAAATTAATATTTAATATAAGGTATTTGATAATTTTAATAAATTTAATTTATTTTTTATATATCTTTACTAAAAATATGATATGTATATTATTATTAATTTATTTAATAATAATTAATAAGATTAAAAATGAAAAAGTAGTAAAACAAATTAAAACTCAATAAATTAAATATTTTTATTGAATTTTATAATTTTATTGAAAGTTCCTTATAATAGATATATGAGTAAGTAATAATATAACATTGATTAATTTTTATTTTGGACTAAAATTATAAAACTTATAAATCTGATATTTTATCCACTGGTGAATTTATATTTTTTCATGGAATTTATCTAAAAATGAAAAAAAAAAAGTTTTGAACAAAGGATAATGAAAAGTTCTTTTTACGTGCAATTTTCTTAAATTAAAATAAAATAAATTAGAATGGACACGTATATATTTAATATTTCTTTTATGAAATAAACTCTATTGTCATAGTTAATGCACGCGTTTATACAAATTGAGTAGCTTGTCGCTGTCTTAAAATAATTAGAAAAAGAGATTATAGTAATTAATGAATATAAGATACTTTAAATTTTTAAGAGAAAATAATTAATAAGATTTGACGTTGCATCAAATTGTAATCAAGTCATTTTAATCTCACTTAATGAATAAAACTAATGCCAGAACAAATGGTGGACCTTGTTATTAAAACATTTACAGAAAATTGATCAGAAACAGAGTGATATCAGTTTAAGAATAAAGAAAATACGTAACATTGATTGTAAATTAAATTAAATTGAAGAATATTGAAGTGGAGATGCGTGGGTAATGAACACGTGGAATGAATCTGAAACCAAAGCGAGGGTGGTCGAAGTTACTGCGACAGTGAGAGAGTGAAAGCATCGAAATCAACAATAAATAATAAGAATTAAAAAAGAAAAAAAGAAGAAGAAATAAATAGAGAAGCATGAGAATGTATTATGATGAAAGGGGTCCGTTGGGAATGGCGGGTCTTCTTCTTCTCTTAATCCATTTTCTCAAACTTCAATAAATCTCTCTCTCACACTCTCAATTCAATTTTCTTTCCAACAACAAAATTCAGATCCCCACCATCGCCAATCTCAATACAAATTTTCTTCAATATTTTATCACATAACATCCTCTCCACCCTCTTTTCTTTTTCATTTTTCAAAATTAATTATTAAAAATCTCTCGAGAATCTTCGCTCTGCTACTCTCCCTCACCATCCATCCTCTTGCATGCACACTTCACTCTTTCTCACGCGCTTCCTCACACAAATATTTAAACCAAACCGCAACCACACCTTCTTCCTTATGCCCCGCCGTCACCATGACTCACTGCGGCGTTGAACCATGTTCTCCGCCGTCCGCATCGCCAACTCACTCTCTGATCTCCGCTCACTGACATGGGCTGCGGAGGCTCCAAGGTGGAGGACTTCCCCGCGGTGGCTCTATGCAGAGAGCGGAAGGGGTTTTTAAAAGCTGCATCGGAGCAACGCTACGCTCTGGCCGCGGCACATGTCGCGTATTTTCATTCCCTGAGGGAAATCGGCGACGCGCTTCGTAAATTCGCCGAACAAGACCTCACGACGACCACCACCACCGGTTCTTCCTCTCCGGTTCTTACATTACCGTCCGAAACCAAAAGCATCAACAATAACAAACTCTCATCCTCTTCTGCTTCAATCTCTCATGTGGATTCCCCTGAGGGCTCTCACTTGCCTCTCTCTTCTGGATCCGAATTGAGTTCTCCTTCTCCTACTCATTCTCATTCTCACTTTCACTCTCACTCTCACTCTCATTCTCATTCTTCTTCGCCTCACATTCAAGGTTCCCCGGAACCCGACCCTCCTCCTTATGGGTACTATCAAAATTACCAATACGCCCATTTCATGAAGAGGTCTGTGCCTAATGGAAAGCCCATGATATATGAAGAACCAGAGAGACACGTGGCGACATTTGGACAATGGCCCGATCCTTCTTACGGTTATGGTTTCTACGGGTTTCCCGGTGGGGATTACCCTTATTACCCTCCCCCGGGACCCTCGGCTTCTCCGCCGCGTCCTCCTCCTGCTCCGCCCTCTCCTCCTCGCGTCTCCACTTGGGATTTCCTCAACTTTTTCGACAGCTATGAGAACGGGTACCCCAGTTATCCCCCTCGGTTCGGGTCGAGCGGGAGCAGTCCCGATTCGAAGGAGGTGAGGGAGAGAGAGGGGATTCCCGAATTGGAGGACGAAACGGAGCACGAACCCGCCAGAGAGGCTCCGGCGAAGGAGAAGAAAAAGGTGGAAGAGGAAAAGGAAAAGGAAAAGGGTTTCGCTGGAGCGAGGGATTTCGGGGAAGGGCCTTCGAACTCCAAAACGGTGCCGGTGCAGCAGGTGAGTAGCAGCGAGGGGAGTTCCAAGACGGTGAGGTTCCATGACGGCAGCGATAATGGTTCCCTTGAGAAAGAGATTAAGAGCAGTCCCGACACTGTTGTTTCCGAAGAGCGTGGTGCGAAGAAAGGGGTGAGTTTC
Source organism: Macrotyloma uniflorum (assembly GCA_016859785.1). Lineage (NCBI taxonomy): Eukaryota > Viridiplantae > Streptophyta > Magnoliopsida > Fabales > Fabaceae > Macrotyloma > Macrotyloma uniflorum. The sequence continues at coordinate 4,184,992 of BDMB01000001.1, forward strand.
GAGATTGATGAAGTGCCGGTTACGACAGTGGATGGTGACTCTTCCGTTCTGAGTAGTGTAACCACTTTGTCTGCCCACGGTACCAGGGATCTGCGTGAGGTTGTGGAGGAGATTCAGGATGAGTTTGTGACGGCGTCGAATATTGGGAAAGAGGTTGCATTGTTGCTTGAGGTTTGCAAACCACCTTATCGGTCTAGGGTTGCTGCACTCAGAGGTATAAACATTTTATCCATTTCTGTTAAATGTTAGACTTATGCCTCACCTTTATTGGATGCAGTGTTTGTTTGTGTGTGCAACTTGTAGATGGTGATGTGTGAGTGCTAGTATTTGTCTTATTTTGCTTCTTTTGCGGAACCTGTAGACTGTTGAGGAAGGAAGGATGACGTAGATTGGCTTTGTTTGCTCCTTTTGGAACTTTGGTTTTATGATTAGGGTTTTTGAATTAGGATAATCTTTTAATTAAGTTAGAGCTAGAATAAGCTAGTTTTGTTTGCTCTATCCTTTACATTTTGTTAGATTTCATTAGATTTAGTTTCTCTTTTATTACAATTGGGCTTTGCCGGTCTACATATAGATCCTCCTTATAAATCTGGAGCCTGGTGTGGCTTTTGTTCAATGATAATTTCTATTTAGAAAATAGCTGGGATGAATCCTGTATGGTTGTTTTTTCATCCTTGTTGTCCCTCAAAAGGGGAAGGGGTCTTATTGGTAAGGAGGTAAGAAAAATGTGAATCTATGAAAAGATTAGGTACATCAATCGCTGGTACCCGGTCGTAGGGAACGAGCGTCTGAAACACCTCAGCTTGTTTACCTGCTGAGTGCATGTTCGGATTTCAGTTTGAGAGAATTCGAATTTACTTTTATTCTCAAAGCGACAAATTATTTCTTCATTTTTTGTGCATCGGAACTTACAATTGTGTTTTGAAATTCGAAAAATCTATTTTCCCAACTTCGATCAAACATAGCTTGAGTTGTCTTCTGTTTATTCTTTTGGCTTTGGCAAATTGGCAGCGTGCTTTTAACTTGCTAGAATAAACACTAGTTATGCAATTTGATAATCATTCCGTGTACACTGATTTGATTGTGATGATCTTTCTGTATTTATGTAACAACATAATCTCAACAAAATTAGATAGCATTGAGAAAAGGCAAGAAGCTAAATACTATACAACTTACTGTAATAGGCTTGTATTGATTAAGTAAGCATGAGTTCCACAGGCAGAATATTTCTTATGCTGAATGTTATTATATTTATAAGATGTATTTTGTGGTTTCATCACAATTTTCTTCCCTTTAGTCATTTTCTTCTGTACTATTCACCTTTTGTCTCCTCTCCTAAATCAAATAATATAGTCTGTGTCGAGTATAGAATGGCTGCAGGCGTTACCAGATTGTGTGATCGACTCTCCACCAAGTTGAATAATTATAAGGGGAATATTTTTCATTATGAACCCTTTAGTTTTATATTTCCATACTCTAGCCTCCCAGGCTTGTGCCTCAAGAAAATGCAGATACAGTTTGATTCAAAGGTCAAAGTAAAAACTGAGTCGTTCAGATGATTTTTCTACTGCAAACATACATACATACTTGTGTGCGTATTTGTGGGGATTTATTATTAAAATCATTGTGTTTTTATTCTCCGTATCCTCATTTATAATGAGTTTGAATCATGGATCAACTAAATTTCTTGTTATGTTACGTGCTTTTTATGCAGTTATCTTTTCCAGAATCTTGCAGATGGTAGCACCTTCCAGGTTACCTTCAGATCCTCCTCCATCTATACAATTTTCTTCTAGGGAAATAAAATTGGCACAAGAATACTGTGGGGAACCTGGGAAAGACTTCAAACCAACTCCAGAAAATCTATCGTCCACATTGGAGAAACTTTACGCATGGGAGAAGAAATTGTATAAGGAAGTTAAGGTGTGTATATGATTATTTTCAAATTACTCAAGTTTAATGAATCCTGAACTTAGAAATGTTTTGAGCAATTCATAGTTTGATATTCTTCTTACTGTTTTGCTATATGACCTAGTTGTAGAGGGCAAGGGCTTCTAAATTCCTTATGATATAGCTGTTTCCTTTTCATACCTCCATGTTGTTGGAGAGGAGGGGTATAATTTAAAACTTCATTTCTCGAGAACTTGCATTTTTAATATCATGCATATTCAGCATCATCTTCAATGATAATTTATTTGTATTAATCAATAAGTTGTAGATTATACCACATACTTGTATTGATAAGCGGCTTTTAGATAATATCATACTTTGTGTTGATTTCAAATTATGCTTATGTATATTATATTTTTGCGCTGTTCTCAGGATGAAGAGAGGTTACGAGCCATATATGAGAAACAGTTCAAGAGACTGAAAACATTGGATAATCTAGGAGCTGAATCTAGTAAAATTGATGCTACTAGAGCTTCAATTAAGAAGTTGCAAACAAAAATCAATATTTGCATCAGAACTGCTGAAACTATAATGGGAAGAATACATAAATTGAGGGATAATGAATTGCAGCCTCAACTTGCAGCATTGATTAATGGGTATCAAATTGCTTCACTTATTCATTGTGCTAATACTTATCTTTCATTGCTTATTAATTTCTGGTCACAAACATTTAAATTTTTTACAAGAAAACATTGTCAAAAGGCTTTTTTGTTATTATTTCAAAGGGTAATTTGTTCGGTCTCTTTCATCCCTTATAAAGAGTAGTCTAAAATAAGTAAGATGAAGTATTAATGTTTTTAAACACATTAAGCCGCTTTTTAAAGCTTTACTTCATTTTTGGCCATGTTTTAATGTCTCTGTTAATTATGACTATAGTTAATGATGTAACTGTAATAATTGTTTTCTTTTTTTACACAAATTAATTGAGTAAAAAACCCTGTTGTTCTCCTCCTTAGATGCTGCAATTAGCAGTTTTGTTCCCCTCAGTTTAATTGGCTCAATGCAACTCCCTCATTCACCTAAGAATGAGAAGTCCTTTAGGGAATGTTTGAGTTTGCAATTTAAAAATCTTGCTGTCATTATTAATGGCCGTGGACGCAAGAGGCCAATAATTGATGGTGGCAAGGTAGTTTATGTGCCATATCAGACATTCCATTGAGAATTTTGTCTCAAGTTGTATAGAGGGATGACACAGAGTCAAATTATATCTTCAACGATGAGAAATAGGCTTCTGTGATTATCTCTCTTCACTGGTTAGTGGTTGAAGATGTGTGTAATACCATCATTATTATGGTTATCCTATTTGGTTTTAAAATGGCTAAATCTATTATTTCAACACGGTTGAATTGTTTTTTTCAATTAGAAGTTATGGAGCTATTGATTTGATGAATAGCCTATTTGTCATCAGATTCATAAGAATGTGGAAATTCATGCTCAAATGCCACCAGAAACAGTTCCAAGCTATCATGGAGAGTAAAAGTCAGTCTCTTAATATTAAAGTTGGTCTGCAAGGAGATGAAGGTCTGAAGGCCATTGTAGAACTTGAAAAGGAGCTTTTGAATTGGTGCAGACAGTTCAACACTTGGGTTAAGACTCAAAAATCTTATGTCAAGAATTTGAATGAGTGGCTCATGAAATGCCTTCCTAATGAACCTGAAGAAACAGCTGACGGTATTGCCCCTTTTTCTCCAAGTCGGCTTGATGCTCCACCAGTTTTTATAATTTGCAACGATTGGCATCAAGCAATGACTAGAATTTCGGAAACGGGGGTGGCAGAGGCCATGCATGAATTTGCTCTAAAACTACATGAGTTATGGGAAAGGCAAGATGAGGCGCAACGCCAGAGAATCAAAGCAGAGTATCTCAGAAAGGACTTTGAGAAACAGCTTAGAGCGTTGCGCACAGAAATGGGAGGCTCAGAACATGATGAAGTTTCAAGAAAGACTGCATTGTCGAAGCTCACTTCTGATAGCGGTGTTTCACCACTAGATGATCTAAAAGTGGATTTAGATTCTATGAAGAAGAAACTGCATGAAGAAAGGGTCAGGCATAAAGAAGCCGTCAAACTGGTTCGTGATGCAGCTAATAATAGTTTACAGGCTGGTTTGATTCCCATTTTTAAGACATTAGAGAGTTTCACTTCAGAGGTGGTGAAAGCTCATGAACAAGTTAGGCTTCAAAATGCTGCTGGGGATTCGTAGGGACTCCAGCTATCTTGTTTCTTTTGACGTCACATGATTGCATTTACTAGTGTGAATTGATTGGGGGAGTTTAGGGGTTGTACTTGGAAGATTAGAACTAACCTACCAGTTTTGCAGCTATAGTTAGTCTTATTATGTAGGAAAGCGTTTGCTTGAAACATGTTTGAGCAATGAAGGATTTGAGCGCCTACCCAATCTACAGTTAGGGGAAAATTGTACAGAAAAATAATTCGTTTATTGATTGATTGGTTGTAACTTGTAGAAGGTGGACTGTATATGTTGCATATGCCTAGGAAGGAGTAGGATCTTATCAGGAGGAAGCAGGGAAATTTTATAGAAGTTTCAAGAATGATCTGGTGAATTGAAACAGAATTTCCTGCAGTTTTGATTCTTTCCTCCTCTGATGAAAGAGTTGATTGTGTGCTGAGTATGAAACCATTGTTCCAATGGAGGAAACTGGATTTTTGTTTCTGAAGCAACGGGAGATAATGATAGAATGGAGGAAGGTTCACAGTGAAGGGGAGTGAAATATACAACTTAGTGTCAATTGCCAGCCAACAATGAATTACCCTAACCCCTACATAGAACTGAAATTTACTGGAATGCTGAGAAATTGAAAGGAAATAAAAAGTTTAACTTATTTAGTTGCCAAAAAATTAATAGGAAGGAAATTAAAAATTGTGGAATTCATATCTTTTTTTTATTTACTCTTCTTTTTTTTTTTAATCTCATTTCATCAATTTCTTTTTTCATTCTTTTTTCTTATTAAACGGACCGGAAAACACTATTTATCTAGTCTCATATTGCCGAGCCGGATGATAAGTTTTGTTACTTTAAGAGAAAAAAAGAACTAAATTATAAAAGGTTAATTATTGATTTTTTTAAAATACCTGAACAGGAAGGTTGAGAAAAGAAAAATAAAAGGATAAGTACAATAAAACATTTGAAAAAAATCTTTCTGACATTAGTTTTTAAAAATGTGTTTTAAAATTAGTTTACATGAAACAAATCTATATATTTATAAGTTATATTATTTTTTAATTTATTATAAGTTAATGTTTTAATTTGTTTACAAATCACATTATATTATAAATAAACTGGTAAAGATAAAAATAGAATAATTGAGTAAGAGTTTTTAAAATCAACTTACAAATAGTATGTAAAATACAAATTTAACTTTAAATAATTTTTCAGGTGAAGTAAAACAGTTTTGTATTCGATAAACCATAAGTGTTGTTCCTCACTCATTTCTTTAGAGTGAAACTGATATAAATTTCTTTATCAGTATTAATTAAATTTATAAATATTTCTTGTCTTTAGATATAATCTTATTTTTCTATTTTTTTATAGAACATATAAAATAAGCATCTATTTCAACTTCCAATCATTTCCTCTACTTTTTTTTTGTCTGACTTTTGATTCTTTAACCATCCCGTCAATGATTTTCAACTAATGTCATGTTAAAACAAGTTTCTTTAGAAGAATTTATAAGAAAGATTAAAGAAATTGCAAGTTAAAATTAGTTTATGTATAAATCAAGATTTTTTTTAATTATGAATTTTTATAAATTAACTAATGTATAAATTAATTTTAATTTATAAAAGAATTAGTATACATTTAAAAAAAAACTTAATTCAGGAGTTTAGTGTCATTATGCTCGTTGCTCAGCCAACGCTACCTAAAAAAAGAAAACACCACATTAATCCCTGTATTAATGAATAATAAACTCAACCAAAGTCATAAAATTATGTTATCACCCTCTTGCTTAATTAAACAACAAATGGACTACACAATCATTAAAATCCATCCATTCGTTAAACCAAAGATTAAAAAATGTCGAACATGATCACCTGCTGTTAGAAAAAAACTGGACGGTGATGCAGTTGCATCAGATGGATGCATCTTATGTTAAATATATTCTTAAAAATTTAAATATATTTTAAAATTTTTAAGTGAAAGTATTTTTTTAAGAACAAAATTTTAAGAGACTAAATATATATAATTTAATTAAACGAAGAAGAATTTTTAATAAAATTTAAAAGATTATAAATAAATAAAATAAATATTATTTATTTTATAAAAATATTATTTATCTATTTTTTTTTTCTAAATTCTCTTTAAATTTAGGATGACTCTTTAATATATTTTCAAGTTTTTCTTTTTCAAAATTCAAATATATTATAAGAAGTTAGTAGAAATTAAAATAGTATTGTCGAATCAAAATTTTGATTTGTATAATATTTTTTTTCCTTTTTTTTAAGGGTTTGTCTGTGAGTTTTTTTTTTCTATCAAGCGTGAATTATGTTCGATAAAAAATAATTATTGAAAATATGTATAATTAGGTAAACAAATTAATTAAATATAATTTTAATATATATATATATATATATATATATATATATATAATCTATCTGGTAAATAAAATATTTAGTTTATGCAATGGATGTTGAACGAGCCTATGTATCAAGTTAAAAAAATATAATTGTATAATATATTATGAATATTTTTATTATTTTTTTAAGTGAGAAAATCACCTAAAATAGTGAAATGTGTTAGGAACTATTCTAACATGTTGTCAAAAAATAAATAAAAAAGCTTTCAATTAATCAATTTCTAATCAAACATGTATAAAATTTGTTAGAGATTAATTTCATATGTTCAAATTTAACAGAGTTTTCTAAAAATTATTAATTTATTATTTTTATATTAATGTGAATACCTTATATAAGTTAAATATAATTAATTAATTATCTATAAAATTTACAGTAAATTTTTATCCTTTTTAATTAAAAAATTAACTTATTTTTTTCTTATGTAAATTTGATAATTGTAATTTTATAATAAGGGAATAGATGATGTAGAGATCTTGAACGTTGAACATATTACTATATATACATATTAAATATTTTAAAATTTTCCATATGTAAGAAATTATATAATTATATTTATATCTAAATACTTTTTATTTAAAATTGAAATTAATTATATTTATATATTCAAGTTTAACTTTTGAGATTTAAGATAATGAAGTCATTATATTTTTTATTTTGGTTCTCTAACTAAAAAATTATGTTAAAAGGGAAGAGCGTCGATATAACAGTAGTAGACGAATGAGATTAAGCCACGTAAGAGAGTGTGCAAGCGTGGCTAGAGTAGGTTCAATATAGCGTATGGTGCCAATACCAAAATTAAAAAAAATAAAATAAAAATTATAAACAACACTGCACGTGATTTTCCCGGTTCTGTTCTTGTTCCTACAAAACCCATGGGAATGCTGAGAAGCTCAACAAATTTTCAGAGATTCTTCTTCTTCAGAAGAAGAAACAACAATGGCGGGTAAGGTTACGATTTGTTTAGTGTTTGTGTTCTTTCTTCTTCTGTCACTTCGTTCTCGAATATCTGCTCACGAATCGGAGGCTGAAGAGTTTGTTCTGACTTTGGATCACTCCAACTTTTCCGACACTGTGAAGAAGCATAATCTCATCGTCGTCAAGTTCTACGCACCATGGTATGTTTCTATTCTGCTCTCTAATCACAGTGTCTTTGATAAATTGGAGTGTGTTTGGGAATTTTTTTCTTTTCCCTCTCTTGGAATTTTTTGCTCAAAATATTCTTTATTAAAGTATTTCAAAAAAATAAGTATGAAATTATAAGAAAAACCAAACTACCAACTGATTATAAGAAAAAAAAAATTATATTTAAACCAAAAACAGTGCCCAAAAACTCATAAAAGGAACATAGAAAATATGGTGAAACATAATTCAAGTAGCAAAACATATATTTGTCCTATTGGAATAAATCAATACAAAATTATTTTTTTATATTAATTTTCTTACATATTTTAAAATATCAGTTTATATTTATAATTTTTTATATTTTAATCCCTAAATAAAATGTTCTGATTATATTATTATCATTAGTTACTTACTAATTATATTTCATTGAAACTTGCATATCATTAATTTTATAAATATTAATGAAAATACAAACATAATACATGTTTGTGGGTTTACGTTTTTGTTACAATAATAAAAATTGGTTAATATAATTAAAAACTCAGTTATTGAAGTTATACATAATTATTCACCAAAAATAATTATAAAACAAATATTTTTATTAATAATTAAGGATATTAAATTTATTTTTTTTATGATTAAAAAAAAGTTAAATCTATTATCATATACCCATTACATAATATATTTCATTTGTATCATAAACTGAAAATTTATTTAATATTTCATTTATATTTATACATATAATATACCAATAAAAATCAATATTCAACACAATAACAATTTTAATAAAAGATCATATTTTAAATAAAAATGTAAAATAAAATAATAAAGAACGTTATACAATTATATAAAAAAAATAAAAATTTGGGCTTTTGTTGTGGCCCAGACAGCTGCACTTCTGGCCTGTGTCTAGCACCGGCCCTGCCATGCACTGTGTTTCACAGTTTGTTAACAAATTTCAACTTTGATTTCACAGACAGTATATTATTATTATTATTAATAATAATATAATACAATGACATTAAATGACTATTTAGTTTCGGATACATTTATTTTCTTATTTTTTATGTTTTATAAAAAAAACATAAAAAATAGCATTTAGAAAATTATAAAATAGTATTTAAAAATAGATAGTCAAAGATTTAAATCATAATTTTATTATTTAAATATATAATAAACTATTTTGGAAGGAGAATATTTACACTGTATGTACTTAAATCCTACTGTAATTCATAAAAAAAATGATTTTCTATTTTTAGATAAATATTTTAAAATAAAAATAGTACCACATGATACTTTTGCAATTAAAATAAAACAAAAACTTTTTGTATTTTTATCAAACAACTCCAAGCTTAAAATTTGGTTTTAAGATGGAAAAGATGAAAATTGAGAAATATATAAATTTTTAATTCTTATTATTAAAGTAAGTTAATTTTTCTTTTATTTATATATATATATATATAAATAATTGATTGATTTATTTTAATAATAAGTATTATTATTATTATTTAATAATTAAATAAATTATTATTTTAGATAAAAGGAGTATTAAAAGTCACATAAGCATAATATTAAAGAAGAAAATATATAAATAAAGAAAAAGTCTTTAAAACTCAAGTTTACCTCGACATTTTTTTACCTACTTAAATAAAATAAATGTAGTACATTTGACGCATAAAAATCCTTAAAAAATTATATTGTTTGATATTATCTATTGTTTTTTTTTTCTACTTTTTATTTTTAATTTTTTTTATTCTTTATTTTTAATCCTTACTACTAGTTATAGTTAAATTAGTGCTGAAAATAAATAAAAATATCAATTGATATAAATAGAGTGTTAAAAAAAAAATTAAGATTAAACTATTTTAGGTGTATGACTAAAGTGAATAATATATTTATTATTTTACATAAATAAGATAATGACGTATAATTTATTTTTTATTTTAATATATTATGAAAATCTCTTTTGTTAGTTTAATATTATTAGCTTTTTGTTAAGAAAATGTTATTTAATAAGTTAATGACATATAATTTTTATTTTATATTACATAATAGATTATATGTATTTATAATTTTGTATATAAAGAAAGACTAGTAACAAAATATATTTTATATAGTATGAATAAAATTATTTCTTATATTAAATTTAAATTATAAAATGATATAAAAGTGAATTCTGTGAAACTATTTTATTTATATATTAGAATAGTATATTATATTATATGTTATATAATTGAATTACGTATCTAAATAATATAACTATTTTAATTTAAAAATACTTTTGTTATCTTTAATTATTTCAGTTAATCTTTTCCTCCCTGTATTAACTTAACTATAATTAATAGTAAAAACTAAAAAGAACAATTAAAAATGTTTAAAAAATTAACAATTTTTTTTACGAGAATAACCGAACATAAATAATTTTAGATCGATTTAAAACATGTTTAAATACTATCATAGAGATGAAAAAGTATGACTAGGACTCTTTTTCAGTACATTTTAATGTAACAATTCTGCCTGTAAAGGGATGTACTTGCACTCCATGTTTTGAATAGGTTTTGAGAATTTGATAGCCATTGAAAAAAACTCAACCTCTCTAGCTTCATAAGTATGTGTAAAACTGTTATCATGTTCTTTGATACAAGTCATGATCCGTTCCATTTGCTTTCACTTTGTTGTAGATCTTATTTTTGCTAACGTCCTGTTAGAAATTCGTGTTTATATATACTAATGTCCATATGTTACTCTGATTTTTTTGTAGTTTTATTGTTGTATTTAGTTCAACAATTAGTAGTAGATTAGCATTTTAAATCATTTGGTCGAATTTTTCGTTCTAGCGGGAAAATTTTCAGCATTTTGTTTAGGTCAAAATCGATTACATAGAAACCGATTTGGTTTTTATACGATTTTTATTTTTCATTTCTAGGTGTAACCGCAGTAAGAAGGAGCCTTCTATCTTGAGTAGTCATGATCCTCCGGTTGTTTTGGCTAAAATTAATGCCGATGATGAGAAGAACAAAGAGCTTGCAGCAGAATTTGAAGTTATGGCTTACCCAGCAATTAGGATTCTGAGAAATGGGGGAAAGAATGTTCAAGAATACCAAGGTCCCCGTGAAGCAGATGGCATCGCTGACTATTTGAAGAAGCAAAGTGGCCCTGTTTCAACTGAAATTAAATCTGTTGATGATGCTACCGCTTTTATTGGTGAAAATAAAGTTGCTATTGTAAGTGATCAATCATTTCATTTTTGCATTATTTTAAGCCACGCTGGTATGTAATTGTAAGTGATCATATTTTCCTATGTGATCAGGTTGGAGTGTTCACGAAATTTTCTGGGGAGGAGTTTTATAACTTCACTGTGTTAGCAGAGAAGTTGCGTGCTGACTATGACTTTGGTCACACTCTGAATGCCAAACACCTTCCAAGAGGAGACTCCTCAGTTGCTGGGCCTACAGTTAGGTTATTCAAGCCATTTGATGAACTTTTTGTTGACTTTCAGGTAATGTTGATTTTTGTGAATTGATTGTTCAATCTTATTTTTTGTTTTTTAATCTTACTCTGGTCGCGTGCAACTGTCTCATGCTTGCAGGATTTTCAACTGGAAGCTCTAGAGAAATTTGTTGAAGAATCTAGAGTGCCTATTGTGACTGTCTTTGACCATGATCTGAGAAATCACCCTTTTATTGCCAAATTCTTCAGTAGTCCCAATACAAAGGTAATATAAGCTATCCAGGTCAATGTCGTTCTTTCAATATTGAACGAGAGAATTTGTTATTATCAATAATCATACTATTTTTAGATGTATTTCATATTTGTCAAGTCCCACCATGTTCCCAATAATATGACTATTTTTTTCCCTAGACCATTTCACAAATTTTTCCTTCTGTTTATCATGATTTCTATAATATTGTTTCTTTTTGTTTTTGAGTATTTATATATATGGTATAAATTATTTAGTTTGTATTATAATATATATATATATATATAATATAATAATTTAAATAGTAGTCGTCCTGCTTCCTGCTATTGCGTTTTTGCAGCTGGCTTCTACGCATTTCTATCTGAGATTGATAACTATGAGCCCCACTTTCCGTTAGTGTCCTCCCAAACAGCCTTCCATTCTAAACATGATATCTTCCTAAATTTGCTTGCTTTCACCCCATTTTATGTTCCAAAATATTTATTATTTCCTTTGTTTTGGTTTTCTCCCCATCATATACTGTGTTCAAGAAACCTCAATTATAGTTTTAATATTGGTAGGTAATGTTGTTTATCAACTTCACTGCTGAAGGTGCTGAAACTTTAAAATCAAAATACCGAGAAACTGCCGAGCAATATAGACAACCAGGTTTAAGCTTTCTGGTGGGAGACGTCAGGTCTACTAAAGGTTCTTTCCAGGTTTGAATCAAAATGTGTTAAACATTCTGCAGTTTACCGTGCTTTAAATCAAGATATCTTAAATCAAAATACTCTAGGTGTAACGTTCTGTAGTTGTTCTCCGCTTAATATCAATATTTGACATTTTGTATGGCTTGTCTTCGCAGTATTTTGGAGTGAAGGAAGACCAAGTACCTCTAATTTTCGTACAACGTAATGATGGGAAGAAATTTCTTAAACCCAATTTGGAACCTGATGACATTTCAACTTGGTTCAAGGCATACAAGGTTAATCTTATTTCTCTTGGTAGTTTTTGCTTTTGCCTGATTTAATCTGCCATCTTATTTGTAGTTGTAGTGAACTCTTTAACCTAAAATTATCTTATTTAGGCTGTTATTTTTCTTGAAAATAAAACTTTTTATCATTTTCTTTTTGAACATTTCAGGATGGAAATATTGCCCCATTTTTTAAGTCTGAACCTATTCCTGAAGCTAACGACGAACCTGTTAAAGTGGTAGTTGGGGACAGTCTCCAGGACATAGTTTTCAACTCTGGGAAGAATGGTATACTGTATTACCGTTTCTATTTGGTTTTATTCCATGGATTATGAGATAGACTTTGCCGTTCACTGTGCTTGAATAAACAATATCACTTTTCTAATGTTCTTTGCGTGTGAAAGAGCATTACATTACAGTCCAATTTAGATGATTAGATAATGTATCTCTCGAGTTTTTGCAATATCAACCTTCACATGAAGCTTATAGATATAATTTTACCACATTTCTAGCACCTAATGATATTCTTTATATAAATGTTAAATACTATGAACCTGTTACTATTATCGTTGGTAGTAAATTATAAAGGAACAGACTGAATTTTTTTAGTTAAACATCAAAGGAACCTCTCTTCATTTATGAAATTAAAAGAAAGTTTTACGAAAATTGATCAAATTAATTTATAAAAAAACTAAAGATGGTATGTTAGCAATATAGAATGTGGCATCAAAGTAGCCAATGCTCTCTCAACTTGTGATCATACTAATTTTTTAGGAATTGAAGTTCTTTTGACTGTAAGTAGCTGCTTGCTTGTGGCTAGGCAGCCACATGTGATGTAGTATTTTGTGACTCTACATCTTGGCATACATTTCCTATAAAAGATCTTGAAATACTGATGTGTTAAATTGCTGAGAAAGTTGTGTACTGTGTTGATGTCTGTATATAAAATTAAACTGCCGATGGTCATATAATTAAACCTCCGTTTTCTTCAGGAAACAAGTCATTCTGATACTGTTATATGTATCTGTGATTATGTATATAGCAGCATTAATTATACATGCAAAGTAAAATGCCCTTCTGATACCATTATGTATTTGTGATTATATGTGGCAGTACTTATACACAAAGTAGAATCTCTCTCACAAAATCACTTTGCCTTTATCGTTCCAAGTTAGAATAATCTAACTGCTAACACAAACTTCTTGCAGTTCTGCTGGAGTTTTATTCTCCCTGGTGTATTTACTGCACAGAGTTGGCCCCAATATTGGAGGAAGTTGCCGTCTCATATGAAAGTGATGCTGATGTTATTATTGCAAAACTTGTAAGAAATGTATCTTGTTTCCAGCTTTGATTGGTATGATATTATATTCGCATCAATTTATGGTGGAGGTAGCTCTGTCCGCTGACTGAAAGCTGTCTGCTACAGAAACTGGGAGTGTATTTTAAGAAATACATTTTTATGAAAGATCATATCATCTTATGCTATTTTTTCCAAGTTATAGTCTGCTTGTTGTTTGTCACTTTCCAGGATGGAATCGCCAACGATATCTCAAGTGATTCCTTTGAAGCCAAACGTTATCCAACTGTGTACTTCAGGTCAGCAAGTGGAAAGATATCAAAATACAGTGGCAATAGGACCAAGGAAGACTTCATAGAATTCATTGAAAAGAATCGGGATAAACCTGTTCATCAAGAACAAGAAAAGGGTGAGAAAGAAAAAGGAAAAGATGAGCTTTGAAAGGTAAGAGTCTGTAGATCATTAGTTGTCTATTTTCTTTGGAATACTGTAAATATTCTTTCAAACTTTGCTATCCACATTTTGATTTAGTCTCTCCTTTGCAGGAAAGTAGTTGTTCATCTTGGGAGATAAAGACACACTAGTGCCACTTTATCTTCCTCTGCTTGCCTTTAATGCTTTCGGTTTCCTCTATGTATAATGTATGTAATGTGTGTTTTACGGAAGAAAATGGGAGTCTTTGTTTGGTGAAGTGAAGTCCAATTTAGTGTTGTTGTACAAGTTCTGGCTGGTACCCGATATAAAATATGCTTCTTTCTCTTTAAAAATTATTTTTATTTGATTTTAGTTTTCTTTTTAAATATCATGTTTTTATTATTTTAATTTGAAAATTTAGAAGTCTTCAACCAATTACCCCAGATATACAAATCTCAAGTTTCGATTCCTAATAAATGTTAATTTTAACGAATTTGATAACAAAAAATGATTTTATTTAAAGATTTAAAAAGATTTTAGAGAAATAAAAATTTGTTTTATCTTTAAAATAATTGTCGTAGTTACATATCTTAAGAATAGAATTTCATACTTAATAATTTGTTTAGATGAGATAATAAAAAGGATAGTGAAAAAAAAAATTGTTTAAATTAAAAAAGTAAAAATAAAAAATATTATTTTTTATTAATAATTTTAATATATTTTAAATTATTAATTATTATAATAATAATAACAACAAAATATTAATAAAATAGTTTTAAATAAAATTAATTATATATTTTTCTTCATAAATCTTCATATTTAATTTTAGATATATATATATATATATATATATATAGTTTTTTAAAAGTCAGCACATTTGAAATATTGAAAAGTGTATTTCTTCACGTTTCTACCCTTCTCGTGTTTCCAGGTTGAAAACAGACAAAATAAAATATATAAAAGAAAATAAAATAAAAATACAAGTCATTCTAATCTAACCTAACTTCTAAGTTAAATGTAATTTTTTTATATTTAATTAAAAATATATATAAATTAAGTTGAACTAAATTTGGTTAATTTTATTATTTAACCTAATAAAAATATGTACATTGGATTAAATTAGGTTTTATATTTTTTTTTATCAAATTAAATTCAATCTATTTTTATAATTGTGTTAGATCGGATAAATTAAGTTATTAATATTCCAAAATATATTTTAATAAATTAAATATTTTTTATTAAAATATTACTTAAAATATCTTTCAAAAATAAATTATATTATTTAATATTAAATAATTAAATAATTCAAAAATATATTTAAATAATTAAATGATTAAATAAATTAAATAATATATATTATTATTTAATATTTTTGAATCTCAAATTCAACATTAAACATTTATTATTGTACAACTCAAGTTTAACTAAAATAATATAGTTTAAGATAATTATATTTTAAATTAAATCAGGTCATCAATCCAATTAATATCCTTAATTTTAACTCTAAATCTAAA
Source organism: Macrotyloma uniflorum (assembly GCA_016859785.1). Classification (NCBI taxonomy): domain Eukaryota; kingdom Viridiplantae; phylum Streptophyta; class Magnoliopsida; order Fabales; family Fabaceae; genus Macrotyloma; species Macrotyloma uniflorum. Next base: position 4,200,535 of record BDMB01000001.1, read on the forward strand.
AATTAGAAAAAACCTTAAATTATAGTCCCGTGGTGAATAAATCTGGTATGAAGACAAATTAAAAAAAAAAAAAAACATGTTAGATACAAATAATATAAGCTTGACAATAATATAATATTAATTTAAAGTAAATAATATAAGCTTGCATAAGCAGAAAACACCAGTGTTGGAATGATCAATATGAGGGTAGTTTTGTGAGTGAATGGAAAAGTTATTCTGCCTAATAAATCAGATACAAATCATTTCAAAATTGCATTCTTTACTTTATTCTATACAATCAATATGTTTCATGACATAACATATCTTATTCAGTGAATGAGTTTATCGACAACTTGATAGAAGAAATATTAAAGTTTATTACCGGAAAATGTTTATTTATATGCATGTTTTTAGCTACACCTATTTATATAATATCTGTAAATATCATATTTATATTTTAGAGTACATTATATTATATTTAATAAAATTAAATGAATTTTATTTAACATAATATTTTTTTTATATTGAATCGTATCGATTGAGCATAAATATGTATTGAATAATGAATACTAAAAAAACGTAGATGTCTTATTTAGTATACAATAATAAGAAAGTGAAAGAAAGTTTTAATTCCTTATTTTGATTAAATATATTACATTACTATTACTAACTCATTTAATATAGAATAAAATATACTTAAGATTATTATTTTTTTATAATTACAATATTGATACAATTTATTCACCCATAAACTAATGACTACTAAAATTATTGGCTCAATCACAGGATTTTCTTTTTCAACATAATTATTATTAATTGAAAATATAATTAGTATACTAATTTGTGCTTTATACAAAAACATAAATATTACTATATAGTTGAAAAATTATATTAAAAATATATTTAATTTTTAAATTATATTATAAATAAATTCATAATAAATATATTTAAATATACAATATTATATATTAACAGCAAAGAATTAAAATTTTGGCATAAAATTATTTTAAATTTAATAATTTAAAAACTATTAAATTTAATTCATAAACTATAAATACAAAAGATAATTTAAAAGGATAAATTTATTTTAAAAAATAAGTTAAAAAATAGATAATTGAAGAGGACTGAGAAAGAAAATTTTGAATTAATATTTAAAATAGTATATTTAATTTGATTTTGAACATTTCATTCCTTCTTTGCCTAGTCAACCACTTAATCTTATATTAATTAAGAAAAAAAAAATCGAGTAAAGTAGTCAAAGGATGCTATCAACAATAAACTCTTTCCCTTAATCAATCCAACGTCAGAATGGTCACGCAATGATTCAAATCCGTCAGATTTGTTGAGCCACAAATATCTAACATACACCTCACCTACACGGATTACGAGCACCCTAAAAAATATTTATGAAATATTCTTAATTAAAGTCTTATTTATTAGTATTAAAGTCACCCATTTTATCAGGGATACTGAAGAAAAGAAAAGAAAAGAAAATACCATTAAAAAGTTATTAAATTAAAATTAAAAAAAAAAAGATGTTGTGTGACAAGAATAATCGAATCAGATTTCGCCATGTCAGCAAGAGTGCCAACGTGGGGACACAAGATTCGCTAGTAGTACAGAAAGTCCAAAATATCTTAGAAACATAGCGCACGTGTCATGGGGTGTTTTTTTGGGGTCTGTTTCTAACTCCTACAAAAACCCCCCTCGTGACTGTCTCCAAATCCCAATTACTTTCATAGCTTCTTCTGCAGAGGAACAATGGCGCGTAGGGTTTCAATTTGCTCATTCTTCTTCGTGTTCGCACTTTCTCTTTTCGCGGCTCAGATCTCTGCCGAGGAGTCTTCCCAGACTAAGGAGTTTGTTCTCACATTGGATCACTCCAATTTTCATGAAACTATCAGCAAGCACGATTTCATCGTCGTTGAGTTCTACGCTCCGTGGTATTTTTCGATTCCGTCGTTTGTTTGCTTGTTTTTATTTTCTGCTTGATGTTTACTCGGTCTGATCTGTTGCATTTGGTTTGACTTTGTTCTACGTCTCGCTTTTGTTAATTTCCTGTTCTGATTTTGTGTCTGTGCTGATGTCCACATTTTAGTCTGATCTATTTTTTATGTTTTGGATTTAATTCTTTGTTTTCATTTGAACTGGTAATGCTTGATTTGCATGTTGATTCTATTGATCAGAATCGGTTTCATTGAGATCGATTGTTACCGATATTGGTGCATTGTGGTTTTGATGTGATTTTTTTTTTTCTTTTTTAGGTGTGGCCACTGTAAGAAGCTTGCTCCCGAGGTAATTTTGGTTGCCTTTAATTTTGGGGTTTCCTTTGAGTTTTTATGGTAGGATTATATGAATGATGATTTTCTGGTATGTTTGTTTTTGCAGTATGAGAAAGCTGCTTCTATCTTGAGCAGTCATGATCCTCCGGTTGTTTTGGCTAAAGTTGACGCCAATGAAGAGAAGAACAAGGAACTTGCATCGGAATATGATGTTAAGGGATACCCAACAATTAAGATTGTGAGGAATGGGGGAAAAATTATTCAGGAATACAAAGGTCCCCGAGAAGCCGATGGCATCGTTGACTATTTGAAGAAACAGAGTGGTCCTGCTTCAACCGAAATTAAATCCGCTGATGAAGCCACTGCTTTTATTGGTGAAAATAAAGTTGCTATTGTAAGTGACTGATTGTTCATTTTTCTTTATTTTAACTCACATTGGCCTGTAATAATATATTCCTATTTTTCCAGGTTGGAGTTTTCCCGAAATTTTCTGGGGAGGAGTTTAATAACTTTACTGCCATAGCAGAGAAGTTGCGTGCTGACTATGACTTTGGTCATACTCTGAATGCCAAACATCTTCCTAGAGGTGAATCATCAGTCGCTGGCCCTGTGGTTAGGTTATTCAAGCCGTTCGATGAACTTGTTGTTGACTCCAAGGTAGCGTTGATTTATGCGGATTAATTTTTCAATCTTATTTGATGTTTTAATCTTATTTTGGCCGTGTATAAAATTGTCTTGTGCTTGTAGGATTTCCATGTGGATACTCTAGAGAAATTTGTTGAGGAATCTAGTATCCCTGTCGTTACTGTCTTTAACAATGATCCTAGCAACCACCCCTTTGTTGTGAAATTCTTCAGCAGCCCCAATGCAAAGGTAATAAGCTATTTATGTCAATTTTTGTTCTTTCAGTATTGAACTGGAGAATTCCTTATTAATCACTCTATTGCAGCTGTAGTTTATCTTTGTATTTTTTACAGCCTGTATTTTATATTTATTGAACACCTAATTCCTACTGCTACTTAGCAGGGCATGGATTCAATTAGCGGCTTTCAATTGCGGCCATTGGACTTCTAGCGCTTTTTGCTTTCTGTAATTTTGTCTTTTTAGTATATATATGTAGCATATAGTATAGATTATAAATTATTCAGTTTGTACTATACTAATTTTTAAAATAGTAACCATGCCGCTTCCCATCACATTATTTTAGGAGCTTGATGCTAATTATTGGCTCCACTTTCTGCTAGTGTTCTCCTCATACTGAACATAATAGCATTTTCCTAAATATGCTTCCTTTCACCACAGTTCCTGTTCCATAATGTTTATTAATTCCTTTGTTTTGGTTGTCTGCCCATTTTATTCTGTTTTCAAGAAGCCTAAATTAAATTTTTACTCTTGGTAGTCAATGTTGTTCATCAACTTCACCGCTGAAAGTGCTGAATCATTAAAATCAAAATATCGTGAAGCTGCTGAGCAATATAAACAACAGGGTGTAAGCTTTCTGGTTGGAGATGTTGAGTCTAGTCAAGGAGCTTTCCAGGTTTGGATCAAAATATGTAACATTCTGTAGTTGTTGTGTCTTTGCCTAATACCAATATTTGACATTGACTATGCCTTGTCTTGACAGTATTTTGGACTGAAGGAAGAACAAGTACCTCTAATTATCATACAACATAATGACGGGAAGAAATTTTTTAAACCCAATTTGGAAGCCGATGAGATTCCAACTTGGTTGAAGGCATACAAGGTTATTCTTATTTCTCTTAGTAGCTTATTACTTAGGCCTAATTCAATCTGGTTTATTATTTGTAGTGGTTAGGATATATTAGTTTACTGAGCTCGTTAATTTTAAATTATGTAATTGCATACTGCTATTTGTCTTTTATAATTAGAAATTTTAACATTTTCTTTCTCAATATGTCAGGACGGTAATATTGCACCATATGTGAAATCTGAACCTATTCCTGAAACGAACAATGAACCAGTTAAAGTGGTAGTTGGGGACAGTCTCCAGGACATTGTTTTCAAGTCTGGGAAGAATGGTATACTTAATTCTTTTTCTAGTTCGATATTATTCCATTTATTATCAGATAGATTTTGGCATACACTTCACTCTAAAAAAATATCATGTTTTTAATCTTTCTTCTTTGTGAAAGAGCATTACAAGTCCAATTTAGATTATTACATAATGAATACATCTTGAGTTTTTGTAACATCAACATTTACGTGAAGCTGGCAGATATTATTTTATATTTTTAACACATTTAATATGCAGAATCTGTTCGCAGAATCATTTGTTGCAAACTATGAAGAATAAGACTTTAGTTTTTTTAATGAGAAGTTGTGTTAAACATTTGATGTAGGTCTCTAAGTTTATAAAATTAAAAGAAAGAAAAAAGTTGATCAAGTTATTTATATAAAAGCCGAAGATTTTATCGCAATAGAATGTGGCATCATAGTGGCCAATCGTCTTACTTCTATTAGCTCGTGATCATACTCTTTTTTAGGAATTGAAGCTGTTTTGACTGTTAGTCATAGCTGGTTGATTGTAAACAAAATCGCTTTTGCGTAGTATTTTTATGTTTCTTTACAAAATTAATCTGCCGATGCTAATTCGATGAAGTCTTTACTTTCTAAAGTAAACTATTTATTTATTTTTATGTATGGTAATAATTATGGCCGTAGTAGAATCTTCATGCATCGCTTGTGTTAATTAGTTATTTGCCTTTATAACTTCTAACACAAACAATATATGCAGTTCTGCTGGAGTTTTACGCTCCCTGGTGTGGTCATTGCAAACAGTTGGCGCCAATATTGGAGGAAGTTGCTATCTCATATCAAAATGATGCGGATGTTATCATTGCCAAACTGGTAAGATTTATTCAGTTTTTATCTTTGATTAGTGTGATAGTATATCCTTTTCAGTCGATGCTGGGAGTATCTATGACAGATGAACTGAAAGGGGGTGGTGTAATAGCTTGGAACACATTTGTGTAGAGTTTTACGATTACCATTTAATTAAGGTGCTATTTTCTTTTTGCTAAGTTACATTGTGCATGTCGTTTGTCACTTTGCAGGACGCAACTGCAAACGATATCCCAAGTGATACCTTTGATGTCCAAGGTTATCCAACCCTGTACTTCAGGTCATCAAGTGGAAGTCTGTCACAATACGACGGTGGTAGGACAAAGGAAGACATCATAGAATTCATTGAAAAGAACCGTGATAAACCTGCCCATCAAGAACAAGGAACAGAAAAACCTGCTCATCAAGAAGAACAAGGGAAAGTTGAGCAGGAAAAAGTAAAAGATGAACTTTGAAAGGTAAGTGTGTATGGATAATTAGTTGTCCATTTTGCAATGCTATAAAATCAATTTTAAGACTTTCTTTGCATATTTTTTATTTAGTCCTTTTTTTGCAGGAAAGGAGCTGTACCTCTCGGGATATAGGCAAGCAGTTACATGTGGGTTGTTAACCCTTTTATCAGAATTTAGTCAATCTTTTCTCTTTTCGGTCAGTTTCCTTTTATGTATGATTTCCGAAATAAAACGATATTTTACTTTGGCGGAGTAGAGTTTAGTTCTGGAAAAGTTGTAACTGAGATATAAATTAATTTAGTGAAGGTTTTCAGTACTCCCAAATGTTATGTTTCCCCCTTAATCATATGATTATATAAATTTTTTAATTAAAATTAATTTGTATATCCAATAAGATTATGTTTAACAGTTTAATTTTTTTTTAATTCAATCAAATCAATAACGATGATTTATCAATCAAATCAAATTAATAACTGTGATTTGCAAATTTCATGTATCAATCAAATCAATAACGGTGATTTGCAAATTTCATTTATTAATTGTTGCTCTATATTTTTCTGTGCTTAGCTATACTCATTATGCAATTAAAACAATTTTTTGTTTTTGCATTAATTATTTTTTAATTGTTCATAAAAGCTACGTTAAAAAAATTGAAATTAGTTTTGTCGAAATTGATTCTAATTGAATCTAATTTTATATGATTATACATAGTTTTGAAATTTGAACCTTTGACAAGAATGTTCAGTTGAGTTGTTTTTCAATAAGAATGTCGGTACATGTATGTTTGTTCTCTTCAAATGAAAAACGTTTTAGAAGTTTTTTTAAGGGTGGGAGAAGGTTTCGGTCCATCAATTTATTAATTAGTTGACTGGTGGTCAATCATCAAACTTAATTGCAAATAAATAAAATAAAAAAGTTACAACTTCTAATTTTATAATATTATCTTGAATTTACTTTAATTTATTCTAATATTAGTTTTCAAATACTTATTTGTATTTTTTATGTAGTCAATTTTTCTTTTTTTAACTTGATTGAAAACTAACTAAATTAATTTTCATCTATTTTTAATTATTAGTATTAATTTTCATCTTTTGATTATCTAATATTTTAGTGTTTTCTACCTTCTACACCTCTTATTTTGTACTTTCATATTCTCTTTATTCGTTAAAAATTATGTACGTATAATATCTTTTTTTAAATAATGTATCTATAATTTTAAAACTTTTTTTTTCAAGACTAGAGATTGCAGTTACTAAGAATCGATTATTAAAATTAATTGAGAGTTATTTAAAATTTGATTAACAAATATTAATGTAATATGATGTAATTAACGGTGTATATTAAATTGATAAACTTGATTATTAAAAAAGTTATTAAAAAATTAAAATTATGTCTCAAATAATCGTCTTATTGATTTATAGTGACGGTTTTGGGTGATTTGGAATTGTATTTTCAAACCTTATTACCTTATCATGTATAAAAAAATATTCCAAGACTTCAGAGTCTAATGCACTCTCAAATTTGATATTCTATTATATGTAGATAAGCCTCACAAAATAAAAGTATTAAAAAGTGAGGTATGGTAAAAATCCTAACAATATTGAAATAACACTAATTTTCTGTGTTTTGTATACCTCTAATGTGCAAATTCACACTTCTCTTTCAATTGTCTGAAAATCACACCTAATAATTGGTGAAGAAAGTTACAATTCCCTTAATTCATCAATGAAATAGTTAAATCATGAATTTACATCATTTTTTCATTAATGAAATCATTACATGAATTTATGAATTTATGTATCTTCTTATTTTATCTTAGAATATCGTAAATATTTCTAATCCTTCTAAAATATTTTCAACATAAAAAATATGAATTTTATCATCTTTATAAAGGATGTTATGTTTTTTAAACTTTTCTTCAAACTTCTTAAAGTTTCTTCCATTCATTTTTTTAGACTCTTGTTATTTTTTCCTTTTATTTTTTATTCACTTTTTATATATTTTCCATGCCCTCGTTACAAATAAAATCAAATAAAAATATTTGTAAATAAATAATAAAAAACTACTAAAATAGAGTTGTTATTGAAAATAACCAGTGATGGATTTTTTGAATAGAAATGGGTTTTGATACCCCAATCTTTTTTTCAATATATATATTAAATTGATTTTAATAAAAAAATATTTTTAATTTTATTTTATATTATAGTTTTCACACCTCCAAAATTTATTAGTATCCTCCACCATGGAAAATAACATTTCTTTATTATCAGATTTTCAATCTATAGTAATGATTAGGATAATAATGATAAATTTATATAAGATGTATGCACCAAAAATACTCTGCTGTTTTCAATAACTCTTTTTTAAAAAAATTGATAAAATTAAAAAAATAAATTTTAGTCTACTAAAAATTTAAACTAAAGTCTATACATATACATATTAGTTAGTTTCATCACTCACTTAAAATTTCTAGTTACAACCTTGATTCATATTATTATTACTAATGTCGAAGATAATATAGTCATCCTCAGAGTCTATGGAATTGGTAATAGATTCTTTTTGTTTATAGTCATCCTCAGAATCTATGGAGCTGCTAACAAATTCTTTTTCTTTATAGTCATCCTCAGAATCTATCGAACTGTTAACAGATTCTTTCTCCAAAGAGTTTTCAAGCGATTTGAGAAAGTGTGATTGAAGTTTATCCAAATCTGATAATTGAAGAGGCTTCAGCAAAAACTCTTCTGCACCTCCTTCTAAGCACCTATCAACAATTCCATAAATTTGTCAATTATTATGACATTAGTATTAGACAAAAAAAATGTCACTAAGTGATGATGAATTTCAATTATGAAATTCCCAAGTTCTTTAAAGGACTGCAACTAATTATGGTAAATCTTAAAGATCAATTTTGAACACTGTTAAAAAGAAACAGATAATTGAATTCTAAAAATGAAGCAAGGAAAACTTACATGCTAATTCTGGAAGGTAAATTTTCTGATGACATAATCACGACTGGAACATCTTTCCAAGAAGATCCCTGCAGCGGGTAAGCACTGTCAAAACAAGAAAGAAAGGAAAACAAAAAGAAAACCAAATTAAAGAAAAGGAGAAAAAGTGAAAGCAAACTTAGATCCTGAAATCTGTAACTTTTCCTTTTTCTTTTATCTTTCTTTTTACTGAAAACTACAACTCGTCTAAAAAATGTTATTTATGAATGCAATGATGAACAAAAACAAGATCAGTGAAAACGAATTAACTGGGGCAGTTATCTGCAGTCTGCAAATGAATGATGTGATTATAAACTGTTCTAACTCTTGATTGAAGGAGAAGGGAATGTTTGAAATCTTTAGTGTGTGATTAGTACATGCTATTGAAGCTAAAAAAGTCACAGGGAATTTCGGGAATGTGTCGGGGAATAAGAGTTGTGTGTGTCGACCTTGACTCGTTTGAGTAAATCATAGCCACTCATCCCAGGCATGCAATAGTCTGTCATGATCATATTCACTTTGATTCCCTGCAATGCAAAAGATGCAACAGAAAGTACATGTTACTGTTTGCTATTAATTTGGAATATCTCACCCCACTATAACTACATACACACATATCACAGTCACAAAAATTAAAGGTGAGAAATGACCACGATGAAACTAGCTACATAGCAAAAACCAAATTGAATGGTCTATACTGAAACCTTTTTGTACCTGTTTTTCTTTTCTAAAAGAGAGGCTTAAAGAAAAGAAAAGCAAAAAAAATAACTGATGTAGACAACAGCAGATACGATTCTAGGAGCGTGGCAATCGGGCATCAAACCAACAATTACGAGTACCTACACAATGTAAAAGTCTCAACTTTTTCTACAAAACTTTGATTCATTCGTTAAATTGTTCTTTTTCTTTTTTTGTGGCATGCTTGCGGGATTACAATGTGTCTGATCTTCAAGAAAAACTAGCATAACATAGATAATATTATGCTATCTTATGTTGAGATCATCAGTGAATGGAAGTGGTGGTGAAAGAGAAATGGTCAATTTAATTGAAAGTCACTTCATGATTCTTGACATTAGCCATCCTAATTAACTGGTACTTCACGTGATTCAACAAGAATCCAGTGTTGTTTACATTAACTACAATTTCAGAAACCTCCTCCTGATTAATTACTGCATATATGTATCTTTTGAAGGTAATTTTAGGAGAAAAAACATTCCCATATTCCACCCTTCTATGCATCAATGATAATTTATAACAATTATAATGAAGATATCACATTTTAGTCTTCATTTTTTTTTAATCTTTAATTTTATCAAGTAACTGTTATACTTCTTTATATTTTATTTTCCACTCTAGAATTAACTAAACCCTTTTATTATTTATTTAAATTTCATCTTCTTCCTTGTTCTTGGTAGAGAAACGTGACTGTCTTTTCCCATAGAAGAGGAAGAAACGAAGACAGCATTTTTGAAATCGAATGCTGTTGTTAATTAAGGGGGAGGAAAGAGTTTAACTACATGAAAGGAATAACTAATGCTGCATTACAACGAAATGGAAGCCATTTAGAAGTACTAACTTGTTTTGAGAACTAGTGTTGTCAGCGAATTAAGCAAGAACTTACTTCTATGTACAGAAAAAAAAAAGTCCATAGAATGAAACTACAAGTCAGATCAATGGACTGGCTCAAATGTAGTTCCCAAAAAACACACTAATCTTAAAAACCATTGAAGATAAAAAATAAAAAACAGAATAATAAGATTAGTACCTCTTCCTGCAATGGTTGAGGTGGAGGAGAAGATGAGGATTCTAAAGAGGTTGAAGAAGTAGTATCATGAAGATCATCAACCAACCCAAGATATTTCAAAGCCTTGTCTCCAGAGTCCACGCAGGTTACTGCTTAACAAATAATCAAACACAAAACCATAAGCCAAATTAACAACGCAGAACCTGAGAATTAAGATGGTATGGTAGCAACATTAGGAGGCTAGGGAAGAATTAGAAAGAAAAAAGAAAAGGGTATATTCTAGGTACCTTTGCATGAAGAACCTCTTAGGAGCCTCTCCAAAAGCTTCCTATCTGTGACACTGTCGTCCACTGCCAACACATGAAAATGTTGCTCCTGCGGTTGCGGCTGTTGTTGCTGTAACTGTAGTTTTCTAGTATCCACAAACTCCATATCAGGGTTGAGAATAAGCTTCTGAACACTATCTATATGTTTACTTGCAACATATATATATATATATATATATATTTAATATAGCTGGTTAAAATGTATGTATCAGTAAGTCAGTGTCACGCACGGAGAGAGAAAAAGGGAGAGAGAGAGAATGGGAAGAAGAGGTGGAATGTAATTATCCCTCATAGCTTTTATTTTTAATTTTTTGTTTTGGTATTAATGGGTGCATGAGAGAAAAAACTGTGGTGGTACAGTGTCGTTTTTTGTGTGTGCTTAGCTTCTTCATGCTGAGATCTTCTCCCTAGATTCTCTCTACCACATTGGTACAACCACCACAAATACATAAACTTTCTCTCTCTTTCCCCTTTCAATTGGATTTTATTTGATTGCTAAGGAAAAACCCAAGATCTTTGTTCCTATTTGGTCATCATTATGATGGAAACAAGGTTGAAATTTTGGGTGAGGATACCCTTGCCTTAATCTATTTGTGCCATCACTTTGAAAATTAAACCAACCTTCTTTCCGAACTAATTAAACTGCTTTTGCTTTCTCATTAATTTTCTCAACTGCATATATTAATTTTCCAAGGGCAATGAGTGGGGTTAATTTCTGTTCCCTTTTACCTTATTTCAATATTCTTGCTTCTCCACCCACTTTTGTTTACTTTCTCATGGTAAAATAGACAGTGTCTTATGTTACTTCTAAAGTGCATGATGCATTCATTCGGTAAGATAATTTCGGAGACTTTGCTCCAACTAACAGATAATCTTACATCACCCTATTTTACTTTAGCCTAACATTTCGCTAAGGAATGTAGAATGTGACCCCTAATTAAATAGGATCATTTTACTATCATCATTTTGCTATAGAAATTAAGTTAATCAAAATTTTCCACTCATCATTTCATGTAAGCAAATGATTCTGGGTCTCTAAACTCCTTTAGTACTGTGAAGTTCTGCACTGAAAATTGTTGTGAAGAACTTGTAATTTTGATGTTTAATATCCTCACATGCTCAAACCCATCAACTCTTTACACATGACAAACTCATTCTGTCGGGCACGAAAAATTTGAATAAACTACATATGAAATAAGATGTTTGAAATCCACATGGTCAATTAAGATTCTACGAACTCCTATTCCTAATAGCTACAACCTACGTGATTATTGTGATATTTCATCTTCTTCTTCTTTTTCTATTTTGATTTCTGGCATACCAGTATGGTAACCTAATCTTAATTAATGTTGTCAGCTACTTTGCACCCAAATTTACGCAAACAACAATAACAAGATCTTTATGAAATCCCACCGAATATCAGAAAATAGATGTGTGCTTACCTGAACTTGGACGCAATGTTGACATCGCCAAAGACCCTGATGGAAAAAATTTGTTTGTAGTCAATTTCTAAGTTAAACGAAGAGTAAAAACATGAATAAATCTTGCATCTGCTTTAGTTGTTCACTTTGGGTAAACAAGTCACATCACACAGTGACCAAAACATTAGAAATTTCACAGAATGTGTGTTACATTCATACAAAGGTTACCATTACTGTTTACATAGTAAATGGTAAAGGGAGAAGAGATAAGTAAATTGGGACCAAAGTGGGGTCCATTTAGGAAAATTTGAAATCTTAAGTGGGTCCAAGAAAATATAATCTTTTGTGAAATCCCTAACTCATTCCTCTCTTGAGATATAGATTTCCCAATATTTGGAATCTGTTCCCATCGAGGGTGTCCAAAGCAGAAAAATTTTCCTTTAGGGTTTGTTCAAAATCCTTTTTTCACACTTGAGTGTGGGACCCAATTGCTGTCTGCCACGTGTTCCTTTCTTTCATCTCTAGACCTAATTATCGTCTGACATTCGGACACACTTGTAACGTGGTGCCTCATCAACCCTCAGATAACATCAATATCGTCCACAATCATTTTACTTCTTCTGTTATTTTTTCTTCTCTTTTTCTCTTTTCTTTTTCTATTGCTTTCATATTTTACACAATCCCATTTCAGTGTTCCTAAATGAATCTGTTTTGCCAACACACGCCACACAAAATAATGCATTTAACTCCAAAGAAAGAGCCAAAAACCAAACCAAGGAAACATATGCTATGCTTAGTATTTGACCTTTAAGGATCAAAATATTTTCAAAACAAGTACTCAATTTTATCCATAAATAATAATAATGAATTTAAATTTATTATATCATCATACAACATGATTCTCACAAAATTTGTTAGAAATATTACATATTAATAAAAATATATATATATATATATAAATATATTAAAATAATAAATTATCAGAATATATTATAAATAAAATACTATATTTTATTCATATACTAAATTATGTTAATAATAAATTATAAGTATACTATTTTTTGTGTTAAAAGATTAAAGAGAATAAAAAATAAGATAAATTATGTTAAAATTTAAAATGAATTAAAATGTTATATCGATAGAAATAAAAAGGTTGATATTAGTAAAAATAAAAAAGTTAAATAAAATATAAATGGAAAGACACGTAAACTCTTAATTTTAATATTTTAATATTTTGGGTAAAGAATAAAATTGTATTTTCTTATATAATTATGGTTTATCCTTATTATTAAAATTCTTCTGGTATTACTTTCTTATATAATTGTAATTTATCTCATTGTGAAAAATCTCTCAATATTATTTCATTTTTCATTTTTACCTTATTATGAAAAATCTATCCCCTTCTAATTATCCAACAGATTAAAAAATTATTTTATAATATTATTCTATCTTTATAATTATATATATATATATATATATATATATATATATTCTTTCTTCTATATTTAGATTTTATTCCCTTAAAATTTATCTGTCTTGGTAATGTGTGTGAATGGGAAATACAGTGAGGTGATGGTTAATGATAAGTATGTGGAATCTTTTGTAAGGAAGATGAACAATTGGTTTGAATTTGGGTGATCTAAAAAAGCATTTTCTTTGTACAGAGTTTCAACCCTTCTTATACTAAAATGCATAAAAATAAAAACGAATCACATGCTTCTAACATTTTCATCACTCAATAAAGACGACAAAATGATTTTTGTATCCATGACTCAATCAATCCATATCCATGCTTAACTTTAATCTTTTTTTTTTATGATGACAAAATCAAATGAATTAGAAAAATAATTTTGATTAGTCAACCTATCGAATTCAGGTGTTCTTTGAACCTTTGAGTCTGCTTAGTGTTGCTTCTCTATCCCAATGAATTGACACATAAAAAACTAATTAATGAACGAATCAAATAGTTTTTATTAAATATTATGTTCACAGGTTGATTTTAATATATTTTTATTAGATTATGAATGAATTAATAATTTTTTTCATTGACCAATTTTATTCTAACATACGAGCAGTGGAATCACGGAATCAGAAAAGAAAGAAAAAGAAAAGAAGATGCCGGAAATTATTTAAATAGTGAAACTGTAACATACAACATATGCAACCAATTATTTAAATATTTATAGAAGGACAACATTAAAATTTGTAAACTTTAAACTCTATTTAAAATGTTTTCTTATGGGATGTGAAAAAAAAAACCCCAACCAAATCAAAATAAGACTATTTTGAAATCAAACTGAAACAAACCATTTTTTAAAATAAAAATCATACTATGTTTTATTTTTAAAAATTATACCAATCTCTATTTTTAGATTATTTTCTAGTTTTAAAGATTCTTGTTAGAAATAGAGAAAACTAAGTTGTTTTTTTATCAATATAAATATTTGAAAATAAAATAATACTTTTGTAATTATTTCTGAAAGTGAAAAATAGATTTTTTATTTTCAATCAAACATGTCCTTAGATTTTCAATATTTATTTACAATGACAATAACAAAATTTAAACATCAAATCTTCTGTAAATTACTATAGTGACTTTTATCTTTCTAATTTGATGAAGAAATCTATAATTATGTAATAAAGAATTTCCGAAACATTTATCTTAACTTGATTAATTCGTATCACTTTAAAATCAATTTTAACAAAAAAAAAAAACTTATCATTTTCTTTTAATATAGAAGAGTATTTTAGATATGAAGAGGAACCCATTAATTTTAAGAATAAAAAATTATTTATTTATTTTTAATCTAATTATTAAAATAAATTATTATTTTAGATTGTTACATTATAAGAAAATAAAAAATGAGATAAATAATAAATAATAGGGTGTGAACTTGTGACAATTTTTAAACTTTGAATAGTCAAATTAGTGTCACTTTTCCCTTTGTCATGTGTTTAAGAAGGAAAATGTTGGGAAGTTTCTTTGCTTTGTACCTTTCGTTTATGAACTTCCTATATTGGCCCATTGTTCGTACCAATTCCTAAAGTGACCAATGTTTTCGATGGTGCCAAGAAAATAAAAAATATAACCAAAAAGAGAATGAAAAAAATATTAAAAAACGTCAAATGAATAAATGATAAAAGGAATAAATAAATTATAAGACAATGAATTGTTGTCATAACATGTGAGTATCTATAAGTATACTCTTTATTTATCATTATTAATCATATACATTATTTAAAATAATTGATGTTGTAATTTATTTAAACATTTCCTAATAAAAATACGTAAATGTAGATTAATAAATTTCATAATGATTTTGACTAATTAATTGATTAATTTGCTTAGGTCGCACCCGAATCATAAGAGATTTAATTAGCCATTCTTTTATTCAAAATCTATCTTTTATATATGAACATGATATTATCTTTATTATTAAGACTTTGATTACAAATTCGTATATATAAAATAACATGGTCATCTAAATAAAGTTTTGTTGGGCTTTGGCCCATTTTTCTAATGCGGTGCTCAAAGAGTTTCCCTGCTTCACAATAGCAACATTTAGAAGCCCATTTAGAATTGAAATGGGTCTGTTTTCAGGGTATTGCTATGAGCCCATTTAGAAGCCCCAAATGTGTCATTAAATACACATTTTACCTTTAATACGTGTAGATCTTGTGAGTTGGAAAAATAATAAGAAATTAAATATATTTTTAGATTCTATATACTGTGAGTAAGTTTCTTACAAGTCGTTTATATATGTTGAATTTATATATTTTTTAATAAAATAGAGTGAAAAAAGAAATTGTTTAAATCCTTAAAGAAAAACAGTTTTAGAAAATTGAGTGTGACGTAGCAAAGAGAAGTATTGAATCCTGTGCGTACATCCTCACTTATCCTCTTCCTGGACTCTCTTCTCATTGGTTCTCTGTATTCTCTCCCATCCCTACAAATCCAACTTTCCTTTTCCTTCTTCTATCAAAATCCCATTCTTCATTTTCACCTCAAATTCTCTAATATTATTCAACGAATCTCAAATTCAACAAAAACCTTCAATCGATCATTCTGCGGCTTCTACACTGCAATCAATGGCTTCTTCAATCCCCAATGCGCCCTCCGCGTTGAATTGTCAGAGCTATGTCGGTCTCCGAGCGCCGCAGAGGACCTTCAACGTTTGCTTTCCTCAACCTGCCACGAAGTCCTTCCCTTCGCGCCTTTTCGTCGTCAGAGCGAGCGATTCCGAGTTCGAAGCCGCCGTTGTCGCCGGGAAGATTCCGTCGGCGCCTCCCGTGCCGCCTACACCGGCGGCTCCTGTTGGAACTCCGGTGGTCCCTTCGCTTGTGAGTCTATTCATTTTTTTTTGCAATGCTGCTAACTAACTACGCATTGTTTGGCAATGGTTTGATTGGTTTGTTGGGTTTTGTGTCAGCCACTTCACCGGCGCCCTCGCCGGAACCGGAAGTCGCCTGCGCTTCGGTCGGCTTTTCAGGAAACGAGTATTTCGCCGGCGAATTTTGTGTATCCCCTCTTCATTCACGAAGGTTGGTCTCTTCGCACACGGTGATTTCTTAGAACTTAGCACTTATTACATTTAAAGTTATAAGCTTTTTGAGTAAACACTGTTCTAGTTTCATTTCATTTTTTAATGTCATTTGCTACTAAAAATACTATAGAGGAACCGAGTTTTACAAGATCAGAGACTAAAGTGAGAATTTAAACAAGTCAAGGACTGAGGATTTTAATTATTGATTTTGCAAAAGCTTTTTTGTTTTTTGTTTTTCGTTTTTCACTGTCATTTTCAGTTGGAGATATTAGGTTGCATAGTATGCTCTTTGTACGGACTGGATGGTATCCCAGGATGCCTTCTAGTTTCAAGTCTCCTGGAATCCTTAGTAATCAAGTCAGCAAAGAGTAACTTGAACTCCATCTTGTTTCAAGTCTCCTGGACTCCTTAGTAAATAGGTTGAAATGTGATTTTTAGATGATCTTACTTACTATTTATAATAGGATGCCTTAGTCCGAGTGAGTAGGGAACCGGTACGTATCCGGTACACTCTTGATTATTTTGGATCATGAGGCCGTTTGAGTTTGAACTTGCAGGCGAAGAAGATACTCCAATCGGAGCTATGCCTGGATGCTACAGGCTTGGGTGGAGGCATGGACTTGTAGAAGAGGTTTTTATCTGATACTGTTTATGTCTCTTACTCTCCTGCATGACTTAAATGAATCCCTTGTTTGCCTCAGGTTTTGATTTCATTTTTACGTTCTAATTTTGGCTCTGAAAGTCATAAAGTGAGTGGAATTTTAGAAATGTAGTAGAGTGAAATAAAAGTTAACAAAATCTAACCATTCAAAAGTAATAGTGAATCTGGGTTAGAGATGTTGATCTAGATTAGTTTTAAAAACCTGGTCGGATTGGAAAACCGGTGAATTCATCAGGTAACCGTTTTAAATATACGGGAAAACTGGCCAGTAGAGAAACCAGTTAAAGAACAGAAAACCGATCAAAAGTGGGTCAATAAAAAATAATAATTATATTAAAAAAAAAGTTGTTAAAGAACAAAAATCAACCTTTTTTTTTAATTTTTTATTCGAGATCTAACCTTGTATTATTAATAAGTATTGATGTATATTATTGAAATTTGAATATAAGTATAATAACATTTTATTTGAACTTTTAAATGCATTTTAAAGGTTAAGAACCTATAAATTATATTTTATGTTACTTTTTAGCATCATAAAATTATGATATTATATTTTTTAATATTTATATATATATATATATATATATTTAATTGCTATAATAATTTTATTGGTAGCAGTTCGATTCTTGTTCAACTATGGTTGAACCATTGAACCTGGACCAATGTCTTACTGGTTGAATCTCTAGTTCGGTTTCTAAATCATAGTTATCTACTTCTATGATTGGAGATTCCTAGACTTTATTTTGCATAATTTTGTTCGAATGTCTCAGAACTTTCCCTTTTGCTTTAATGTCACTTCTATGATAATCAAAATAAAAAATATTCTTTTGTAGTTTACTACTTCTAGGATTTAGGACTACAGTTCAACCCATTAAGAGAGTAATCTTGAGGTAAATGGTCTATTTTTTTACTTTATTAAAGACTAGTTTATGGCACTGGTTGATCTATATAGTCAACCCACCTCGTGGGAAAAGACTTTGTTGTTGTGGTTGACTATATTTTGTTTAACTCATTAAAGTTTAGTCATTTTCAGTGGGCATTTTGTTCTTCAGGTTGCAAAAGCACGGGATGTTGGTGTTAATAGTATTGTGCTCTTCCCCAAAATTCCAGATGCTTTGAAGGTTCTATTCTCTCCAACACTATAGGTTTTTTTCAATAGGATAACTCTGGTGCAATCTGATATAACAGATTTTCCCCTTTAGTCTCCCACAGGAGATGAAGCGTACAATGAAAATGGTTTAGTGCCTCGGACAATACGTTTGCTCAAGGACAAGTACCCAGACCTTGTAAGTGAACATAATTTCCATAGTCTGAAGATATTATATTTTGTGGCTCATATAGATAGTTAAGCCAGTGACCTTTCTCATTCAATCTTTCTTCAGGTTATCTATACAGATGTTGCATTAGATCCTTATTCATCAGATGGGCATGATGGCATAGTTAGAGAAGATGGTATGCTATCAAATTTGTCTTTTATACTCGTAGTTGGAAACCTCTTGAGAAAAGGACAGCAGTATAGGTTTTTTAGTTGGTTCTCTTTATATTTGAATCCACGTTGTTATTTCCCACATCTTATGGACCTTAACATGGAGCATATATGTCATACTAAACATGGAGATATAAGGTTGCTTTGGTGGTAAAAGTTGAAGGGAAGAAAGGATTGATCATGGGTTCGAGGTCTCCCTATTAACCAAAACTAATATATTAGTAACTAACATTTGCCGATAAAAAATAACGTCATTCTTAACATGATTTATCAACTTAATTCATGAGAAATTATGTGAATTTTTGTCCTGCAAAAGTATCAAATTGTTCCCACTATGCTTGCACTTATTCCTCTTATTTCAAACCTAGCAAGATTTTATGTATCCTCTCTCCAACCCTCTCTCCAACCGAATCCCCTTCAACTGAAAATACTTCTCGTCCTCTAAGGTCCATTTTTTGAGTCTTCCATATTTGGACTCCTAGTGACGCATTTCTTCCAAGTCCCAAACAAGATGCTCTTCAATCTTTTCCATTCTCGCATCTTGTAGCTTTGTGCAAGATTCTAAACTTCAAACTTTCTAAACTTCTCTCCCAAGTAATCTCTAGCACCTCCTCACACCTAGAGGACCCAATTCTCTCACTAATTACAAGATGATCGTTTTTCCTATCTCTATTTATGGATGACTACGATTCCTTGACTATAACTAACAAATTGTTGATTATGAATAAACTACTAATGTGCTATCTGATTGTATTTTGTTTTGTTTTCTTTCCTTTTGGATTAGTATATAATAAGTAACACAAGAAGAGAATAGGTTTCTTGTTTCGTATTTGAATTACCATCGTATGGGTACCCTAAGTTTTATGGTAGGATATCTAATTCTACTTATAAGCTAACTGTTAGAAATCTCACATCAACTAGAGATAAGACCAAATTATAGTATATAAGTAGGGTATAAACTTCACCTTACAAGCCGGTTTTGTAAGATTGAGTTAGACTTATATCCACTTTCTAAAATGATGTCAAAGTTTATTCTAACAAGATTTATTGGATCTATTATTCCACCCGCTATTGGACCATTATGAGACCACTTGTAAATTCCATGCACTCTTGAGATGTTCACCTCTCAATGTGAGAAAGTTTGTTGGAATCACCCATATCCTCATTGTGATAGGTGTTAGAAATCTTAAATGACTATATATGAGATCAAATTATAGTATATAAATAAGGTGTAAACCTTAGCTTACAAGTCAATTTTGTAGAGTTGAGTTAGGTTCATATTCGCTTTCTAAGACTAACCTTTAAGGTACTTTTGGATCACAAAATGAAATTATTTGGAAATGAAATGTGAATAGAATTAGGAATGGAGTTTCTTGGAATGATAAGTATGTGTAATGAAAATATACATCAATCAACAAGGTAGGCTAATCCAACATGGAATTATGTACAAAATACAAGGTAAGAAAATGAGAATTAGTTCATTTCATTCTGCAACGAATGGCCATTTCTGATTCTGTGGAATCAAGACTTGTGATTTTTCCCATACTACCCATGAAAGAGGCTGGAACAGAATCGGGATTCTCCCCTTTGCCATGTAGCGACTTCTACTTTTAGTTTAGTATTTGTTGAATATGTTTAGTCTGTTTTTCTTTTATTCCAATAGTATTATTGTTCAAAGAAAAATATTCCTTCCTTAAAAATAATTGCCATCAATTTAATATGTAGTCTGTGGCTCTATTTACTTCCTTGAATCAACTTTAGTTGGGAAAAGAGTAGGAGCTATTCTGCAAGTTTCAAAGAAGTGGTCCTTCTTCATTAATTACGTTATATATCCTTGATATCCTGTAGGAGTTATTATGAATGACGAAACAGTTCATCAGCTATGTAAACAAGCTGTATCTCAGGTAATATGACTGTCTTCTGTTTACTTTTTCAACTGTAAGCTGTTACCAATTATTTTTCAGATTTTCTGAGCACATTGATTGCCTCCACTAAGGCCTTGAAATGTTCATTTACTTTCAAATAAGTTCATTTATGGATGTGATTTTGATTCATGTAAATAATGCATTCAATATGGTGTCTCAACTCCCAGATTAAAAGAACAAAATAAAAGGGGAGAGAACCAATGCTTTATAGTAGTTATTAGCAAGTAAACTTCTTCCCAATATTTTTAGGGGTATTAATGGTTGAGTATTCTGAGAAAATCATCATATGCTTTTATGCTCCCAATCTTGAAGCTTTCCTTTCTACATTTCTCTATAACATCACTAACATTATTTTGTCTTTTTTCTTCTTAATTTACTAAAAGGCCCAAGCTGGAGCAGATGTTATCAGTCCTAGTGATATGATGGATGGTCGGGTAGGAGCACTGCGTGCAGCTCTTGATGCTGAAGGCTTTCAGCATGTTTCTATAATGTCCTATACAGCAAAGTAATTTTTACTTGCCATTTCTTTTTCTTATTCATTTTCTGTTTATATTTGCATTGGAAATTACTGAAGACTTAGTCAGCTATGGAGATATATACTTACTTGCATCCAAAATTTGGAAATAACTCCGATGAAAAAAATTCATTTGAAATTCGAAACTCAAAATAACTAAGGGGACGTAGTATTATATTTCATTGATCGATTATAACTTAGAAGGCTGAGTTTATGGGGAATCTAGAGTTAGTATCAATCAATATCTATGTTCTAGCATAGAATATTAAAGAGATCCAAAATGTGTGGCATATTGATTCATTCTTTTTATGTGAAACAGTTCCATTGTGAACAAATTGGTTTCTTTGTCATCCAACTGATAAGCAATTTTATCATCCTCACTGCCATAGTTATGAGCATTCAAATCATTTAGATATGCATTCTCTTGCTGCCATGAGCTATCTCATTATTTTTTCTGATTGTTACTTCTGACTGAGTTTATTCATTGACAAACAATTCTATAAGAATATAAATTATACTTAACAAGATGGATTGGTGGATGTTGTTATTAGCTTCATTCACCTCCTTTTCGTGTCTGGTATATAATTTGGTCTGAAACAATGTCATTTATCTGTTGCCAACAGGTATGCAAGTTCTTTTTATGGTCCATTTAGAGAGGCACTAGACTCCAACCCTCGGTTCGGAGACAAGAAAACGTATGTATCATCTTGAAATTGAACTTACTATTCTGTGAAATCAATGTTACATTATTGATTCTTGGTTTGCTCATAAATATGGTCTGGCTGGACAAAAGTTATCAGATGAACCCAGCTAATTACAGAGAAGCTCTGACTGAGATGCGGGAGGATGAATCGGAAGGAGCTGACATTCTCTTGGTAGGTTCATTTCTTTTGTGTGTGTGCGCACAGGCGCCATTTATGCTCACTTTTATCTAATACTATTTTGTTTTACGGACATGAACAAATGGATTTGCAGGTGAAGCCTGGTCTTCCGTACTTGGATATCATAAGACTGCTCAGGGATAATTCTCCTTTGCCAATTGCAGCATACCAGGTTATTTTCTTTGTCCATTCTAGCACTTGGCAAAATGTTTCTGATTAAAAGTTGATCAAACATTCAATAAATTTTATCCTGTGAATTCTGCATTAAGCTTGCTGCAAGCGACAGAAGACCATAAGACAAATATCCCAACTCTAATTCAATATCAGGTTGAGGCACTAGTTTATGGGTGCTTTAACAGTTATTGTACTTAGGCCGATATGCTATTACATGGCATCAAATTCTAATTAGATACTTTTAAAAAATGATTGGATGGAAATTTGTTTCTATAACAGTCATTATATATATGTGGCCTTTTAATTCTGACAATTTGGAAATATGAAATCCTTTCTCTCTTAATTAAATTTTTAACTGTCAACAAATGAAATGTCGGAAAAGAACAGAGGTTATATATATGAAGTTGAAGAAATTTGTTTAATATGCTATTTTATAAGTATTTCATTTTCAGCACTTTCATTAATTAAAAATTACTTGAAGTTTACGTGTTCTGAAACTGTTGTCCAACTTTTACTTGCTCTTCCCTGACCCGTGTGAGGTCTGGAGCTTTGTTTAGACACAAGAAGATGTATGAAAAGAAGATAAAAAAACAGTTGATGAAAAATGGAAGCTAGGGCAACAGCACATGAATATTGTTCATCAAAGATTTAATGGATGCGGTGATTCATGATAGTGATATCCTAAATTCGTTACTTTAAAGCTGGGAATAAAAGGAAAGCTCTGCATACTTTTATGTGAATGAAAAGATATTGTTCTGTATAGTTTTCAAACAAGTTTGTTTTGCTGTATCATTTCACCACTTTTTTTCATTATAATTCTTAATTCATGGAACAGGTTTCTGGGGAATACGCAATGATAAAGGCTGCTGGTGCTCTCAAGATGATAGACGAAGAAAAGGTTATGATGGAGTCGCTGATGTGCCTCCGAAGGGCCGGTGCCGATATCATCCTCACATATTCTGCTCTGCAAGCTGCCAGATGTTTGTGTGGAGAGAAGAGGTGAGATTCTCCAATTAGGTAAGGCATTGTTCATGGAGAGACTAGATAAGATTCTCTAATACCAGCATGTTAAGCTGGATTTTTGTCGGTAGTAAATTGTTTAAGAATGAATTTGAAGGTTTGTGCATAGGGAGACACATTCGAAATAAAATATTATCGCGTGGTTTGATTTATATATATAAGGACCTAATACAGAAGACTTGGTCGCTGTTTTTTATGTTATTGTAACTTTTGCCTGAGGATTTTCAACGCCATGTTTGAATGAAAGTGTGCACTCGCTTACTGAACATTTCGTTCTGGAAGTCTGTCCGTACTGAAATCAAAGTGTATCCTGGGAAATAAATGTTTATACCACACGCAGTTCACTAGTGTGGTGGAGTTTTTGATAAACTAGGACAGTCACTTAATGTTGTAACAGTTGATTGATAGAATTTGATTATAATCATCCTGCATCCCAAAAAAATATGAAATGACTAAATTCATACCAAGTGTTTTTAAAACTTTGTCGCATCCCCACAAAATATATATCTCTTCCAAAAGACTTTCAAAATACACCATAATGAGATTTATTGTTATAAAAAGATTTTTTTGTAGAAAAACTAGAATTCTTTTTAATGTTCTTTTTGAAATTATTTTGGAATGTTCTGCCGAATGATTCTAAAAAATCTTTCCATAAAGGTTTATGTTCCATGCATCCCTTCAATAGTTCCTACGTTAACACATTCGGAAAGGTTTACATATAATTTTACTCAAATTCAATCAATGTCTGAAAGTTATGAAATACTTCTTGACTTTGGCTTTATGATAGCTGTTATAAATTTATAAACTTGTATCTGAGGATTTGTTGTAGTAATTTGGATATTGGAAAACGGAATGTACTAATTTGGGAATTGAATATTACGAAGTGATGGAGTTCATCACGAGACGTACTAGAATGGGTTGATCTTCCATTCTAGTTTGTAGTTCTTGAATGAATCTTGAACTTGCTTCTTGGATGTATCACTTAGACTATTGGAAGATGTTTTTTATATTTAACACCTTGGAAGAGCTTGGTTAGGACTCGGTCAAGCTTTGGAGTATGGGAAAGGATTATTGATGTGTTCTTCGTTTGTTTTTGGTGCAAGAAGTGGCAAAGATTGAGAGAAGCTAAGTGATGGTTCAAGGACAAAACTTAGGCTAAGATTTTGGAGGTTTTTTTTTTTTTTCTATAGCTTGGGGTATGTTGGTCGAGGTATGTAAGTGAGTGAGGTTTTAGTTTTTGGAATCTTGAAACATTTCTTTTGCATGATGACCGACTATCTCAAGTTGTAAGGGAAGAATTTATGGCTAATGACTGTGCATGCTTGGTTAAATTTGTAGGATGCTTCTTGGTTGATTTTTAGGTGATACCTTAAATAAAATTAGCTTCTAACTAATTAAGATTATGATAGAAGAAAGTTAGGAAATATAAACAATCTTTATTCAAACTCTATGAAATGATTCATTATTTGATAACGATCTCAAGATAAGAATTCTAAATATAGAACCTTTCTACTTCTCCCAAACTTAAACACAAGTACTCTAAAAAGCTTTTTATTCAGGCATGAAGGAAGGGAAGGAGGACTCAACACTCCCTCTTTTTAGTTAAACAAAAGATTTGTTATATATTTTGTTAAGAAAGGTTCTTAACTTTGTGGAACTCTTCATTTGTCTTCTTTTTTTCTTTATCTTCGTCCATAACTTGAAATACTTCCTTTCTATCTATCATTTCATCACAAAAGGATGAAAAAAAAAATTGGAATAGAGTTCTAAATTAAATTCTTCTCTTCATGTTTGCAAAGCATACACTATTTGTGGGAATAAACACTTCTAGATGAACTTTTCTGAATGTACTAATTTGGAAATTGATAAAAGGGCTGTAGAATATAATTGAAATGTTCTTTTGGGAATTGTTCAAAAAGGATGAGAAACCCGCATTGCAGTAAGAAAGAGCCTATTATATTATATATTTGTATAAAACTTTCTGGTCAAAAGTTTAAAATATGACCAAATTTCATAGCTTCCATTCATTTGTCTACCCTTTTTATATTTAGGACGTGAGCATTGCAGTTTACATTAGCCAATAACAAGCCATCTCTTATTAATACCACATGTTTAAACGATTGATTTCGTTAAGAAACTGTCAACTAAAAAGATTTACTCAAATTAAGTTATAATTTTAATAGTATATACTCTTGGACACTTGTCCCCCAAAGATAACAGTTTTTAAAGCACCTTCGAACAAATTTTGGCTCTTCCCTTCTATCTTTTATGAGCCTACTCTCCACAAGAAGAGAAAAACATAGCCTGGTCTCTAGTTAACATCAAGCAACAGTTAATATAGGAAGAGTAAATTTCTATTTTAGTTTCAATTGTAAGTGTTTGTTTGGTCTTTTGACCCTTGACTTGGCCTAATCTATAATTTCGCTTTTAACTTTGTGAAAATGTTGTTTACTTTAGTTTGTTTAGTATGTTGTATTGACATCAAAAAACAAGAAAAATGATCAAATGTATAAAAACTAAAGTAAAAGACATTATATTAAGGTAGAGACTAAAGTAAAGATTTTATAAACTTAAACTAAATGACAAAGACTTACAATATCAGGAACTAAAGTGAGAATTTACTCGTGTAAGAAACATGAGGAAGAGTGATGAACGTGTGTGCCAATTTTGTACGAGGTTGAGAGGAGGAGATGTGATGTGACAACAAGAGTAGGGGTTTATCTCATAAGCCATGTTCAATGAGGTACCTCTCTGCAATAGTAGCATGAACAGCAGCACCTATTGGTAGAACATCTTCATCAATCATGAAGTATGGAGAGTGTCCCGTATAAGTAGACCCCAGTGTTTCATTCCTTATCCCTATGTAGAAGAAAGCTGAGGGAACCACCTCGGAGTAGAAAGAGAAATCTTCAGCACCCATCATAGGTGGAACTACCCTGAAATTCTTCTGACCCAGTAAATCAATTGACACCTTCTTCACATGCTCATACATTCTGTCATCATTCACTGTGGGAGGATAAATAGTGTACTCCTTTTCAAAGAAGTCCACTTCTGCCGAGCATCTATACACACTGGCCTGTTCAACAATCACCTGTTTGGGAAAACAACAGCATTCAACTTAGACTCATCCAGTTTTTTTTGTGTTCAGTCCACGTTAATAATAGGTAAGACTCATTGAATTTGGTCCTTCAACACTTTTTTACAAATTTAATTTATTTTTAATTGTATAATTTTAGTCCATCCATGAATTTTTCTTCTAACATTTAACTGAAATGCTAAAATGACACAATTACATGATCACATCAGCATTTTATTGGCACAACTGCATTTTTATGTCAAGTTACCAAATAGACTAAAATTATACCATTAAAATAGAATAACATTAGAATCAGTTTTAAGAAATTTTTTGACTATCAAAAGGGCAATTAACCTGATAAAAATGAAGTAGTGGCTAACCTGTTCTATTCTTTCAAGTAGCTGGTAAAAGCTGGTGTTAGAGAACGCTCTGAAAGTACCACCGATGACCACTGTGTCTGGTATCATGTCAAGATTGTTGCCTCCATTAAACGAAGTTACAGAGACAACCTAAAGTTGTACTTAGTTAGGAAGGTATGCAAAAAAAGATACACAAGCAGAGATTGAAAAACTAAAAGAAGTGTGATATCGGTACGAGACAAAACCTGAGAATCAAGTGGATTTGATTCGCGGGAGACAATACCCTGTAAGCTAATAACAGAAGCTGAAGCAGCCAAAACTGGATCAACAGAACGGTGAGGATTGGCAGCAAAACCCTTTTTGCCACTAATGACGGCTCTGAAAAACCCACAACCAGCAAGAAGGGGTCCAGGTCTTGACCCAATTATACCAGTGGGATGTTCATGGGATACATGAACTGCGAATATTGCCTCCACGTCTTCCAAAGCACCATCTTGCATCATTCTTTTCGCTCCATTACCAGCTTCCTCTGCTGGCTGAAATATCAAAATTACAGTTCCCTGCGAAGGACAGAACAAAAGTTAAGGGATATTTAGTGATACTGATAATCTTTCTTTGTTTTCTTATCTATTTTGCAAAGGACGTAGACATAAAACATTGTTTTTGTTAAGATTAAGGCTAACCAGGTTGGGTTTTTATGAGATGTTGAAATTCATTATCCAACATATCAAGGTCATAAGGTTTTTTTTACATTAAAATTAGAATTATAATGCAGTCTTATTATGAACCAGGATTCAAGACAAATAATGACACTACTACCAGCAAAGTGAAAATGTCATTTGTCTCTTCACACAAAATATAAAATATTTGCTTCGTAAATTTGTTATTTATTTTGCATAAGAGGACAAATTATCCTAAATCGTATAACTATTCAGAATTATATAAATTACGTCAGTATGGTAAATTCTGGTTTTCATTTAGAAACTCATTTTCTACATATATATATCATGCTCCTCAATGAGACACAAGCTCAAGTATTTCTTAGAAATTTGTCCAAGAACAAGAATGTGGAATTCCATACCTGTTTCTTTTACACGAGAAAAAAAAAAAGAAAAAAAATATTTATAATAATAAAAATATTTTTTTTTCTTTAACTAACGAGATAAGTGAGAAGAAAAATCAAATTTGTAATAAATATTTTTTATCATAACAACGAGGAAGTAATTAAGCTCTCTATTTTCTTTTCATAAAAAGGAACAAAAATATACGGCTTACATATTTTTTTTATATTTTCTTCCCTCAACTAAACTAAATGAAAGGATATTTTTTTATTATTATTATTATGAAAAACATTATACAGTCATTTTTAGAGTGTAGAAGTATAATTAGGAAAGAGATAAAAAAAACATAGATAAAAAAATAAATGATGAGTGGTGTAATGTCTAAAAAAAAAAGTAAAATTATTATAATAATATAGATGGGTTTAATTATTTTTCTTTTTAGTATTTGTATCCCTATATTTTTCTTCAGTTAAGAGTTGTAGTCTTTATTATCAAATAACAGACTTAACTGATAATGCAACTATGGTTAGTTTAATACTTACTAAGTTCTCACAAAAAAAAAAGGCTAACTCTTTATACTCTATTTAGTAGAGAAAAGATAAATAAGCTGAATGAAAATAAATAAATAAAAAGGGTAAAAAATAGGTGATAAATAAAGAGTTAAAGTTTTTTTAGAAGAGAATTAAAGAATAGAAAAAGAAGATGGAGAGAGATGTAGAAATAGATAATTAAGAATATAATGAATCTCAACCTCTTAAAATTGTTTCTACTCTTTTGCACTCCCACCAAATAATTTTACATTGATTTCATACTCTTTTACCAAATAATTTTATATTATTATTAGCAATAGGATTAAAAGTATTAAAAGGTAAAAAAATATTGAAAAAACACATACACTTCAAATATTGTTTAAGTGGTAAAATAAAAATTTAAAGAGGAAAAGATATTGAAACACAATAAGGAAATATGTTTATGATTGTTGTGTTGTTGTTAGAGTTTGTTTGGTGTGATTGGGCAATGTAGCAGTTTTATTAAGTACGGAAAATAAAGATTTACAAGTTGAGTTAGAATGAGATGGCACTTTACTTTGCATTCTAAATTCAACTTTCTTATCGTCTGACACACAACTTGCATTTCTAATTTCGGAACCATCTGTTACTGCACCCCACCTACCCCGTACAAATTTACTTTTCTTTTTCCAAAGCATTTATATTTAGTGTTCAGTTAATTGTGTTTAACGAAATTTTTTATATAAACTCGTACTTTCTACAGATAATAAATATTATATGAATACTTTAAAAAACAGATATTGATGTATCATAATAGATTTCTATATTAATTCTCTTATTTGTGGAAGATACTCTTATATCAGGACTATCTAACATTTATGTTGAAATAAAAGGTAGAAAAGGCATGTGAATAAATTGTCCATAGGCCTAGGGTGTGAATTGCCAGTAATAGGATAGAGACCCTGGTGCTACACTAAAGTGGAATATCATTATCCCAAGTTTGAATGTAATTTTCAGATTCATGCTTTTTATTTGCTTAGGTGAAATATGGAAAATGAAGAAGAGAAAAATTAAAAAAGATGATGAATTTTTATTTATTTTTTCACAATCCAAGGAAGACTAGAAGAGTCATTTCTACTAAATCTGATATTTTATTTGAATGAGATAATGGAAAATGAAAAAGTAAAAAGTATGATTATTTAAAATTAAAAACAAATAAAATAAATGAAAATTTCTATTTTATTGATTATTTAATATTATTTTTATAATAATATAAAAATATATATATTAATGATTTTTTCAAACATAATAATTGTATTTTTAATATAATTGATTATATTAGTTTTTTTTTTCCATGAATAGACTCTTCAATATTTATAAATTCTATGCCTTCAAACATTAACATCTTTATATTAATTTGATTTTTCTTTTATTATGTACACATCTATCTGAGAGAAATAAATGAGATATTGGGTAAAATAAATTAAATTCACAAGGACCACTTTATTGAATAGTGTGTACAAACTCGACTAAGCAAACTTTTATTAACAAGGACCACTTATTAAGTTGCTTTAGATTCTTTGCCTCGTGATGTTAAATATTTAATTCACAATTGTTTACAATTATAAGAACAATTTTAAAAATATTTATTTTATGAGAAGGTCATTTAAAGTACTTCTTATTTAGTTATATTTTAGTTTATTACCTTTTTTATTATTTTAAAAGCTGGAACAAATAAGCTAAAAAAAATATTTATTTTATTTTTAGTTATAAAATCATAGTATTATTTTATTTATCATCTAATTTTATAAATTTGTATAAGAAAAAGTAAAAACGATAAAAAAGATATATTTAATAATTTATTTTACAAACTTAAATATATATATATATAATATCAGGTTTAATTAAAATAAAAATATAAAATATTTTCTTTAACCATTCTATAAGAACTTGTTTTTGTATTTTAAGATAAGTACATGAATTATTTAAAAAATATAATTAAATTTAATATATGTTTAAAATTTTATTTGATTTAAATATTTATGTTATGTATATAAAAGAATATTATATTTAAATGAAGAATGGGAATTATATTCTAAATTAAATATGAGTTTAATTTCAAGAGATTATAAATAAAAGATGAAAAAATTCATTTTTTTTATTATCTTTACTTCTTCTTTCAATTTAGATTTCTTGATCATTTTATTTAAGTAATA
Source organism: Macrotyloma uniflorum (assembly GCA_016859785.1). Lineage (NCBI taxonomy): Eukaryota > Viridiplantae > Streptophyta > Magnoliopsida > Fabales > Fabaceae > Macrotyloma > Macrotyloma uniflorum. Next base: position 4,231,014 of record BDMB01000001.1, read on the forward strand.
AATTTTTTTTCACCTTTTTATACTCCGAAGCAAGATAAAATATGGTTTATTAAAAAATTATCTGTGATAAGTTTTCTTCCTTTCTTTATTTTTAAATTATAATTTTTTTCTTGTATGTATGGAACAAGGTTTAAGGTTTTTTTTTAAGAGTTTTAGATTTAAATTTGATTTCTAGGATTAAACTCTTTGAAATAATAAAAAATACTCTCGTAAAATTTAGCTTCATCATCTCTTTCAATTTTGAAATTTCTCATAATACGAAAATTTCAAGATAAGAAATTATTTTAATTTTGTAAGTTTTGATTTTGGATTAAGGGATGAAAAAATTATTGCAGGTAAGGAATTAAGGGTTATCTTGTTTAAATCCTAAATTCTGAGTTACTTTGGAAATTTTGATACGTGAGAATTTGATAATCTTTTAAGTAGGGAATAGGAATTTATAAATTTGAGATTGTGTTTGTACTTTTAAATTTACGAATTTTTATAATTGGTTGATGTTTGAATTTTTTATTTGTAGTATTTTTATGATTTTTATTCTTGCATAAGTAAGTTATTTTAAACTTTAAAAGAAATTTATGAAAGTTGCCAATAACTACTTAAGTGATTTTATTGATTGAGTAGTTGTGATAGTTGAATTCTTAGGATTGAATTGTTCTTATGTTCACATATTTTAGAATTTGAAAGTAAGTGTTGATTAAGGATTATGTTTGAAATTGAAAATTTTAAAAGTTAAAATTTGGTTTTCAAAATAAAATTTTAATCCCTTAAATTGGTGAGATTTTAAAATCAAAGTAGATTAATCAGTTTTTACTTTGAATAAAAATGATGTAGGAAAGTGTTGAGTTGGTAGTTTAGAGTAAACATTTTATTAAATTGGTTTTTTTAAAAATAAAAAATGTTTCAAATCCTTGAAGTTGGGAATGACACAGAAATCCTTCCTTAAACCGACCCCAAATCCGTACCATATTTTCATCGGAAATGAAAATGTGATAACCAATCATGATCGTGTTTACAATTAGTTGGAAACTGGTCCGCAGAGATTACCAAACTCATCCATCATTCCCAATCTCATTCCTTTTTTTTAAGCAATTTCATATATAATAAAATATATTCTAAATTAAATTAAACATAAATGTCAAAATCTTTACGAAAATAAGAGCTTAAATAATCCAATCAAATCCGATCAAATCAAATCAAATCGTTAAGCAACTATATAAGCTTAATTATATATCTTAACAAATATTCCACTTTAATTATTATTCAGGAAAGATTAGGTGCTTGAGTAGTAGGTATATGTATGTTTATATATCCCCAACCCCATTTATATATTAAGAAAAAAAATTCTAATTTTTCAATTTTTCTTCATCAAAATCGAAAGAGGAAATGGAATGGATATCCACACATGCATATATTATCGTGTCTAATATCAGACCTTGTGTATTATTATAAAATATAAATGCTATGTAATTCAAAAGAAAATTATCCTTCTAATTTTCTCTCTCTAAAATCCCCCATCTAGATATATCACAGTAGATGGAACCACTAGGTGGTAAAATAGAAGGGTTATTGGTGAAACTTGTGGTCGATAATCTACTTACTACATACGAAAAGAGTTGTAGTAGTATGCACGTCAAAACGAGTTTGAACTTTTAAATTGTAGACAAAACGCAAATCATAATCTAACCCATTTAACACGCTAAATAAAATAATTTAGAAATTCCTATCAAAGCTGACATGCAAAAACTAATAACAGAAAATAGAAGAATAACGATGGGATGATTGAAATTAAGCTACACATGTCATTAAGCTAGTTTTCTTATACTTTCCTTGTATGTTGGAAATACATGTGAAAAGAAAAACGAATTTAGATAAATTGGTATCGTAAAAAATGTAAAAATATTAATAATCTTGTATTTTTTTATAAAATATACTAATGTTTTTTCCTCTCATAGCACCATACTCTTATGTTAATAAAATAATATGAAAGGGAAAGTTAAAAAAGATACCCTGGACAAACTATGTCATAATTTTGAATAGATTCTGAGAGAGGGCAAAATTTATAACTGAAGAGAAGACATAGTGTCAAACCTGACCAGACAATCCACATAGATATGAGAAGTACAATAGAAAAATTGTTTGGTTTCTCACGACCTCCTAAACACGAGATTTGAAAATCAAACTATTTTTCATCTTTCTATGATATGCTTAAAAAACCCCTCTTAAAAGGTCTCAACGTGCCTCATATGAGGAAAAATAAAATATTAAGATGAGTTTTTCACCAAAATAAAATCATACATAAGGTCAGTTGTTTTTAATTTTATTATTACGATTCACTAATAATATCAAATTATACTATCATTTAATAAAAAAAATTATGCATAAATTTATTTTTCAACTATTATAATAACTAATTTAAAAATTATAATTCAAATAATTTCTAATTATTTGACTATATGAAAATCTGTAAAAAGTTCTTTACCTCAAAATGCATAAAAAATAATTATACTAATATAAGAGTGGAGTAATCATATTTTTGGCTGAGGGTCAACTTCATACTCGAAAAAATAGGACAGTACACAAGTCAAGTCAAATTTTGAAAGAAATATCTGAACCAATCAAAATATATAGAATTGGATTAAGTTAATTTCGAATATACAAGTAAAATGAAACTAATTTAATCAATAATGAATTAGATTAAGTTGGTTAATTAGATATAAATAATATCTTATTATTCAATACATAGTCTTTTAAAACATATGCATACAAATATACGTTTATGTATAGAGGCAGATAGCGTAAAGTTATATATAACTTAAATTTATGTTTACATAGTTTTATAATTGTTTGCGAATGTAAAAATCTTCATATTTCCTATTTATAAAAATTAAGTTTTTAAAAATAGCTATATTTGTGGGTGTTTGGATACACATTCCAAATGTAAGAAAATCACGTCAATTTGCTAAAAAAACGTCAACACATGTTAAAAATCTTTACAATTTCAGATTTTTGAGAGAGAGAAGAAAGGAAAACAAAATGAAAGAAATTTTGTGAAATGTAGGGTTTTTTTGAAGGCACTAAATAAAAACAAAAAAGAGGATCTTTTTGTTTAAGATACAAGCTTAAATGGTCCACCATTTGAGTCTTTAAGATTAAGTTTTTCCACTGTCTGTCCTTGCGGGAGACATTAACTGATAGCGGCAATATATCTTAACCGACGGAGAGTAAAAAGATTGTGTGTTCGACAGAAAAGTGCAATGGAATTGTTAACTAATTTCACTTTTTGGACGAAGTGTCGTCCCAAATTAAGTTATACCACTAAAAGAAAGCACGGTGTTTGGATAAGGAAGTGAGTTCTCTTTTTTTTATATATATATATATATATATATATATATATATATATATATTAATGAAAAACAAAATGGTAAACATATATATGATGTGTGAATATAACTTCTTTTCCTTCCCAATAGTTGAATATTGGGAAGACCTAAGGAGAAAGCAAGCACCATCAAATTTCACAGATTCGATGACCTTGTAATTAAGCTAAATTATATAAGTTTTCTTGCTCTAAATTTGGACCCAAAAAATTTTTTTCGTGTGATTATAAATAAAAAACTTAAATGTAAGTATGAGGTGAAGTTGGTGTTAATTATGTTGCATTGTGTTTGATTAATTCTGAGAAATTGTTGAATACTAGTAAGAGACAAGGGAAGAACAAACCTTTAATAAATGCTGTCGAGTTTTCAAGATCTTGGCAGCACCAATAAGCATAGCCACATGTGCGTCGTGCCCACAAGCATGCATTTTGTCGGCAACTTTAGACTTGTGCTCCCACTCCACAGCTTCCTACAACGAATCCCAAGTAGTGATGAGATGGAATTTGTTTTATGACAAATAAATTCCTTTCCATTAAGCCCTTCAAACATAGTTTGGCGGATGGTAAAGACTATTAAAGATTACTTGTTATAGCTAAGAGCTTTAAAGGTGTAAAATTAAGCTTTATTTTCATGGTTGACATAGAAAGTAAATAAATATTCAATGGTAGTAAAGGAAGGTAAAAGTAGTGAATATAAAGCCATAATAAATAGAATACCTTTTATCCCATATCTAAACAAAATAACTTTCCCTTTTTATTATTCACAAATAAGTACACAATATAGAACATTCTCGTACTAATTTGTGTCAAACATTCTCACAAAATTTTAAAAAATAACTTTATATTACAGATAATGTCTAACATATGACATAAATCAGATATGTCTAAAATTTTATCATTAATGTATCAGAAAAAGACAAATCAAAGATTTTGTAAAGTACATCGTATCGATATAAAAAGAAGATAATAATAATTTTATTTAATATAAATAAAAATATAAGGATATAAATTTTTATCGTATTATTTAAAATTATATAAAATTTTAAATAAAAAAATTAAATATATTTTTTTAAATTATTGAAAAAAAAATACATTAAGTTAAGGATAAATATGAACCTTTTTACTTATATAACTAAAGAAGGAATAACTAAAGAAGGAAGAGGAAGTCCAATAAAAATTTAATATTATTATTATATTATATTATATTATATTAGTGGAATTTTTTGTAGTGGCTTTGGTTTTAGGTTTTGAAGAAAGCATAAGGAAAAAATTGGAAGAATAAAAAGTAGTGGATGGCGGAAGGAAGAGAGGGAGAAGAAGTAAACCTGGATGGGAAGTGCGTCCATGTCAGCTCTGATGGCAACAAAAGGCGGACCACCAGTGCCAATCCAGGCTCGAATACCGGTCTTCGCGAGAGGGTACCGATAACTAACTTCCATCAGATCCAACTCCTCTCTCACCAAACGACTCGTCTCGATTTCCTCAAACGCCAACTCAGGATTCGCGTGAATCTTCCGCCGAATCTCCTTCAGCCACTCCACGGTCTCCGACCGCCGCGCCACGCTTAGCACCGCCTCCGAACACTCCTCCCTCCAGACCTCGCAGTCCACCGCCGCCGCCGGTGAGCCGCGCCGCGTGCTGTTCTCGGACACCGTCCTCTGGCACCGGCGGTCAGGAAACAGCACTCGGTCGTAGGCGGCGGAGGCAGTGGTCTCGGCGAGTGAAACCGCAGCGGAGACCGCGAGAAGGATTGAAAGAAGGAGGATCGAGTAACGGAATTTCATACTCTGTTTATTTTTTTTGTTTTTTATTTTTTTGGTGGAAACAGAGTGGAGAGAGCGGAGAAGAGAGGAGGGGCGTAAAATAGAAGGGGGAATGGGATGAGAGAGAAGAAAGAGGAGAATTTGAACACGTGATGATAAAGAAAAAGTATAAAAAAATGGAGGTGACAGAATTTCTTTATCTTTTCTGTTTTGCTCCGACGATAGCAGTTGAAGAATTGGAGCACGTGGTCACAAGGATGTACTTAATGCCATTGCAATAATACTCTGATGGGAATACGTTTGCACCACCAAGCAACCAGTCCAATTTTTTATTCACTAATTTCATTTTAAATATATTCTCTCTTTAAAGCATATCAGCTAAGAAATAACATTGTCGGAGGAATAACTCATACAAATAATTAACACAGTAATAATTCTTTATGTGTAATTAAATAGTTCAAATTAATTTCTCTGTGTCTGTCATATAATATTTTAATTTATGAATATAGCTTCTCATAAATAAATATTAAATAACATTTTTGGGTTTTTCTTATACATGGCCGTCGAAAAATAACGTATATGATAGAAAAATATGTGAAAAAAAAAAAAAGAGAGAAAGGTAAGGCATAGCTTGTTTCTGTACTATCCTCAGTATATTTCTGAATAATTAATTTCATCGACTTCTTGTTAAAAACTAATAGGTTATATATTGTTTATTTATAATAATATGAAATTTTTATATTTTGTTTATTCCAAATATTTGAATATAATATTTTATTAAAATTATTTTAATGTATTAATTAAGTGAATTACATAATAACTAAATAAATATTTATTTTATAATATTTTGAATTATTATTTTTAAGTATTATTATTATTTATAAGTAAAATGTAATATTTATTCTTTTTATTATTATTTTATTTATATTAAATATATACATACTTAAAGATTAAAAATGTCTTTACATATTTATATTTTTTTATATAAAATATAAATATGATCTTTTAATTCGATAAATATTTTTCCTTATTTGAGATTAGTTTAATATTTATATTTTTTTTTTAAGAATATGATATAATACTCATCCAACATGCTTAACATTGAGATAATACTAATTATGATTGGCATTAAACAAACACTTAGACATTTCAAGAAGAAATAATACCCAAACAATATTTCAAGACACACGATAAATACTTGCCTTACAAAATATATTGTATCATTTATTATGAAAAACTTTACTTAAAATATCTCTATCCAAGCTCCCTTAGTTTTTTCTTTTCAAATTTATGAAATGAAGAAGAAAACTTAATTTCTTCTTTTGTCACTTAATTAAAGTAAACTTTTATAGTATTTATGTTACATATTATTTGTTCTAAAAATATTATTAGTATTTTTTATATTATTATAATAATAAATAATTAAATATTAATATTATATTTAAAAAATAAATAAAATTAATAATAATAAAATATAATTTTATATTATTTTTTTAATATTTTCATTTTTTTTCTTTCATTCAAATAATTTACTGTTTCTGTTCTTTCCTTTTTTTTTCGATTAATTTTTTATGTATCTCTCATGCATACAAAGTATAAGAGAATCCACTAGTAAACAATTTTACTCAAATTAATTTTAAAAATGAGAATCTTATTCTTGAATTATTGATAATTACTTAAATTTCCATTGAAAATAGTTTGTAATTTATAATTTTTATGTTATTGTATCTTTTCAATATATTTAATTATATTTTAAAATTGAGTAAAATATTTATTAATACTAATATTTTTTTAAATAAAAATTGTGTAAATATATTTATATATATATATATAACTTTATATATAATGGATTGAGTTGGATTATAATTTTTAGGTGAATTTTAGATTCAATAGTTTAAGAAAAGGGAGAGAGTATATAAACTCATTTTTTTCTAATTACTTTTATTTTCATTCAATTTTAGAAAATTCACTTTCTCACCTTCTCTATTCTCTTAATATTTTCATAATATTTCATAAATCTTCTCACTTTTTTTCAAAAATTTCTCTTTCATCCTTCATCATTTAGGTAAGAATTTAAAATCTCTAAGAAAGTTCTTGATTAATCTAAAAATTTGGGATTAAGGTTCTTTTTAGATTTCTGATAAATTTTTGTGCAATTGTGGTAGTAATTAGATGATTTTATGATCAGGTAAATGTAGAATTTAATAATATTGTGAGACTATCTGAAAATTGAAGAACTAAGGCTTAGAATAAGATAAGGAAATTTAATTAAAGAAAAATTGTGCATTATTAATTGATTGAATATGAGTTAGTAAAATTATAAGTACAATTGATGTGAAATGCATGTTTTTAAAAATCATATGATCGGTTAATATTGCATAAAATATGTCAAAAATACTTTTTATAATTAGTTATGATTAAGAACTTAATTATGAATTTTTAAGGTTTTTTGTGTTATGAGTTATTTTTGCTTGAGTGACGAATTTCAGAATTGCACTTTAAAGTAGCGACGAAATTTTGTTTGAGTGAAAATTTTGAAGTGATTCTCGAAACCTTTTTTATTTGAACAACAAGCTTCCTCTCTTGAAAGAAAAACTCCAAAATTAAACTATTATTTTTAAAAGTATTTTCGCTTGAGCAAGAATACCATGTACCTAAAAAATTAATTAACTTATAAAATAAATTAAGAAAGTTTATATATATATATAATTTGGTGTAACATGATGAAATAAATATTATTTAACTGAATAATTGATGATATATTTTGAATTTTAATAGTTTGTGATTAAAAATTTTATTAAAATTGAATTATGAAAATTATATATATATATATATATAATATGAATGTATTATATAATATTAATTTATTTATTAGAATGAAACTCTTAAAATTTATATATTAAATAAAATGTTGAATGTGTTATAAAACTTTAGTAATATTAGTAATATTGTGTGAATTATTAAAATTATATAATGATAATAATAAATTAGAAAATATTATATATTTAATTAATATGAATTGTAAATTTGATATTGATAAAATTTATTAAATATGTTATTAGATATGTATAAAATTATGAAATTAATTAGGAAAAAATAAATATTAATCAAAATCAAGATTCATGACTGAAAATATTTAAACCTATAATTATTTATTTCATTTAATACATGCACTCGTGTTTTTATTAAATTAAATATATTATTTCAATTGATGTTAATTTTGTTGGATAATTTACTTTTCCTATTAGTTGCTGGATTATTTTAATAGAAATTTATATTAATCCAAATAATTTAATAATTCATTTTTTATATATTAAAATTAATGTAATACGTAACTATATAATTATGAAAAAAAATTATTATGATTTTATTTTTTATAGAAAGAGAAAAATTACATATTATAAAAAAGTAATTGATAATATGTATAAATCATATTTCTTTCTTTAGTTTGATATATATATTTTTTTAAGTATTTAACTATTTTTAAAAATTTTACTTGTATTACATAAAATTAATAATGAAAAAAAAATATAAAAATAATTTAAAAAAATATATATATTTTTTATTCGGAATCATATCCTTCACTAAAGAATTTAAAATTTTTTAAAAATATAAAGATTAAGGTTTTGTTTGTTTCTACGGATATTCTGTGCAAGGGGAAAGAAGGGCGAAGACAAACAATAATAGATTTTTGTCTTTTAGTATAAATCAATAGAGAGAGAAAACGAAAAGTGATGAGAGAGATTTTCTCTACAAATTGAAGAGAAATGTGTGGAAAGACACGTGTCTACATCATTGTGTTTTAAAATTAAAATTAAGTATTTTCTTAAATAATATAATAAATAAATAATATTAAATAATAAATAAAATTATTAAAATAAAAATTATTTTTTATTTTTCTTATTAAAATATTATTAAAAATATTTAAAATATTTTAAAAATAATAAATTTATTTTTTAAAAATTAGATTTTTTTATTAATAATAAATAAAATTATTATACTTTCTTTCCATTTCCACTCTCTTCTCTTAATTCAAACAATTTTACGTTTTACTCTTTTTTTCTTCTTTCTTTCCTTTTCCACTCCCTCAAATCATCTCCTCAATCCAAACAAAGGCTAAGTTTTTTTTTTCTTTTTATTTAAATTTTATCATTTTAATTTTTTTAAAGTTTTTTTCTTTGAAATTATGTTAAGAAGTTTTTATTGAATTTTAAATCTAAAAAAGCCAACAACGAGTTGAAAAAGTAAGAAATTTTTTTGTTCGATCCAATAATGGGACATGTAACTAATTTATTAACTTTTTTAAAATAATATTATGTTAGGTTAAAGTAGTTAATACTAGAGAATTTCTATCCTAGCATAATTAAGGTGATTTTGGTTTATATAAAAAATTATTTTATTTTCTTATAAATATTAATATTAAAAATGGTCCAAATAAATTATAAAAACTACACTACAAAAAGAGTGAATTATTTATTAAAGTTAAAAAAAAGACATATTGAAAGATTGAAATTACTCTAATAAAATTATTTCAATAAATAATATACTTATCGTTATTTTGAACAAGTGTTAGAAAAAATGTAAACTGAAAAAGTATCTAACTAGGAAGGGAGTATAGCAATAATGAAAATATTCTGTAAGACATGTGATAGCATCCACTCTATGAATAATTGAATGTAATCAATGTTTCCATTTTTCGTATTCATATTTGACTCATCATCTTTTGGCTAAATTCATATTGTGAAATATACTCCTTCAAGTCATCATGATGAAGTTGACACAAAAGGAAAAGCAAAAAACTTAAGCTCTATCTACATTTAGTTTCAAAATGTAGCGTATAAAATATGTTTTTCAAACAAGGAAAATTATCTTCAATGCCAAGTTTTCTTAAAGTTGAATACATCTTCCATTAACTAAAGTTATTCAAATATGTAATTATAAAGATAACATTATAAGATAACATGATATCTTATGTTATCGATGTTTCAAATTATTTTTAACTTTCTTAATTGAACAAGATCGAATAATGAGATATTTATAATTACATTATGAACTCAGTAAAAATATAATGAATAAAATTAAAAAGTGTTTGAATAATATTTACATGATTTAAACAATTATTTATAGTATGACAAATTAATTACTCTAACAAAAATGAATTAACATATTTTATGAACAAGATTCGCGTAGATCAGATTGAGTTTATCACCAAAGTTTGTTAAGATCCATAATTTATTGAGTCTGTAACCCAATCGTATACTTATCGGTTTAGGATGACAAGTTCCCGTAAAGAAATACTTTCCTATAATTCGAGTAGTTTATTTAGATGAGATTACATAGAACCAATACCTATATGATACAATTTATATTTAAATATAATACTTAATAATATTTATTTATAATAATGAAATTAATAAAAAAATTAAAGTTATATCTTTTAAAATTTGAACATTAAAAATTAATATTTTAATGTAAAAATTAAAATTAATTTTGATAAAAATGATAAAAAATATATTTAATCTAATATTAGATATACATTTGAAGATATGAAAGACATTATTCAGATCTCATTTTAGTAATATTAGACAGTTGAACATTATCTTTAAACATTAAAATTTAGAATTAAAATTTAGAATAAGTAGTTCTTTCAAGGTAAATTTTTTTTAAAATTATTATTTTTTAAATATAAATATATCTTTATATCCGTTATTGTTCTAACAAATATTGAGAATGTTGCATAATAATGAAGATGGTGTATTGTGGCATTTAGAAAATGTGCATTAGGAAATGTCAATTTGCTAAGTGGGGGATGAGAGTGAGTAGTGAGTAGTGACAAGTGACAAGTGACAAGTGAGAGAGTTAGTTGAGTGTGTGTGGCTTCAACGGTTGAAATTTTGGTGTGTGACGAGAAAAAAATATTTCGGCTGATTGAAACTTGCAAGAATACCGGCAACTGTACTGCCATACGTACCGGCCTAGTCTATGAGCCTACCATCCTATAACTGTCACCTATCATTAATAGCGCATGTTTTTTTAAGTAGCAACCTGAATTTCCGCAAAACAAATTCAAACACTTTTTTTCGTAAAATATCCAAAATAATTAATTAACATTTCAAACTATCAAATATCCTTTTCCTCCCCTAATTATTACCCTTCTTTCTTAGAAAAAATATATTGTTTTCTTTAAAATTTAATTCGAGAACAATTCTAATACAAAATTAAATTTATTAAAAATTATCACTTAATACGTTATTTTAAATACAAAATAAAATTAGAGTTTTATAATTAATATTTTCCTCTTTAACAATCTCACTTTGACCATTTTTTGTTTTATCAAACTTTAATTTTGGAGAACCTACCGCAGAAAATAATTTTTTTATTAAAGTATCTTATTATTCTAAATTTATAATTAAAATGATTAATTTAATTATCTCAATATAAATCATTTTTAATATATTTAATTTTTACAGTGAAAATTTAAAATTGATACGGTTTTTTTTAATTGTTTTTGAAATTTTATTTTAGACTGGAGAAAAATGTAGATTACAATTTAAAATATCGCAAAAAAAAATATACTAGTTGAAATTATATAATCAAAATATAATTATACTTTAAAAAAAATTAAAAATCACATCAGCACACTTTTTGTCTATTAAATATTCTAAAAAATTCTATTAACACAAAAAATAAATTAAAAAAATTCCAAAAAAAATTATATTAAATATGAATATTTAAAATTAATATGTTGTAAGTATACTTGATCATTGAATTAATTTATAATTTTTTAAAATTTTTATTATATTTATAATTTAAATTTTTTTATAATTATTAATAATTCTATATATATATATATTAGTATTTCGATATATACTAATAATTTCTATCATCTTCTCATTATTTGATGTTTTGATATATGTAACTTGAGTTATTAATAAAATGGGAAAATCTCGTTAAATTTGTGAAATATTTTGAAATAAAATATTAATTTCGTTTATTCCTTATTTGAGTCTCATTTAAAATTTAATTAATCGTTCAAACATTAAATTTACATCTTGAACTATAAGAGTGAGAATTATAAAAAACATATTAAAACAATAACATATTTGTACATAATTAATTAACATATCAATTTATTCTAATAAATAAATATTAAATCATGTATAAAAAATTCATTACATTTCCAACTTATTATAAAACACAATTTCAAAACTTCATAGTATTCAAAATAAACATCCAAACACATACATTCTTATAACTTATATTTTTGAAAATAAACTTCTCTTGTGTAAATTATCCTATCTAAAATTTTTCTAAATAAATCATCTACCTAATATTTTATTTAATAAAAATCATATCATTACACTTTTGACTTTTATAAAATAAATACATATATGGAAATTAACTACAAATTAAATGAAAAATAAAATATAAATAACAATAAAGTGTTACCTTAAAATTTAAAACTTTAAAATTAAAAATAAAAAATCTATCATAATCAAACAAAAATAAAAAGAGTAATTTTTATTTTAAAAAATGTATTTTAGTTTCTGATAAAATAACAATGCGAGAGTGAAAGAAAGTGTATAGATCGCCTTAGTTTATAAGTTTATAGGTATTTCATTTAACTTCGAATTTTAATTTTAGGTTTCTTATAAATATTTTAAATTGTGGAGAAATAAAATGGTCGGTAGTAATTTTTTATTTTTGTAATTTATTTAATTGAAGAAATATGTTTCCAGGAGCTTCTTTCCCACATGATTGTGAAAGAAAACGAGAATGACGGAGATTATGTTGTTTCATTATATGCTATGAATAATAACGTCGACGGAATCCAAATAAAAATATTCATAAAATTTAATGATTTTTTATAGAATCGATCTTATCCTATTAATAAAACTATTTAATAATTAAAAATACACCAAATAATATTATAATTTTACAATAATAATTAAAATGAATATAAGTTTATAATTTTTATATTTAAAATACATGCATTATATTTAAATTGAATTTTTAATAATATATATTAACATTATTAATAATATCAAGTTTATATATGATAAAATTTTAGAAAATATATGCATTATAATATGAATTTATAATAAAATTTCGTATCTTACTATTGTCTAATTTGTATGATTTTTTATTAATTATATTACAAAAATAAATTAAATTTAGTGAACTGCGTTAAATCCTTTATAATATTTTAGGAAATTAGTAATTAACTAGTACTAAAAATTTGTTTTTACATAAATAGAAAATAATAGAAGGAAAATATTGTATTTAGAAAAAAATTATCATTCTAGAAGCAAATTCTGATGACATAAAATATCTAATTTATTTTCTTAAATTTACTAAATACAATGTTCATATCTTTTAGTTTGACATAAAATTTATGTTTTGAGATTGAATTAATCATTGAATCGGTCAAACATTAGATGATGCACTAAATCAAGGTTTATGGATCGAATTGGTAATTGAACCCATATTAATAAAATAATACTAAATAAATATAATATCATAATTTAAAACTAAAAAAAACATTTTTTATAAGATAATTTGAAACCTCTTAAAGATGCAGAAATTAAAGATGAAATATAGAGAAATAATGGTAATAGAAATATAAAATATTCATTGCTATTATCCAAACTTAAGTTACTACTAATCTTGTATATAGTGTTTGTAAGTTTGATCTATATATACATATGTTAATAAATAAAATCAGTATAAAAGAAAATAAAGAAACCAATTGATTACACTACGAAAATGTTATAACTTTTAAAATAATAATAACATATTCTAAAATGAAAAATTTTCGTAAACATTTATATTTTTTAAAATATTCCTCTTAATATCATCAGCAGGATGTATGTTCAGTTAATATTATGTAAAATTTAAATTTAATTTATTTTTATAAAATTAATTTAATAATGTAAAATTTATATTATTTTTTATATATTAATTTAGATATATTTTTAGATGATGTTAGATTTTTTTTATTTAATTTATTTGAAATGAATATAGTATTTTTAATTTTGAGTGATATCTAATAAAATATAAATATTCTTAAATCAACATTATTTTAAAAAATGATAAGAAAAAAATGAGATACATTAAAACAAATTCTATAACATGAGTTGCAGAAACAGTGATGTTGGTTCTTGTAACATGATTGGTGTGCAGAAGATGAGAGTTATACGTGGTTTCTGAACATTATCTATTTGCAGCCTCACATTCGTGGAATTGCTTTGTTGCAAGGTAAAGGAAGAACTATAATCCTTCACCTTCACATATAACTAAAAACACTAATAATATTCGAACACTCTTCTTTTTCTTTTAAATATTTATAAAATTGAATATATTATATTTGTATTGGCATTTGTCTTAAAAGAAAAAGTTCATGATATTTACATCATAAAAAGCCCTTCACTTTTTTATTTTATTTGGAGACATTTATATTTGGTTCTTTCATTCTCGTATGATTTAGTCTTATCCATCAACTGCACCTACTTATGGTCCTGCTTCTTACTACGTTAACATTCCACTCACCTAACACTACAATATTTTCTAGTTTAATAATTTTTTTTAAATGATAAAAAAATATGTTTATAATAATATTATTTAATATTTCTTATTTTTTAATTCATTTATTATATTAGAAAGTTTGAAAAAAATATTTTTATTATTTTAATATGAGTTTTTAGTTAAGAAATACAATATGTATTAAAAATCCTTGACTAAAGATAAGACAAAATTAATATATAAAAGTGGGTGTAATCTTTATTTTATTAAATCAATTTTATGAGGATAAGTTTGACTTAAAGTCCACTTTTATTATGGTATCAGAACTTATCTTAATCTATTTGTTTGTCCTATTGGATTACCTGTTATCGGGTTATTGTTGTTGGACAATTCATATGAATGGAAGGAGGATATATAATGATTTTTTATATATTTTATGTCTCTAGTTTAAATGTTAATGATAATAATAATAATAACAAATATTATTAATAAAAAATATTAATAATATAAATGAATAACAAAATTTTATATTAATATATAAAATATATTTCTAAATTAAATAATTCTAATATTTTTCTTTATTTTATTTTATCTAGTTAGATATTATGTGAAGGGGTTGGAGTATCATGAGTGGTGTATCATGCAAAGAAATTGTATGGTTGTGACCGAGATATGGTAAGCACAAAATTATTATATTAACATATTATAGTAAAGTAGAATTAAAATTAATAAAAAAAAATTAATGAAATAATTTATTATACTGGACTAATCTTATTCATGATAAGTGTAAGGACCCAATGTGTAGTAGTTCTAGCAAGATAGTAGCTTAAGTAGTGAAAGGTAAAAATAATTGGTAAAGTTTTAAAAAGAACTTTAAATAGAAAAACTTAACCTTTCAACCTTCATTATCTTAAGTTTACCATCTCTCTAGAAAGCCTTTTCTCTAAATTCTCTCTACCTTCTCTCTAACCAAATCTCTTACCTTTCATGTTTTTCAAGATCTAAATACACCACTGTGAAGCTTGAGGAGAATAGATCCACTTGGACCTATCATAATTCTAATTTGGGTAAGTTTCCTAATTTTCCTCTTATGGGCTGAGAAGAGAAATTGGTGTTTATAGGTTAAATTTGTGATTTTAGGCTCTAATAGGACCAATTGGAGCTTATAGGCTTTGATTCATAGGGTAATTTGCAAATTGAACTGAAGAATTTGAGGTAAGGGAAACTAGAATTTTGACTTTTCTTTTTTTTTGGAAATCTGTGTTTCTGCTTTAAATTTGCGAAAATTGGAATGTTGTATGGTGTTCTGTGTGCTTGACTGTGTTTCGGAAGCCATTGCATGTTGAATTGGAGCTCGGCCTGAGAAAATCTGCTGAGCGCAGGGACCCTGCGCTGAGCGGATTTGTTACAGGGATGACTGTAAAATTTCGCTTAGCGCACAGTGCGCTCAACGCATGAAATTTATGTATGTTAGAGAAAAGTAACTATGATGATGAGTATAATGGCATGTGACATGTGGTAGATTAGTGTGTATAGATCTAGGGATATCATATAAGGTATCCAAACCTCAATGTGAGTCCTAGTCATGTAGACTAAGACCACATGTGGCGAGAGGTCGATGGAGGCCCCATCAGTTACTCAGAGGAGGAAGCTAGATGGGGCTACCCTGATGTCGTGAGTAGTGAGAGGATGACGCTGAGGTGAAAAAGACTCAATTAGTCGGCCGTTATAAGACCCTTGGTCCATGGTTTTTAAACATCAGGTGTTAGCCTTAGATGTCTGAGATCCATAAAATCTTTCGGAAGGTGTCGGTCTTGACTGTGATGTGTGAATGTGAATATGTGTGTAAAGCCTTGGGTAGGCCCTTACACTTGATTGTGATAATAGTAATTTATCTGTGTGTTGATAGTAACTTAGATGTTTCCTTGTATATCTAGCTTACCCTGCTTGTTCTGTTGTCTTTTCCTTGACTGCTATAATCGTGTGTGTTGCACGGGAGCAGATGCCAGGTCAGGAGAGGGCTCCTCTGTTGAGAAACAGTAGTTTAGGAGGTTGTAATAGAACTTTAATATTATAATCTTATGTGTTTTGAGAATTTTATTTGCCCCTTCTGAGGCTCCTTTTATAAATGTAATATATTTTAGTACTTAAATATTTAAATTTTGTGGATTGAGTAGTATAATATAGTAAAACTAGTATATTATAATAAATCTAGTTGATTGTGAGATAAGAGACATAAGTTTTATATCAATCCAATGAGTTAGAATTAATAAGTTAATTACACATAATTTCAATCTTAAGTTTGGAATTAGAATAAAATAATGGGTTAAATATGTTTTAATATAAAAAATTAATTTTAATTTTTATATTTATAAATAGATAATTTCAGTATTTTAATTTTTTAAAAAATTATGATTTTAATTCTTTCATTAATTTTATAATAATAAATATATATTATTAAATGTTATATTTTTAATTATAAATAATTATTAAAATGATATTTATTATATTAAAATAAAAATAATAAATTTGAAATTATATATTTTTAATGCAGTTTAACAATAATTTTCAAGATAAATAAAAAACATATTCAATCTTAAAACAATCTTAATAAATCAGTCACAAATTATTAAAAAATAATAATAAAGATACAAAAAAAATTAACTATTCTTTTATTTTTGAAAAGTATTTTTCCTTAATATACACAGACATAAAATTCAAAGAAAAAAAAAAACTTTTCTAAAAGCAAAGAATAACTTGTGGAAGAGGTAATGTGGAGAAGAAACACAGTACAACTTGAATAGACTAAAAAAACATAAAAGAAAAATCAAATTTATAAGAAATTAATTGTTAAAATTTTGATTTATTTTATTTTATTTTATCTTTATACTGAATTTTTATTGTGTTAGATTAATCAGCATCGTGTTATATTTTTAACAATTTGATAAAAAAGTAAAAAAGTTTAAGCATTAGCAAGCATCACAATTAAAATCAATCAATCATACAAGAATGTGATGTTTATAAAAAGAAAAAGAAAAAAAAAAAAAAGAGGAATTGGTGCTTCAGAGCATAACGTACGATTAATAATAATAAATCTGATTTATTTTTTTATGAATTTTAATTTAATACGTAATTATTCTTTAAAATGGTGATTGTGTAATAATTCATTTATAAAAAATATATATAAGCTTTACTCCTAAATATATTAACTGAGTGAACGATAAAAATGTCCTATATTTATAATTCTTAGAAAATATTCAATCCCTCTCTTTTCTTACATAAAATAAATCATGTTAAGTAATTTTATTTTGGAATTAAATTATATATTTATTATTTTTTAATTAGAACAACATTTTATAAAAAAAATATTATAATTATAAGGATTGGTGATTCTTAAACTCCTTAAGTAAGATTAAATAATAAAATATTTTTAAACTCTTTAATAAAATAAAATTGAATAATAAAATATCTTTAATAAAATAAAATCAAATAATAAAAATATTTATGATTATATTCTAATGTTATAATCAACAAAATCGATAATATTTATCTAATTTAAATAATTATTTATAATATAATAAAGTTAACTAATTTATTTTTTTGAACTTATTTAATTGTTATTCGAATCTATTAAAATCTATAATTTATTCAATCTTCTATTTAACCGTATAGTTGTCGGTTTGTTAGGCGGATAAATTTATAAGAAAAAGTATTCTCTCATTTTACGGTAGTGGTTAGAAAACTTGTATCTATTTAATATAAATGTATTAAAAAAATTATGAAATTTTAAAAAAACTTATAAAACAAGTTCTAAATTACACGTTTAATTGATGTTACAGAATTCATTTGACATTAATCAATTTAGTTGTTGAAGCAAAGTTGACTAAGCCATTACATACAATCTTAATCTTAAACGTGATTATTCCAACAAATATAGTGATAAATTGGGTATCTTAAAGTAAAATTGTTTTGACTTCTATAATTATACTTGACTAAAACAAATAGAAAAAAAGTAAAAGTAACTTTATGTTGAATTGAGAGTTTCCTATAATGTTAAATTTTAAGATAATTTTTTTAAATAATTAAAATTTTCAAATTGTATTATTAAATAAAATATTTTATAAATAAGTTTTTAAGAATTAAATTAGATTTAAATTAGCTTTCTAGAATAATATTAAATTTATTTTTATATAACTTTTTATGTTTAAATAATTTATTCTGCATGTAAATATTTAATTTTATATTTGAGATACTGAATAGGTTGAAAATTATACATTAATTAAATTTTATAAGTTGATTTTCTAGTTAAACTATATTTCCTTTGTAATTAAATGGAATAATAGAATAAATAACTACAAATATAAGTTATGTTTTTTTATTTTATAATGGTCACATCAATTAAAGTTTGGTGATACTATGTAAAACATTGTTTACAATTATTCTGATATTGGTTTAGGGTTTATAATCATATATTTAATACAACTGTTGACTTTTTGTCATACAGCATATTCTTCAGGATAGACACAATATTTTATATTTCTTAATAATATCATATCATCTTTATTAAATTGAGAAATATTTTATATATTTCAAATCAAACAATTTTAAAAATAGTTCTTAAATGGATCCCATGATCTATTTAAAAAATATAAGTGAAATACAAAGATAAAAAGAAAGAGATACTCCATTAAATAAATAGTTATTTTTTCAATTCAATAATTTATAAAATGTACGACATAAAATAAAATATAAATTCTTGTCTGAATTGTTGTAAGATTGAGATATCTTTCAATCTCTGTCCTTATCTAGTGAGTAGAATTGGATGTGAACTTTATTTATGGATAATATATTGTTTATATTATTTTTTATTAATGGTAAACCATTTATTAGGAATAATTATAAAAATGAATTATATTTAATATTTAAAGATAAAGAATTAATATTTTCTGAATTTAATAATAAAGAACAACTATAAGATTATATTGTAAAAGTAGTACCATTATTTCTCAATTCTATAATTTAAATATATTTTACTAAATAAACTAATTATCCTTTTATAAAGTCAGAATCTATTTAAACTAAAGACTGCTAAGATGTTTGGGTGAAGTAAAATTTTTACTCACATTTTATATATTAAAAGAAATAAAATGTGAATAATAATAATAATAATAATAATAAATTATAAATTTTAGAAACAGTGATAGTAACTTTTTCTACCTATTTTTGTGCAAGCATTAACTCTTCCTTCTTTAATTTGCCTTGTCTTTAATCACCACCGTCCAAGCAATCAGTGGTCCTGGGCCCAAATAAATGCAGAGTTATTAGCATTTATGTTCCAACCGAACTTTAATGCTTACTTTCTAAATTCGTATAGTTCAACAAAAAATGATAAAATCATAATAAGAAAGTGAAATAAAAAATGAGTAAAATATATAAAAAGAAAACGAAATTTTGCATTTTAAAAAATATTTATAGAACTATAAATTATTCATATATTTAATTTGAAAGATTAATAATTTTAAAAATTAACACTTTCTATCATTTGGTGATTTAACATTTTTTAGAGTTTCTTAATTGCTTTTACAAAGTAACTATTTTTTTAATTTAAACTGATCAATAAAAAAATAGTTTTAGTGTAGAGTAGGTGAGTTTGTGTGGTGTCTACCTATAAAAAATAATAATTTTAATATAGGGTAGGTGGGTTTGTGTGTTGTGTATAAAAGTGATAAATTAAGCATAAGCCAGTTTAAATTTAATTAAAACTATAGTTAATTTTATATAATAAAGTACTTAAATTTTAAAGATTAATTACTTACCTGATTCCACAAAGTTGTCAATGATGGTCCAATAGCCA
The DNA here is from genome assembly GCA_016859785.1 of Macrotyloma uniflorum. Taxonomy (NCBI): domain Eukaryota; kingdom Viridiplantae; phylum Streptophyta; class Magnoliopsida; order Fabales; family Fabaceae; genus Macrotyloma; species Macrotyloma uniflorum. The sequence continues at coordinate 4,251,529 of BDMB01000001.1, forward strand.
GGGCATCTATAAAAGAACATGAAGATGACATGAATGAACATGAAAATGACTACTAACTACTTAGTGACATTCTGAGTTGGATATTTATTTCACTGTCTTATTTAATTTTCTTATAGTTAGAATTTTTATATAAATTAAATATAAAATTAAATATATATATATATATATAAAATAAATATAAATGTTACTTTATTAATTAATTTTATAAAAATAAATTAAATTTAAAGTCAATTTTTAATATAATATCAGAATTTATTTTATTAGATTTTATATTTGTTTTCAGACTATTATTTGACCAGTTATAAATTACTATACATAAAGTCATATTTAAATTAAAATATCTGAAAAAATATATAAAAAATCCTCCTTTAATTATATAAGATCAAAATAATATAATGTTATAAGATTAGTTAGTTTTAAAGTTTATTTTTAATATTTTTTTTATAAAATTTTAAAAATTAGAATTATATATAATGATTATAAAATAATATAATATTATAATAAAAGTAATTCTACTTTTTATTATATATATATTTATAAAAATATTTAATTATCTATTTTTTATAAAAAATAGTGCCACATATTATAAGGCCTATACTTTTTTCAATTTCTACATGCATTTTTAAGATAATATTTTTTCAGCACTGGAATACCTCACATGAAGATTGTTTGCATTTATTTATATATATAAAGGATAAAGTGAAAAATAAAAGTGTAATTAGAAAAACAATTAATATTATTTTAAATGTTCATAACAACATAAAATTAAAAATATTTCGAAAACTCCTACGATTAAAAAATAATAGAAAGAGCTTTAACTTTTCTCGTTGAATTGATTCACAAAAAAATATATTTCTCTTATTCTTTGCCAAGTCTTATTTTATAGAAAACTTATAATAACTCAAATTAGCAAGTAAAAGATGTGAATGTTATGTATTAATTAGAAATATTTCTGCAACGCCTTATTTATAAAATATAGAGTAATAAGTATAATGTTTTTATTTTTTAAAAGCATTAAATACATTTTTTAATTATTTTATTTATCAAATACTAAATAGGATTTATAGGAGATTTTATTAAAACATAGAACATTACTGAAAATGTTAGTCAATGTTGTTTTCATGCCTTTTTTTTCCGAAAGGGATGAGTCACCTACCAATTTATACGAGGAGGAGTATTGATGATGATGATAAGAATACCCATATTTTTGGATAAAATTTATTTTTATAGAAAATATATACTACTTAAATGGGTATTTAGGGACAACTCAAGTAAATATATCCTAGGTATAAATTGATAAAGTCATTTACTTGTTCTTCACCTATTTTAATGTGTTGATTTTCGTTTGGAACTGTGATTGAAATATTTATTTTATTAATTTTGTTTCGAGTTATAGGATTATATTATTTTAATTTATTAATTTTGGTTTGAATTTATATGATTGTTATGTCATACATGTTAATAAAATATTATTTGTTATTGATTATTTAATTATTTTTTAAAAAAAGAGTATTAATAATTTTTTTGAATAAGAATTTTTGTTTTTATTTTTTTAGAGGAACAGGTGTGAAAAATTGAAGAAAAAAAATATTAAAATAAAAAAAATTCAGTTACAATTTTGATAAGATAAAAATAGAGAAGTTAAAAAAAAAAAGTTAATAATATAATGAAATTTTAGTTCAAATAATATACTTTTTATTTAAACAATATATTTTTTTAATAAAATCGTGACAAAAAAAAATAATTTCTCTCGTTCAAACGAATTTTTTTTATTCAAACAAAAATATTAGTTGTTCTTGAAAAGATTTTCTTTCAAAAAATATTAGTAAAAAATAAATACAATTTTTTATTTTTTTGAGATTCAAGATCTAAAATAATATTTAACTTAATTTTCATCAATACAAGAATTAAAAAAAATAAAAATAAGTATATCAAGTAGTGATACTAATTCAAGAAATAATTTCACGATTTATTTTTTTCACCATTAGTTAATTTTTTTTATATTAGATTTACATTAGATTGAATGAATGTAATTTATTCAATTTTTTTTATTGTTCTTTATTTATTTTTATATTTAATATTAATAATTTAATTGTATTTTTAATATTAATTGATGACTTTGATTTATTAATTTAAGATTTTATTAAAAAATAGATTTTATATACAATTTAGATTAAATAATCTTTAAACATAATTTTGTATATATTTATTAAAATAATTTTAAATTTTAATGTAAAATAATTATGATGATTTAAGATATTAATTGAAAATTTTAATAACATTAATAAAATTGATATATATATATATATATATATAATTAGAGAAATACAGAAGACGATAAATAAAATTAAATTTTAATATATTTATTTTGTTATTTTTCTTTTTCTAATTATAAAAAAAGAATTTTTGAAAAGAATTATAAATTTTATTAAATATTATACAAATTCATATAAATATGATACTTATTTTATATTATATTAATTTAATTTATTTAATGAAATTATATTTTAAAAATAGTTATATTGAAGTATTTAGTATTTAAAATTAAATTATGAATTAAAGTAACTTGATTAATATAATTGTGTAAAATATCATAATAAAAAGATTATTTAGTAAAATATTTGAAACTTATTTTAAAATTTGAATAAATATTGACAAGTATTTATGAATACTAAAAAAAAAAATTGTAGGTGTGAATTTAATGGGCATTCTCATTGTTAGAGGGAGACACATGTAACAAAGATTTATTGAGCGAGACAACACTGTGTGGCTGTCATTGCTGTCATCCCCAAAAGAGTGGTTGGATGTTTTGGATATAAACTAGTCTTCAATTTATATCTTTTTTTATTGATTTTAATTTTATATCCAAGATTAAAATAAAATATAATTTTTTTATTTGACTTTACAAGTGAGAATCGACTTGCGCAATTATCCACACATGCCGTTAATAAATACAATACTTATGTTTTCATTAAAAAAAGACGGTGCTTTCGTATGATGTTTTTTAAGGGTCATAAATGGTGGACCCAATCAAAATTAAGTTGCGATGTGCTTTCTATCACTCTTATATTCTTCATTTAATTAACAACTTTTTTTTATTTTTTTATTTCCCAATTCTCTCTAACATAAGTTTCATATTTTATTAGTTTGTGAAGGAAAATCCTTCAACTTTCTTGGATTCCTTTCTCATCTTCAATCTCCCTGAAAAAGACGACCCATTTCCTCCCTCAACCACCCTTTTCGCTTATTCTTCACCATGCAAACAAGTTTTGCTCTTTTTTCAGATAACAACACCCAAAAGTAAGAGAAAGTGACACAAATAGATAGTTTTATTAACTAAAAATAAAATTTTTTAATTAAAATTTATAAATAATTTATACCAATTCGATAAGAGGTAATTTTATAGAAACTATTTTAATAATTTTATTAAAATAAATTCTGATGTTATATTAAAAATAAATTTTAAGTTTAATTCATAACTGATTCGTGATGTTTACGTCTACTAATATACTTTAATTTGATTTTATTTTTAAATTATATACAATATTTAATATATATTTTTATTTAAATACTCCTCGTAAAAAGATATGAGTTAAGATATTAATTGAGTTTTGTCTCATGATCCACCAAATGAAGCCTCTCACCATCTCAATAATATTGCTTGTGTCAAACTTCAATATGATCAAGGTCACATATTTCAATCTTTTAATCATTGTTTAGTCAGTCTTAGTAGCTTCAAAAGAAAACTACACCAAAGTTCCAAGAATTTATTGTGGACACTCACACAACTTGTTAGCCAACATTAAATAAATCAAGAAACCTCTAAATAGACTAATCAACTTAAATGTTCAAATAAATCAATAGGTTAATTTAATTATAGAATGAAACTTAAAAGAAAGCCTACTTCATATATCCAATGGTCAAGAAATTTAGAAAAAAAAAACTTCAATTTGACATTGGATAGACAAAAACGAGCTTTAAGCATTTCACAACCATAATTATTTTCTTTCTCAAATATTTATTAATTATTTATAAATATTTACTATAATATTTTTCTAAATTTTTTTTTTTACCATCTGTAACAATTGCGTAATTAATTTATACCGATATTTATATATTATTATTGCACACTTATCTTTTTTGTATTGATGCTTTTGTTTGGGCTCCATTCTTTAGTCATGTCTGAATGGTAAGAGGTCCAAAAGCCCAAGCCCAAGCCCAAAAGCAAAGTAAGGCCTCAAACGCAGCCCATAACTAACCAAAGTCACACGTGACACAAAACCCACTTTCCCCTCGAACTCGTATTTTATTTATAGTTCTCTGTTGTTTTATTGTGGGGCCCACACAAAGATCGTGTGGATAAATTGCATGTTACGAACTTCAAAAAAGATAATTATACTAGTCTACTGCACGAAAAGTTTGTAATTTAACAGGATTTTTAATGCACAAATGTAGTGTAAATTAGCTTCTTATAAAAATTGTCAGAAAATTTATTCTAATATTTATGTAAAAATTAAATTTAGCATGATTTTTTACACACATAAATTAAACTATTTTAACAATATTTTTTAAAACTTGAGAAATGAGTGTTGGATGTATCTAGACGCATTTAGTGAACATATTTTATTTGGTCATAAAATGGAAACAATTACTTCAACCGTTGAATGGGGGTGTCAAAATGTCAGGTTCAGGCTTCACTATAAAAGGACCCGCCATTGGGGGCGCGTTTCGTACCTCGCCTACTTCGATACGGCACCGTTTTTATGTGTTCTCTTATGCAATTGTTACCCAACCCATACCCTTTTCTCGTCCTCCTTCTCAATTTTTCTGAGAAATTCACGAAGGAACCTCACTCTGCTGCTGCATTCCCCCATGGCTTCTGGTTCAGGTACACTTGGATTTTCTATCCCACACGATTAATTATTCTAATTTATCATTCTTTATAAAAATATTCGTTTTGAATATCCATTTTTGTCATTTATTTTCTTGATTTTTTTATGGGTTTTCGAAATTTTGGTCAATTGAGAATCAAAGATCGGCGATTCAGCTGACTAATTAAGTTCATTTCGTGTGAGGAAATTCGTTTTTCTATGAACGAGTGATTAAACTTGAGTGCTTATTTGTATTTTCCTTCTTCTACAGATTTTGCGTTGGCGGTTTCCTCTGAACTTGAGTCAGTTTTGAGGTTGAAGACTTTTAACTACTTTAGTACGAGGAGGCCATGGCTTGGTATGTTTCGCGCTGCTACAATGGTTACTTTGGTTCCTTTCTTCTTCTTCTTCTTATTCCAAAAATTCTATTAGTGCGGAATGATTTGTTCTGTATAGCTGGGTGGTCAAATTCACTTCTTATTGTTGTTATGTGTTTTGTTTCAGATCTTTATGGGGTTAATGTTAGACCTGTTGCGCCATTTGGGAGTGCAAGTAGGAGGCCCTACGTGGATCCTGCACTTATACATCGCTCTTTACCTGATGAGCTGCTTTTTGAAGTAATTCATATCATCACGTTATATTTGTTTATCATTGATTTAATGGTGGTTCTTGATGGTGGAAGTACATTGTGTGAGAGTGACAAGGGGACTAGTTACTATGTGTTGTATGCTACTCCTTCAGATCAGTCGTGTGTTGTCTAAGTAGTGTGATGCGGGACAGTTTGGTCATGTTTATGAAATCATCTTTTCCTCTCTCTTTCTCTCTCTTACACACACACACTCGCACAAATGCAACTTTTGAAAACTAACATGATAGTACATTTTGCCTTGTTGATGGTCAGCTTTGAGCTCAGGAACTGTCCTTAAAATAAGAACCAGAATATCAGTGACGTAATTCTTCACTTGTTTGACACCTCTATGAAAACTCTTGGAGTCCTTTTCTCTGATTTTTGAATAAATTAGATGCACGGAAATTCATATTGTAAAAAGTCTATTGTTGTATACAAGAAAAACTGAGATTTTCTGAAATATTTTATAGGTCTTTACTCGAATGACTCCATATGACCTGGGGAAGGCGTCTTGTGTATGTCGAAAATGGAAGTACACAATTCGTAATCCTGTATTTTGGCGCAATGCATGCTTGAAGGCTTGGCAGGTAAACTCAATTAAAGGTTTTGAATATAGAACTTCTACTGCTTAAAAATCACATTTCTGACTAACTATGGAGTCCCTTTTATGAAGCTATCTGGAATTGTGGAAAACTATAAGATACTTCAATCAAAATATGATGGCTCATGGCGGAAAATGTGGCTGTTACGACCAAGGTTGCGGACTGATGGTAAGAACAACCATCTCTTATTGCATAACTTTATTTTCTGCTCCTCATATTGATTGGCAATGGTGTGTGATGGTTAAATATTTTTAGAATGGATTGGGCCTAACTCAGCCCTAAAGCTATATTAGGAGTATTTTGGCCATATTCCTTTTCCCTAATCTATGTTTGATATCTTAACGCTCTCTCTCCTTGCCCAAGACTGGACATTTGGAGCATGAAGTTCACAGGACTAGATTTTGCTGGCAGCCCAACATTTAGACTTGATATACTATGGCTTTATATTGGAAATGGACTGGAACCCCAAAAGCTAACCCAAGGGAGAGGATTGCTTGGACCTTATAAGGAGTATTCTGACCATATTCCTAGCGAATGCGGGACACCTTCACACTCACATTTATTACCCTCCCCTCCTCCACCACCAAAAGTAAAAAGGAAAAGAAGAAAAATAAGAAAATGAACTTTAGATTCAAGCTTTAACGAAATGCACACGATTTTCCTATTCCTTTTACGTTACATTTTTAGTTAGGTCCTTTTGTCTTACTATGCTTCCATGTCTCAGGTCTTTACGTGAGTAGAAATACCTATATTCGAGCTGGAGTTGCTGAGTGGAAAATCACTAATCCCGTACATGTGGTATGCATCAATATCTACTTGTATTGCTATGCAATAGACATTTTTTACTTTTTCTTTTTTTAATATTTGTTATTGACTCATAAAGTTATATGTTATTAACTCGGTTTTTTTCTTCAACTTTTCAATATTTTTTGGGACTAAATGGTTGTAGTAGACTATTACTGTGCATAGTTATAAACAAATTGGAAGTATCAGGGGTCCTAGCATTTTCATGTGAAGAACCTTGTTCTGTATGATTTTAAGTGCAATATACTTGAATGAAGCTGTAAGTCAATACACATGCAAACTGTACCTTTCGAAGTCCTGTCTGTGTAACCTCAAAAACTAGTTGATAGCTGCTACCCCTTCTTCTTGTCCCTTAAGAGTTAAGACTTTAAGAATGATATGCGTCTTGGTCATACAAATTCAAGCAGTAAGTAAATCACTTTTCTAATTTCCCTTTCTATTGGTGATTGAGATATGATAATACCCATTAATTAAATCATATTGTTGTAACTTAAAAATGTTTCTGTAAGAGCCTCTTGAGAATGAGGAAACCTGAATGTAGGGGTGCACCATGGGAATTTTGGGTCTTATCTCTACCACTCCTTGGTACTATGGCCATATAGTACTGTAGTATTCAAATAGGAGATTTGTCCTTATAAGCCATTATAATTGTTGAAGAAAACTGGTGAGTGTATTGTATTATCCTTGATATAATGGAATGCTTTTGGAGTTTCTATTGTCTTGAGTTTCGTCCTCAACACTGGAGTGGTTTAATGTAAAATTTGATTACCCCCCTGGCAGGTGTGTTCTACGTATATATTTTATGTGTGCAATGGTGGTTGCTTGGTCTGGATGTACAGGATAGTACTTGATGCCTCTTTTCACTTGTAAAATTTAATTTAGAAGGAGGAATTATCGTTTTTTTTTTTGCAAAACAAAGCAATGCTTCTAGGGTGATTCTCTGAACCATTTAAATTGCAGAAGAGTGTGGGTTCTATATGTATTTATTCTCAAGTTTCAGTGTATGAAGGGCATTGTAACAGCAAGTTGTACATAAATCTTGTTTAGTTTTTCATTTATTCACATTTATTTTTTGTATGTAAATCTTCTCCATGTTCTGCAGGTCTGCTATTTCCGGTACATGAGATTTTTTGCATCTGGGCGATTCCTTTACAAGGTTATAATAATTCAGTGATGTCTGAATCCATTTAATATATATACTTTCTTCCATCTGATTGTATGAGAAGTTATTTTTGTTTTACGTAGAATTCATCACTGAAGATCAAGGAAGTGGTGAAGTGTATGAATTTTCGATCATCTAAAGCAGACAACGTTTTTGGTGGCCACTACACATTGTCAGATGACAAGGTTATGTTCTTATTTTTGTCAAATTATGTAATTGATTTATTCCTGATATTTCTGGATCTCCTTTTGATCTTTCATTATTTAAAGATCTGAGTAGACATTCTCTTCTTGGAGATTTATTGCATAAATTAATATTTATATTTTGAGGCATCTGCAATTGATATTATCAAGGCAGGTTGAAGCTGCAGTCTTATATCCAGGCATGCGACCTACTGTTTTGAGGATACGCTTAAGGTATTTGATGAATTTACCTGATTAACGTACATGTCTTGTTGAACATTAAAGCTAACATCAAGAACCAGAAATTAAATCTTTTCAGTTCCCTATCTTTTTAGGTTGGAATGTGATGTGCCATTTATACTCTTGCTATTTTAGAAAATAGATCAAATATTCATCAAAATTATCTTCAACAGGTGGAGGACGAGGTGTTAAATTAAGAGAAATATTTTCAGTATATTAAGTTAAAGGTTGTTTTGATTTGAAGTTCACTGATATCCAATGGATGACTCAAAGCAATTCCCTCTTCTCTCCCATGCCAAATAAAAAATAAAGCTAGAAAGCGGAATATCCTTTTCAGCATGGATTATAGAATAAGGAGGCATAGTTGTTTATGCTTGTGAAGGGAGCCAAAATAAGGATGGAATAAGTTGTCATTGGACAAGAATGACCTGAGCAGAGGATATTTTTATAAATGGGTTCTAGTAAGCCCAATATCCCAACCATGGAATTCATCACTTATGTCGTAAGTAAATCTAACCAGGAACCTCACACATGTCACTGTTACTGACTTTTGAGCAACATAACTGACAATGAAAAGGGGATACTAGGAAAGAGGCAGCAGAGAACACCTAGTCAGACACTGTTAATTATGATGTTGGCTGATGTTAATCCAAAATTGGAGTTAATTCAACCTTGTTTTAGCAAGGAAGTTAGATTCCCTTCACAATTGTATTAGAGCCTAGTCTAAGTCTAAGTCTAAGTCCATTGTTGAGCCACCTAAATTTATTTGTCACACTCCAAGCCGGTAGCCCTAGGTGTGATGGGGAGTGTCGGAAAACCACTTTAATTGCAGTCACCCTAAGCCTGTCTTAGTTGCGGGCTTTTTGGGGCTGCCTTAACTATAGAATCGAGTGGTGGTTCAGTTTAAACATCAACTTGAGACATGATTTAAATAGAGATATAAAACTTGGATAGTTCTCATTTGAGTTAGATTCTAAGCTCAATTTTTAAGATCTTATCGCACCAGATGAGGATGGCTACATGGATGTCATAGAAGCAAAAATGAATGTTTTTATCACTACAAATAAAATAGAAGAGATAATGTAACATAAAGTGAGTGGAGATCTACTTATTCAAAGAGTAAATCATACCACAAATAATAATTTTTAATGGACGATGAATTTAATTTATCTAACCATTAGATTAAAAGTTCCCATTGAGTAAATTATGTTTGCAAAGTTCCATACAATATAAAAGCTACCTTCTAATTCATCTTACGAATATATTTTTGAAATTTACCAGTGAATGTCCTATTTATCTAAAATTTGGTATGATTAGTCATTAAAATAATATCACGATTTAGTAATTAGATTTATTAAATTTTCTTTCCGATATAAGGTAATTAATCTTGACCCTATTTATACCATACGGAAATTAGAATAAAATCATTAACCCAAAATATAATTATAATTGGTATTTGTTAAATTTCCTTTCCAATGTAAGATAATTAATCCTGAACCTATTTATACCATATGAGAATTAGAATAAATCATCAACCCAAAATATAATTATAATTGGTCTGTGTTACATCACTTTGAACTGTCCTCTAGGCTCTTGAAAGTTGAAAGTTGTTGAAGATCATTGGTTTGAACAGTTCTCTACTGAAAAGTAGAATATAGAAACAGAAAAGAAGTTTAGTATCATGTAAAATTTGCTTGCATTTAGATAAAGATAAGAGAAAGTATGCTAATTTTCTTTGATCTTTTTCTTTTTAAACTAATCTTTACTGACAGTAAGAATTGGACTTTCCTTTTGCAATATGCTTCTGTTGATCTGCTGGTGGTATAGGATAAGGGGAACTACCGCTGGGGCTAACAATAGGATGGATTTGATGTCACTTGTCACTAGTGGTGTAAACAGTAGTGAGGCAAGTGTACCTGAGGAAGACATTCTTGGAGTTGTTGAAGGATGGCAGGATGATGAAACACACAACCCAGATGTACCAGCTGTCTCACATAAGAGAGGCATGACTCCCTTTGTCTTTGTTCCATTTGAAGAGGTACATTTTTGTCTCACATTATCCTTTTTTATAAGCCTTCAGCTATTAAATTAAGTAATAAACTTTTCAATCATCCCCTGGATGCAATGACTATTACTTCTGGTTTTTGTTTATGTCTAATATCATCTTAAACGTTGTAAAGTAAAAAAATCCCCTAAATTCTAGGTTAGATTATGCTATATTTTTAATAAAGCGATAAAGTTCAAAGTTCATTCATTTATTTTAGTCAATTGAGTACGTTGTGATGACATTAACATTACTCATACTTGTTTGTCATATATTTCAAATTACTCTTATTTGTTGTTTATCGAGGAGCATGTTGACACTTTAAGACAAGTGATAATTCAACACAAGATTGTTTCCCATTATGGCTCTAATCATACCTCTTTCTGAAATCTGAATACTCCTTGATTTTTTTCCCCTTTCATACAGGTGGAGACATCTGTTTTGAATCTTCCCGTGGAGAAAATGGATTATTTTGTGCCTGGTTGAATTATTAGAATGCCTCGGAATAGAGCTGGCTCATTTGTAAATAATACACAACTTCAGGTCACAGAATTTGTATATTTGTATGTATAAAAGTGGCGTGATGAGATTGATTTGGTTCGTTTTGCAGAACTATTCCTTTATTTATGCACCTGTATAACGGGAATAATTGTAGTTTTGGCAAATCATGGATTTGGTTGTTGAAGATATGTTGTAGTAAAAACATAAAAAGAATTGTGTAAGACGTGTTTATAGAGGAATTGGGTGATAAATTAGAAATGTGAAGTCCCTTCAGTACTGCTTGTCTGGGTTTGGGAAGACTTGCTGCCAATCAAAATATCTTGAATTGGCAGCCATGCTATGGGAACATGAAAAGCGCAAAGGAAATACATATGACAGTAACAAGGCAACTAATTCCTTCTTTTCATTATTTTTAAGGATTGCTTTATTTAGCTTATAAGTAAATTCAAAATAAGAATAAGTTAATACAGAAAAGAAAATATAATTAAAAAAACTAAGACATTTATTATTTTTCACTTAACTTTAGTCACTTTTCCACCCTTTTTTTCTAAGCTACTTTTATCCCTAAAAAAATGAGATAGAAAGTATTAAGAGATAATTGATTAATATGATTAATGCTGTAGGTAAGAAAAGTAAAGAAAAAGATGAGAAGTGTTAAGGTAGTGTTTGTCCTGAGGACAATTTAATTATAATCGATCCATAATTTTTTATTGATATACAATAAAATTTAGTTTATGAAAGTGCTGAGTTCTCTTCCCTCAAATAATTTTTTCTAATGAAAAAGTGAAACAAACAAAGGTATCTCGTTCACGCACATAAGAATAGTTGGGCATATAATACTAATGAATAAGTGTTTCTTATTACACCTATTAATCTTTGGGTCAAATCCCATTTATTCTAGAATGGACTTTCTGAATTATATTTATATTATAAAAAATTCATTTTAAATTAAATAAAGTGGTAAAATAGAAAAAGTTAAAATAATAATGAATTGATAATGACGGTGCATTGCTAACCTTTTCAAAAGGTAATAAAGAAAAAGAGAGGAAAGATACTTTTATGTTAAACACCATTACCCTTCCTTACAAAGTAAGTATCCACAAATTTCCATTGCAACTTACTCTTTTATTAATATAATTTTTAATTTTTTTGTTATTGAATAATTTTTACGCAAATTTTATTTAACACTTTGATTTTATTCTTATTTTGTTTTGATGCATATAAACCAGTTTTATAAGTATCCATCCAATATAAGATTTTATAATAATTTTTATGATTGATTTGCGTCAAAATTAACATCATAAGGCTACCATTCTACTCTTTTTCTAATAACACATTTTTATTTTTGAAGGTTGTTTTAGTTAAGACATTAATGAACAAAAATTATTTTTTAAAATTATAAAAGTAAAAATAAGAAGGTATGCAAACTTGTTTTGAGTAAATACGATTTAGGAATTATCAAAACAAAATAAAATAATACTAATTAAAAATGAGATTAACTCTTTTAAGTAGATAAATTTATGTAATGTTATAATGTATCAAAAACATATTACTAATATATAGAAAGACTAAAAATTAAGTAATTGTAAAAGGAACTTTGGGTAAATTTACTCTTTTAAGTAAGTTTTAGTATACTAATTTACCCATAATTACTCAATTTTTTTTAACATTTCTTATCTACATGTGAGAGACTGATGTCCTGTTTGTATATGCATTCTAAATTTACATAAATTGATTTTCTACATAAAATATAAAAAATAAAATTGAAGGTAAAAGCTTCATATAAAACTTCTAACCAGATGTATATCAAATCTTAATGATATTATTTTAAGTGTTGTTTGACATTTTCAGTGAATAAATTAAATTATTCAAAAATGCACAAATAATTAATCAGTCAATTTCCAAAAGCATTGTCCAAAAAATAATTATAAAATAAGATAAAAAAAACTAATTGTAAAATAAAGTAATATTTCCGAATTCATTATAACAAATCAAGCATATTATTGTTTACATAAAGTAGAATCATTCTTGTTTTATTTTCAATATAATTTTTTTTATTGTATATTAAATCAATTTGGAACTTGCATAGTGAATAATCTCCCATTTAATTTATTATAATAATAATTATAATAATAATATATACTCTATAGAACATAAAATATATTTTATTAAAATATAAGTCTAAGTGCATTATTCAATAAAAATTAATTTCTAGCAAAGTTATTTAAAGCTACCAAAAAAAGTATCATATTTTTATTTTATTTTTATTTTTTAAAGACTATTTTTTTTTTATATTATTATTTGAAAAGAGAATGATTTGAAAAGAGAACGAGTGAGAAGAAAACGTACTTCCGTCCGTCTTACATATGTGAGATAGGTTAGGAAGTCAAAAATGGTTTAGACAGAGTCCAACGTTGTTGTAATTGTATGTTCAGTGTTTGTGAAATTGCCATGTCATAAGCTATCGGAGAAGAAGAATAAGAAGAAAAAAGAGATGGGAGATAGGGTGGAGACCGTTGCGAGATTAGCCCAATGGAAAATCGACAACTTCGGACTTTCTTCCTACAAAAAATCTGACCCTTTCAAGGTCGGAATCTGGAACTGGTGAGTCTGTCTCTTTGTGTGTGTCTTTGTGTATTTGAATTGAATTGAATGAGTATGAGTTGAGATTTTGACTTTAAACTTCACCAGGTACTTTTCAATTGTGAGGAATAAGTACCTGTACATACATCTTTTTCCGGAACCTTCTCAGGTTTCTAAGGATCACCCACCCTTTGCTCGATTCATTCTTCGAGTCTCCAATGCTGGCTCATCTCGCAGCTTTCATATTTCCCCTGGTACCTATACTATGCATTAACATAACATCTTTTTTTTTTCTTATTAATCGCCTCTTATCAAACCTTACTTATTCATTATCATCTTATAGTATTATGTTTTCTTATGTAGCTTATGTCTTATGTGCATTTTATTTATAAAACATGGGAGAAAAGGTTTGCACGTTTGGCCATTGGTGAAGGATTGGCTAATGTTGCTTGTAATTAGGGAAATAAGTTTCATTCACAGCTTTGTGACTGCAATTGGGCAATGCATCCCAAAAGAGAGGGACGAGTGATAATGAGTGGTTAATTGGTACATAGTCCTCTGGTTACTTTTACAAAGATAAATTGCTTAAGTTGTTGGCAAACTATGATTTTCCCATCAGGGCCAGATTAGTTTAGTATGGAAGAAGAGTAATTGATTGACTAACAATGACAATACCAGTCTTGGGGCTTCAAAGTTATAGGTTATCATAAGGTGCAGGATCAATAGAGTACGTTTATTAGTTTTGATTTTCCAAATTTGAGAATTTTCAACGAAACTGTGCTTTCTTTTTCACACATATAACACATGCAGAAAATTTTATGCCAATCCTGCCCTGCCCCTTAAATTTAAGTCTACCCAAGTTTCCAAATCTCTGTTTATTTGATCTGTAGGGCCTTTTTATCATTTATACCTAGAGTTCTGAGCCGGATGACCCGACCTCCTTGTCTTCATCTCTTTATTTGCCAAGAAGAAATGGAGATCATTTCATATTGTTATTGGCATTTTGCAACTGAAATTGGCAAATAAGAAGTTCGAAATTGCAATTACCTGTAGCAGTTTTAAACTTAATATTGTATAATGGAATGCTTCAGTTCAAGAAAAGCTGCTCAGGACACATGATGACTTTGTCTGGCCTGTAGATACCACTTTTGTTGGTCGCTTCATCATTGATGTTGAATTTCTAGACCTGAAGATATGCCCTCGGAATGTGAGTTTCTATACACGATTATCTTTTATTTTTGTATGATATTGATGTCCTAAGTATTATATATTTTCTTGAGAAATATACTACTTTCCCTTTAACTATTTACCTGTTTAGAAACACACTTTCTAATATTCTTTTAAACACTCTTTTCTTGGTTAAGATTTTGTTTGGGAAATAAATCCCTCTTCACGCACAACAATGAAAGGATCAAACAATACTCCAAAGTAGAAATAGCGAAAGAACACAAACTTAGCTGGTTTCGACACCTCAAGCCTGAATCCACGAAACATTTCAATATTTATTCATGATTTCAAATCACACTACAAGAGTTTTGAACCAACTTGAAAAATCCTCTATTACGCATTTTCTAGACAAACTTAAGAAACAACATTCGATTGCCAGATATTTTAGACAAACTTGAAACCTTCGATTGCTAGTTTTTTAGACAATCTTGATAAAACCTTAGACTGATAGTTCTTCTCATATCAAGAACCTTTATCTACACATATTGCATCCTAATAATAAAAGAATAAGCAAGTTCCTAACATAATGATATTGTCTTTAAATTTAATTCACATCTTAAAGATTAGATTAGATAATCTATGAATATTAACAACATCTCAAGAATTTGAAATTGAAATTTTGAATTGCTACCTAGCAATTATTTTTTTAACTAAAATTAGAGAGTATATTAGAAGAAAAATATTAGAAAGTGTATTGTTAGCACTTCTCTATAAATATAACCTGTGATGATTATTATGGCAGATGACCTTTTGATACCAACCCATGAAGTTTGTTTGAGTTACTTACTCACCATATTGCACTATCCGTAGACTGAATTGTCTCCTTATCCCTCTGAACTAGTTTCTGATTGTTGCTGCTTAACCTATGATCTTTTCTTTTGAACTCAGGGTGGAGAAACCAGTTCTGTATGGCCATCTGATGGAAATATGCAATCCATTGCATCTCAAAGTAGCAGTCTTCGTGGCCTCTCTCGCATGCTTGATGAGGCTATACATGCTGACCTAACCATCATAACTGCTGATGGCACATTGAGAGCTCATAAGGCAGTTCTCTCAGCAAGTTCTCCAGTGTTCCAGAGCATGTTTCATCATAACCTGAAGGAAAAAGAGTCTTCTACAATCCATATAGAAGACATGTCACTTGAATGCTGCACGGCTCTTCTAAGTTTCTTGTATGGAACAAGCAAACAAGAAGATTTCTGGAAACACCGGCTTGCATTGCTTGGAGCTGCTAATAAATATGACATTGGTGATCTCAAAGACATCTGTGAGGAAAGCCTTCTGGAAGATCTTAACACAGGAAATGTTCTTGAGATGCTAAATGAGGCTTGGTTTTATCAATTGCACAAGTTAAAAAAAGGATGTTTGGTGTTCTTATTTCAATTTGGTAAGATACATGATATTAAAGATGAAATGAATAATTTTTTCCAACATGCAGATAGGGAGCTAATGCTTGAGATGTTTCAGGAGGTGCTTTCAGTTTCGGACCCTGTATAAGTTAACTCCTGGATCCTGTAAATTCTCTATGGATGTGCATAATCATGTTTGCTCGTTCTAATTTTTTTTGTACAATGATAACTTCTCATAATACCTAACTGCCTCTGCCTGAAGGCCCGGTGGTTAAAATGGAAAATGAAAGTGTATTTGAGCCAGCATTTACTATGTAAACTATGTAGTATGAATTAGAGTGAGTATTTACAATCTTAATTTTGGATGATTTTAGTTTTGTAAATATATTTTGGTTAAAATTAAGTTTAAAGTTTCCATATCAAAAACTGTGTTTTTAGTAAAACTTAGTCATCAGAAAAAATGTTATACGCATTTTTTGTTGATGTAAAATTCCCATCCTAACAATGATATAGATTTGTCAAATTTTTAGTCATACGTTCTTTGAGACAGACACTTGGTTATGAGAAACAATCACTAAACATAGTTTGCAGAATTCCAATTCACACTTCCAGAAGCTAATTTGGGTACTATATAAATATAATAATTTTTTTAGGATAGATTCTTCTTTATCATAAATTATTTATTTAGAATAATTGTGATATGTGTGTATCTTATCTCTTGTATCACTATCTTATTATGAGGGAAGGATTGACAGGGTAACATATCCCTTTCATAATGAGTGGTTTTTTTGTTTCTGCAATCCATGGATAGAAAGATATGTCATGATTATTCTTACACTAATAATTGTTGATCACACTCAAAACCCTACATGAATCTTCATAGTTCATGCAATTGAGTATCTCATTAGCTAATAGGAAAGAAAGTTTCTTTTATTTCTTCTCTTCTTTTTCATTTTTCTGAAATCAAAAGCAAAGTGGATAAGAGTAGAAAACGATGATAATGGAATATCTGTTCCCTTTTTCATTTTTGTGAAATTGTGATTCATAGTTCAGAAAAACACTACACCAGAAATTTTGATCATTAACGCAAGGCATCGAAAATAAAGTTGGTATTTTCGTCAAGCAATAGACAAACAAATCAAATAAATTCTTGTGGGGATCAAATACTTCTCCACTCATCGCAATCCATATCCAATCTTTAAATTATTTTTTCCACAAATATTTATTATACAAATGAAAAATATATTATATATAAACTAAAACTGATTTATGTAATCTTCAAAAATACTTTGATATTTATGAGAGTTTAAAAGATTATACACATTTAAATTGTTTTAAAAGCAAAACCAACTTATAACTCAAAACCACTAATTATAAGGTTTGATATCTTATTACCAAATCTACTTATTAGTCGTGTTGTTGTACCAATTATTTCTCATTTCTACATTTAACAAAACTTTTGAAATTAATCTTTTAAACTTGAAGTATTTATTTCAATTATCGACAAATTGGATACAAAACTTAATAAATTAGAGACTAATTATAATAAAGTAAAAGAACTTAACTTTTTTGTTATCAATTTCTTTTTTAGAATTGTTAAAGCATTCTCTTGTGGTGAATTCAGATTAATAAACTACTGAATATTATATATTTTCTTTGTTGTTTTTATTTTTATCCATGCACATCAACGAATAAGAAAAAGATCATTTAGGCAGATTTTATTTTACTAAATTATTTTTATAAAATGAATTAATATCTTGTTACACTGCTTTTTCTTATGCAATTAATAGAAAATATAAAAATTATCCACAATAACTAACACCTTTTTCTTGACATTTTCGGTTTGTAAAGAAGCTACAGCTAATAATTTTCTTTCCATAAATGAATTATGATTCATCAATGAAAAGATATTACTACGTTAATACCAAAATCTGACAAAAATAATTGTATTTCTTTTACAATATTTTTTAAATTTAAAAAAAAAAAAAAGAATCTATGTTAATAGAACTTTAACGTTTTTTCAAT
Organism: Macrotyloma uniflorum; assembly: GCA_016859785.1. Lineage (NCBI taxonomy): Eukaryota > Viridiplantae > Streptophyta > Magnoliopsida > Fabales > Fabaceae > Macrotyloma > Macrotyloma uniflorum. Next base: position 4,269,747 of record BDMB01000001.1, read on the forward strand.
AACTTTTCTCAGTTCATTATATTAAAAATTAATTTTCATTTAAAAATTCAAGGAAACTTTAACTGTGAGAGATAAATTATATATACAATTTTTTAATTCTTTTCCATTTGTTTATAATATTTGTATTAACATATATTATACTCTCACGTGTAATTAAGTGTGTCAATATAAATAAATGATTATAACAACAAACATACATATACATTGAGAGTGAAAGAAGACTCGTCTCTCTGTATTTAGAAGAATCACCAAGTTACTGAAATGGTTAAGGTGTGGCAGAGATGGTGTTTTCCGATCGCTCTCATTCTAACGGCGTTTATGAGTGCCATCCACGGTGGCAATGTCACCTACGACGGAAGATCCTTAATCATTGATGGCCAACATAGAATTCTCTTCTCAGGTTCAATTCATTATCCTCGTAGCACTACTCAGGTACGCAAACCTCACTTGTTCTTTTCTTAAATTTTGCAGACAAGTTTACACTGAATGTGTTGATTATTATGACTTTCTTTTTTTGTAATAAAGTTCATGTTCTGTTTTTATTATGTTTCTGGGTTTACGATAAAGAAATGATAAGATTATGTGCAGGTTTTAGAGTCCATTCTTATAAGTAAGAATTTATGTATTGAGAGTTTTCAATATCATGTATAGAACTCATCTTACAGAAAAAAAAACTATTTGAGAGCATGTTCTGATAATAAAAATAATTAAAGAAAAATAAATTGTGAAATGAAAGAAATTCAAATAAGTTGTTAATATTAGAGAGAAAAATAAAAAAATGTTTAGTATTTTAAATGTACGTAAGAATATTTAGGAGATAGTGACGAAGGAGTCATTTGGTTTTCGTTGTACTTGTTAGGTAAGAAACATCAAACACCATTGTTGGAAATACTCTCAGCATCTTAAGGTTGACACTGTTTATTGTTGCAACGCTATATATGGTTCGTTCACGTTATTTTTGTTTTACACTTAATTGGTGTAAAAAACGTAATAAAATTTAATAAAAATATTGTTGGACACCCCAACAACCTAGCTATTTAGACATTTATGAAAGAGAAAAAAAAGATAGACAGAATATAATGTGGTAGGAAGAAAATAACAACATTGATGATATATAAGGTGGATTCTTCAAAAATAATAGAAAAGAATGAAGATTGACATAAAGACAAGTTGTTTCTCTTTGGTGTTATTATAATACAAAGTAACTTGCAGGATCTTCTAATTCTATTATGTGAAGTATTGGTGCTTTATTTAAGAACATAATTGTTTTTTTACTGTGATGGAATCTAGTGTGTTTCAGTTCATGGAGATTAAGAGACGCTTATCATCCTTTTGCTTTACACATAAAAGTTTGACTATTAAGAGAGTGTTGGGATTTATACTATTTTTTTATAAGGAACTTCGATCTTTCACTCCATTTTTTCTTCATCCATATTGATGTTTGACTGGATCTACTTAATTTGTTTTTTAATCAATGATCGGATCTCATTGAAGTCAAGTGGATTGATTGGATTGGATTTGTTTCCACACTGAATTTACTTGTAATTAAGGTGTCATCTAATTATATTTAATCATGTTTAGTGGACTTACATTCAGAGCAAAACTTTCTTATTAGAGGATCAAAGAGTAACATCTTTAACTTAGAAAATCAAGATATATATGTAAGAGGGTTTGTATTTCCAAAACTACCGAAATAAAAATCTTCAAGATCAGTGTCTTACGTAATATAATATGGAATTTGATCATTTAGGATAGTGCCTATCTGTTTTGATAATGACATAATTTATAAATATAAAATAATTCACATACTTGTGTCCAAAAGAAATTCATTATGCATTAGGAGGTTCAAAACATATGTAAACCAATTTACAAGGACTCGTGTTAGAGACGCAATTTTTAAAAACAAAATCATATCTGTTCTCGATCAACAATTTAAGATTTTTTTTTAAATTATTGGTTCGTTGCATAATGTTAGAACTTTTATCACAAATAATCTAGAGTTCGACAATCAACGAATCCACACTCAATTGTTGAACAATTATTTGTTCATACCCTGCAGTCAATTTTAGTGGGATTAAGGAGTTAAAGACCGAAATCAACTATAGTACTAACACAAATGCGTTAAAGGATTAAACAATGGGAATTGAGCACAAAACATTAATTATGATCTATTAGGCATCATAAAAGACATTATTATAACTTTTTCTTTTTAATGAACGAATGAAAATTGTCTACGTTGAATTAAAAAATATATATTAATATTAATGTATACGGAGGCTCACATAGTAACTTAATAAAATTTAAATTCAAATGAAGCCAGAGAAGTTGTGCGTTTGAATAATGGAATCGGTAAATGAGAAAAACATGAAAAAAAAAGAAGAAAGAAACATCTCTAAATTGTGAATTGAATTTTGTTCTTGATTTCAACAGATGTGGCCTAATTTAATTGCGAAAGCTAAGGAAGGTGGATTAGATATCATACAAACTTACGTGTTTTGGAACCTTCACGAACCTCAAGAAGGCCAGGTGATCAAGCTCAAACTAGTCGACACTATTGTTCTATTTGTTCTTTCTCATGTATTTTATTTTTAAGCTCATTGATTACAAGAAGCATGATGTTCTTGATCTTCTACTGGGTTTGTAGTATAACTTTAGAGGAAGGCGTAATATAGTGAGATTCATTAAGGAAATTCAAGCACAAGGGTTATATGTAACCCTCCGAATTGGACCATACATTGAAAGTGAATGCACATATGGGTAAGTCTCCCACGAATTGGACCATACTTAACCTAGCAAAGTTTGCAGCACAGAGGAATTTGTATCATGCTATGAAAACATATTTTATTCTCAGTGAAGTTAGTTTGGGAACTTTGATGATGGGAAACAATATTCTAATGATTCCGTGGTAGAAGAAACTGAGTGACTGTTTTGTTGGTGCAGGGGTCTACCAATATGGTTACATGATATTCCGGGTATTGTATTCAGATCTGACAATGAGCAATTCAAGGTATGAAACTCTAGTTTGTGAATTGTGTGTGAACTTCTTCAATCTTTCACTATAATTTGAACTACAGAAACGTGGTAGCCCATCTGTCTCTTGTTGCTTTATCCAAAATATTATTTAGTATTTGGGTGATGTCTCCTTAGACCTTAACACAATTTACTCTTTACTATACTTTTCACTAAAATCTGGTATTAACAGACCGTTCATTAATGGCAGTTTCACATGCAAAGGTTCGCTGCCAAAATAGTCAACATCATGAAATCAGCCAATCTTTATGCTTCACAAGGAGGACCTATTATACTATCACAGGTTTGTTTAAACTTCAAAGCAATAACACTTGCCAATTAGATATACTTTTTGTTTTATTTTCTGTATTTTTATGGTGAATGTAGATTGAGAATGAATATGGAAACGTTGAAGGGGCGTTCCACGAGAAAGGACTGTCTTATATTCGTTGGGCTGCCCAAATGGCTGTGGGGCTCCAAACTGGTGTGCCTTGGGTGATGTGCAAGCAAGACAATGCTCCTGATCCGGTGGTTAGTCTCTACGAGTTATTTTACTCTCTGGGGATTTTTAACAAATTCACTATTCAATAAAACAGAAAATGAAGAATTTGGAACTATAATACACTTCATACAAGTTCATGGGTAGTAAATATTATTTACGTCAGAGAAAAGGACAATAATCATACCTATCATTGGATCATTATGTTATCTGCACAAATAATTAATATGGCATAATGTTACTGATCTAATACTATTATAAAACAGTACAGGGATATGAATGTTTGCGAAAAAAATGGATTGTTGAATCGAAAAAAAAAAGCGAGAACTGTCAATCAAAATGAACTCAAGAAATGTTTCTTATTTATTATATTACTAATTACTAATTCTTATTACTTCTTATAAAGCCCAGCCTTCGATTAACAACACGTAATTAGTTATATATCATTTATATTACAACATCTATAGATGAACTCATGTAATCTGCAGATCAACACATGCAATGGCATGCAGTGCGGGACAACTTTTAAGGGGCCTAACTCACCTAACAAGCCTTCACTCTGGACAGAGAACTGGACAAGTTTGTACGTTCTTGATATTCTGCATTACGATTTACAAACCATTTTTTCTTAAGAAGGGCGAGTTAAAGCGTTTCAGAAGTCTAATTCCAATCATTTGACGTTAAATTTTGAAGTTACCAAGTCTTTGGTGGAGTACCATACATAAGATCAGCTGAAGACATTGCATATAATGTTGCCCTGTTCATTGCAAAGAGAGGAAGCTATGTCAATTACTACATGGTATCATCACTGACCAGCACCTTGCTGTAACAGTTTCTCTTTTCTTTATCCCTAGCATTTAAGCAGGTATGCCGATATTTTGTCTTTTAAGTCGCGTGTATTGGATTTGATGCAGTACCACGGAGGAACCAATTTCGACAGGATAGCCTCTGCTTTCGTAATAACAGCCTATTATGACGAAGCTCCACTGGACGAATATGGTATGTTTCTTTCCTTTCTCCATTTAATTAAAATTGTATATATATTGAATCACTGCGTGATTGACTATGGTAAGGTAAGCAGGTTTGGTTAGACAACCAAAATGGGGCCATCTTAAGGAGCTACATGCAGCAATCAAGTCATGTTCAAAATCTCTACTTTATGGAACTCAAACTAGCTTCAGCTTGGGCTCACAACAAAACGTAAGAAAACTAAACCGAACGCCATGGTTAATTTACTAAATTGTTATCTTCTTAACTAGATAAAGAAAAGGGAACCGAGAATGAGGTGAATAACAATACTAGTATTTGAGTCACAATCTACAAATTTATAAAGTACTCTCTAAAAGATGGATCGATTAAACAAAGTCAATCATTTTCCATCATTCTTCAGGCTTATGTTTTCAAAAGTAGCTCAACAGAATGTGCTGCCTTCCTGGAAAATACTGAAGATCGGAGTGTCACAATTCAATTTCAAAATATTCCACATCAATTACCCCCCAAATCAATCAGTATTCTACCAGACTGCAAGAATGTAGCCTTCAACACTGCCAAGGTACATATCAAATTTATTTTTAAGACAAGACATGTGCTGGATAGTTTCTTTGTGCTTTGTTTAACTACGTAATCTTTGTATTAACTTAACGACGAACATCACGATGCTAGTAAAAGGCAAGTCATATTTTATGTTCTTATAGGTACGCACACAAAATGCCAGAGCAATGAAATCACATTTACAGTTCAATTCAGCTGAAAAATGGAAAGTATACAAAGAAGCCGTCCCCAGCTTTGACGATACTTTAATAAGAGCAAATACACTATTAGATCAAATCAGTACAGCAAAAGATACATCTGACTATATGTGGTACACATTCAGGTAAAAATAACAACATACAAACTTGATGTAACTACATTTAGAGATGTTTGCTATACCACGTCCGTAAATATTTCACTGAGATTCTTGTTGACATCTCGTGCAGACTTAATGACAACTCTCCTAATTCTCAATCTATTCTAAGAGCATACAGCCAAGGACATGTTTTGCACGCCTTCATCAATGGAAATTTAGTAGGTAAGCTCTATACCTCAACCCTGACTATCCCTTATTTTTGGATAGAAGTAACTGATCCATTTGGTTACACACCTGGTTATTAAACCAATATCACTTAAGATTATATAATGCACATTTCTCTTTTATCTTCAATACGTTCTACATCACTTATTTACTTTATCTTTCATACTACAATTTGAGTTGCTAACATTGGAATCTATACATGCTTCTAACTCTAGGTTCTGGACACGGTAGTCACAAAAATGCATCTTTTGTCATGGAAAATAAACTCAGTCTTATAAAAGGGATGAACAATATTTCTTTCCTCAGTGCAACAGTTGGACTGCCGGTAATTGTCTCAATTGATAAGACTTCTTTTATATTCATCGCCAAGTAAATGAAACCACTTAAAGAATGATATATTAAAAATCTAATCCTCATAGTATTTGTAAATTCCAAAGATGAAGTACCAGCCTACCAGGTAATATGAGGGCTATTTCATTTCACATGTTTCTTTTCTTCTACCAGGATTTAAGATCACAGTAGAGACTAAGGATTTATAGTGAAGCATCCATTACTATTGAACAAATATCTGGCAGACATGTGCTTGTAGAAACAGACACAGTTTGCTTAAAATCATACAACATAACTATTTGACAATATTGTAGCCAAAGAAAGATAATTGATTACATGAAATGTATGTTCATTTCTACATGAAGAACTCAGGAGCATATCTAGAGCACAGAGTTGCTGGTTTAAGTAGAGTGAAAGTTCAAGGCCGAGATTTCACTAATCAAGCTTGGGGATATCAGGTGATTATCTCTAAATAGTGAGACGTCAACTTAGTATATCTAAATACCAATAAAACTTCAACGATTATCAGCCATGCTTTTTCAATATTAAAATTATCTTGACATACTATTCACAAAGTAGTTCTCAGAATTTAGTTAATATACATTTTTTTGCCTATACCATTTACTATGAACAAATTTTTGTTCAACCTATATATACTCATTATCATCTGCTTTGAATTTCAAATTATAAGAAATAGATGTGTGCTTTAACCATCTGCTTTGATTGCTAATCATTAAACTAAATATTGCATGCTGATCTTGAATTTTTTGCATGAAGGTTGGGTTGTTGGGAGAAAAATTGCAAATCTACACAGCTAGTGGATCAAGTAAAGTTCAATGGGAAAGTTTTCAAAGCTCAACTAATCCACTCACATGGTATAAGGTATATCAACAATAATCATCATAATTTCATTCCTTTTTTTTCATCAACCAAGAACGGATATTGAAGGGAAACCAACTAAACATGTTAAAAGGCCTTTATACTGGTGTTTCTCACTACCTCTTATTTACGGAATGAAAACTACTCACCATTTACATCACGTTAACATCACAGCTGCTCACCACTTATCTACAATATTGTTTTAACAGTTTACCAATATTTTATTTCCCTGATTATTGACAGACCACATTTGATGCACCAGAGGGCAACGATCCTATAGTGCTTAACCTTGCTTCTATGGGAAAGGGATATACTTGGGTTAATGGCCAAGGTATAGGCCGATATTGGGTATCTTTCCACACACCACAGGGAACTCCTTCGCAGAAATGGTATATTCCTATGCCATAATTATTTTTTAAAATTCCTATTTCCCTAAATAATTTGTCACAAAGCAAGCTGGATGCTAATTTCAAGAAACCCCCTCCCCGAATGATTATAATACAAAGAAGTTATATAATTATTTAAAATAAGAATAAAAGATGCAGAATATTTTTATAAACCATCAATGATATCATATAACTCTTGGATATTGATTTTGTAACCTAATTCAATCCCACAAAAACAACTTATAATGCGAGGACTGTCTAAGCTTTTATTCAAGTTATACCTTTGATTGATGTAAAAGTGAACCACCACCCTTGAGGTTGCAATTAAGGTAACCCTCAAAGAGACTGGGATTAATCAGGCTAGGAGTGACCAAAATTAAGACAATTTTCCAAAACAATAACTTCAATTAAATAAATAAAAAGTATATGCACACTTTTTAAATAATGGACAACCATTATATATAAATAAAATATTATAACTTCTTCAATTGTGTAGCCACTTACATTATGGGTAACCCTATTTGTGAAAAATAAAAGATAATTTCTTTTACTATACATTCTTTTGGTTTTTTTTTACCTTTGCCCCTTGTAGGCATGCTAAAGGGTCATTTACTTAGTACATAAATTTTCAAACAAATGTAACATATATTTATAAGTGCCTTGTGTTTTGATAAATAATTCCCTATTTATTCACACTTTGAAATTCTGATTTCACACTGTTATATACCTAATAATATAATTAGTCTCCTACCTGCATGTCAAGCATTTATTCACTTACAATTTAACATTTTTATTCAGGTATCATATACCCCGATCCCTCCTAAAATCTACTGGGAACCTACTAGTTCTACTAGAAGAAGAAACTGGGAACCCACTTGCGATCACTCTAGACACAGTTTACATCACATCACAGTAAAAAGATCACTCATCATGAGTAAACAGGAATGCTCTATCAACTTATATGGATGCAGAGAGCCCAGGTGCATAGATAAAGGAAATATATACGTTAGGATGGTCCTGTACCTCTCTCCCCTCCCCCAATGCATATTTAGACATCTCCAAAACATAAGGGAGGGTTCAGAGACAAACAAATTGTCACTAAAAGTAAGGAATTTTCAATATCTTCATTGATTGTCCTTGTCAACAAGAATTCATTCTCTTGGCGGATGATAACTGCCATCATTAAAAGGCTAATACAAACTACACAACATAAACAAGAACAATCAAATAGAATTTGAGGTTTTACATAACTTTTAGGCATTCTAAATGATCATTTTTTACAGTATAAATCTTTTTCAAACAAAAATAACAGACTTTTACAAGTTTGTTGTGTTTGAATAATTAATTAACTATTTCTTTCGTGCTTTAAAATTTAAATCTACACTGCCTACGTACCTAATAATTTAATTAGTCTACTATTCCTTACAACTGAACAAATTTATTCAGGCATAACAGACCCCACTCCCTTCTAAACCTACTTGTAACCTTATAATATATGTAATATTTGATGATAATCAAGATAATATAATCAGTACGAAGTGCATGAGAGAAAGTCCACTTACTTAGGGATTAAAATGGAAGAAAGACAGGATTTAACAGTAATATTTGAAGAATTATGAGAGGACGGGGGGAAGGAAAAAAAAAAAGCAGCACAAAGAAATAGCATAGAAACAAAGCAAGCAGCAATCAAGACTCAACAAATCACATTATCTTTCAATACCAATCTTAGTCGTTGAGGTCTTACATAAGACTCCTATAGTATATTTTGTATTACATCATCAGCGAAATATAATCAAATAGAAGTGCACAGTGACAGGAGAAAGTATATTTATCCAGGATTTCAATTATGACAGAGGAAGCACCAGTCTCAACACTACGATTCAAAGGAGTGCAAATTATGAGCCAAAAGCAAAAAAGTAGCACAAAGTAATAGTATACATAAAAAAAAGTTGCAATGAAGAACTCAGCAAACCGTATAAGTTTAAATACCATGTCTCTGTGAACATCACCCTTTTCAGAGTACCTGCTGACATAACTCTTGAAAAATTACAAAAATAGAAACAGTTTGCAACAATTTAATACCGTGCATGCAGCAATTCAGAGTAAAAACATCAAGGAAAGTGTTAGAAACTCAATTTTATATAACCATGTCTCTAGAGGAAGTGCTTATGACACATCAACATTCATTAAAGAAAAGAACACGTGCAAACAGATGTGTTCATTACACACATAAGAATCAAATGAGCAAAAGATAAGTTTTTTCATCAGCAGGAGGTAAAAAGTGAATAATTGATTAGCCGAAGTAATTATTTACAGGGAAAGTAAAATTCCAAGTCAAATAACATGAGGAAAAATAAATCTCTCTTTTGTTCTTTTCTATAGAAGAAGATGGATGTAAGCTATCGGTTACAACAGATCAATCATAGCTAATAAAATGCAGAGAACAAAAATAAAAGCCAGACGAAGAGCAGTCACCCGTGTGTACAACAGAATAACCAATGTGGTATCACCATGTTCTACCTAATGAATTCTTGACAGCATGTGACACCTAAGTCTTGTACATTTATATCCTCAGAGTCACACCACCTGTAGATCTCACTCTAGTTGAAAAAAAGAAAAGGTAGTAAATATTTGCCAGAAAGTTAAATGTCTAAATTTCAAAGGTGAAGAACAAAAGACTAGACTTGCTTTTCTTACCAACTTCTTCTTCACCATCTTCTATCTTTGCAGGATTCCGTTGTTTGATGGTCCACAAATGTGAAGGTATGATGGCCTTCTGTGAAGGTAATTCAGCTATGAACAATAGAGTCTGAGCCCACCCAGCATATTTACCATACTTGGTAACAAACGCCTCCGCAACACGATTACAAAGCTTTGGTGTCAATTGGGAACCTGCAAGCTCAGGTAATAGATACTTGGTGGCAATCTTACCCCAAGTGTAAAAAAGATACACCCAAATCAACACTCAATGCTAAACTCTATGAATCACAACATTCTACAAAAGATGTAATAATCAATCAGTAACCATAAATAACAACTTAGTGTAAGCTTACCCGCCACACGTGAGTGTCAACAGGAACGGCATGGTGTTGATCAAGCGAGAAGAGAGCAATGCAAGCAGCCACTTTAGGACCCACACCAGGTAAGGTAGAAAGTGCAGATATAACATCTGGAAGATCCAACTTACGGAGAGAAAGAAGCCACTCTTCCCCTCCACCAGGTTTTGATCGCAAAGCATTTACCGTCCCAATTATATATTTAGCCCTAGCAACACGACAATCACAATCACAGTCACAAACACAGTTGCAATTGAGTACATGCATAAGAGTAGTTAGGGTTAGTTAGTGATGAACCTGTAACCGAAACCCGCGTCTCTGAGTTGTTGCTCTGAGACGGAGGAAAATTGCTCCAAAGAAGGGAAAGCGTGGAACTGAAACCCTCCAACGTCTCCCACGAGCGTTCCCAGGGAAGACACGTGGTTGACCATCTTCGTGATTCGTGCAATGTTGTTATTGGAAGAGCACAGAAACTGAATCAAACACTCGAAAGGGTCTTGCCGAAGCACCCTCGCACCTCTCAAGTGGCACGCTAGCGCCGCGAACCTCGCATCGGAAGCGGAAAACGTCTTCCATAAGCCTGCGAGAGAAATGGCGGCGTTTAGGAAATCTAGCAAGGCAGTTTTGGCGTTTTCGGGGTGAGAGTGGGAGTGGAGGCAGTAGGAAACGTCGCCGTTTTCGAGGTGTTTGAGGGATATGAGGTGGGGCCCAACGACGCCGGTGTATTGTAGAGGAGCGGTGTTTTTCCAGCGGAAGGTTTGGCCCGTGGGGAAGGTGAGTGGCAAAGAGAGTTCGGCCTGGGTCAAGTTGAGAGGGGCCCAGGCCCGGGCTTTTGCTGTATTGAGGGAGTGGCGGGCCTGGGTTTGGGGAGTTGGGGGCGTTGAGGGAGGTGGTGGGTTCTGTTTTGTGGATCTTTTTCTCTTCTTCATGGTCATGGCCGCAGGAGAGACCTTCATCGGTCTCAAATGCAACGAGTTCATGTGCCCTTCTCAGCTTAGGAGGGACAACATACCGTTAAAATAACGACGGGTCGGGTCGGGTCGGGTAGAATGATGCTGAGTTTAAATTTAAAAATCAAATAAAATCCACTCTAATTAGCCTAGTTAACGGATATAAATTCTAACAAGGTAGAATTGTGTTTATTAAAAACAAAGAAAAATGTCCAAATATATTAAAATCGAAACATTAAACTCTTAAAGTAATGCTTTATTAGAAAACAAAAAAAAATTTCCTAAATCGTATTGATTTTGTTCTACTTTCTATTTTAACCAAACTCAAATTAATTAAAAGGTTTTATTTTCGTTACCTTAAAACTGATAACTTGATCCAAATATTATTGGGTGTCACACATTAATGTTAAGTTATTTTAGTTATAGATGTTTAGCATATTTTTACTTAGTTCATATCTGAATATTAATGAGTCAAAGTTACAAATTGTAACTTTTGTAGTCATCAATCACATTTCGATTTCTTGCTGCATTTTCATCCATCCTTTCTGTTTAACAATGTATGTATAACATTATAAACTTTGTGTCATTCACAATAATTTTCGAATTTTACAAATATAAGCATGAATTTGTTTTGAAATTTTATTTTAAATATGTTTCTTTTTTATTTTTTCACCCATTACTTAAAAATTGATCTGAATTTTTTTTGCCTAAAGCAAAAACTAAGAAATATAACCAATTCTTTTTGAAAAAAAAAACGAGATTCAATCAGTTTTATGATTTAATAATAATATTGCTAATTTTACCCACCCTATCATCATTGTCAAATATACAAACTTAACAACCTGACCCAAATTTTATTGAGTGCTACACATTAATGTTGAGTAATTATTGTTTTAAATTTTCATCATGTCTTTTACTTAAACTATATATTGAGTCATTAATTTGTCAAAATTATAAGCTGCAAATCTTTTATCCATTAAGCACATCTCGATTTTTTTCAATAATTTCAACGAAATAATCATAAAATTATTTTCAAAAACTAACTTTCAATATGCATTTTCTTTCTTCTTTTAAAATATATTTTTAAAAGTGATTTTTAAAATTTGTTTTCAAAAGCAAAGTCTAGGAAACAAAGTCAAGTCTTTTGTGAAAAAAAAATAAGACAAAAAATTATGAGATTCAATCACTTCACCCTATCATCAATGTCATAAATGGGTCAAAATATACAAAATTACCTTAAATGTACGGATTGAAAAACGTGCCTGTCTAATTTATAGGTGGATCGATCGAGGAACAATCCTACTAGAAATGAAAAAGAAAACTTATAAAATTAAATGATTTTATTAATGTTAAAATACTAGTTAGTTAGTTAATTAATTAATCCCCTATAATTTGTTTTTTCTGGCAAAACCATTAATGTCAAAATACAAGTTAGTTGATTAATCAATTAATTAGCATCTCTAAAACACTGGTTATTACTTAATAGAATAATTAAAACATAAAAAAGCGAGGGAGATATTAAAAACAAACATAGCTTAAAAAAAAAAAACCATAAAGAAGAATGATCCGAACCTTATCGTGTGAAGCACAGGCTAATAGAAATGCGGCGTTTGAAGCACGCGCTAGCGAAGCAAAGGAACCAGAATTTTACCCTACAGGGCCTTCGATTGTGGTTCCGGTAACAGGCACAAAAACGCACATGAACACTGTGTTTTGCCCCGAAACGCGAACCATTTTTTCGCCTCTCCCATCACACATCACACATCCATCCAGCTGAGAGAAAGAGAGAGATCGATCCTCAAACTCAAAAATATTTCTCCAACAACAATCTCAACCCTTTGCGCCAATCAACGACCCCACACTCAAAATTTTCCCACAATTTTCTCTCTCTCTCTCTCTGTCTCTCTCTCTCTCTCCCTTAAACCCCTCTCTCTTCTTGCTATGCCAACTTCTCCTTCAGGTATTCATCCATTCATCTAAAACCCTCACTCCTCCAATGCCAACCCTACGCTTCCAATTCTTGCAAATTATCCTCTCCTATCAATTCCCTAACCTCTCTTCTCAATTTCGTTTCATTTTCTGTTTTCATTTTTCGCAGAGAACCGAACCAGATGGAGGAAGCGGAAGAGAGATTCGCAAATCACCAGGCGCCACTCCAAGCACGAGGAGGAGGAGGAGGACGACGAAGAAAACCCCAATGCGGAGGATGACCACGCGGAACGTGACTACGATTCCGAGGAACAAACGCACCACCACCACAACCATCCTAATTCGCAACCGCACGTGGAGACTGAGGTCCTCTCTGACCATGGCGTTCCGATTTCGCAGTTCCCGGCGGTGATAAAGCGCTCTGTGAACCGCCCCCACTCCTCCGTCACCGCAATTGTCGCTCTGGAGCGAGCCCTTGAGTCTGGAGACAACAAGGCTCAGAGCGCTCTCACTCCTCTGGTTCTCGAGAACGTGTCTCACGGCCAGCTTCAAGCGCTCTCGTCCGTGCCATCTGATAACTTCACTTTTGACGGTGATTCCTCTTTTGTCATCACTCCCCCTCCCATATTGGAAGGTCGTGGCGTTTTTAAGCGTTTTGGAGCTAAGGTTCTTGTAGTTCCAATGCATTCAGGTGAATTGAATTGAGTTTCGGTCTTGTTTTTGTTTGACTTCTGTTTCGTTTTATGAGCTTTGAACGCTTTGGATTGACGTTAGTTTTTTGGTTTGGGGTTTGGGTGAGCAGATTGGTTTTCGCCTGCCACCGTGCATAGGTTGGAGAGGCAAGCAGTGCCGCATTTCTTTTCAGGGAAGTCACCGGATCATACTCCGGAGAAGTACATGGAGTGTCGGAACTGCATTGTTGCATTGCACTTAGAGGACCCTGGGGAGAGGATTACGGTTTCTGGTTGCCAGGGTGTGTTGACTGGGGTTGATGTTGAAGATGTGACTCGGATTGTCAGGTTCCTTGATCATTGGGGGATTATTAATTACTTGGTTCGGATGCCGAGTCTTGAGTCTCCCAATACTATGTCTTGCCTGAGGGAGGAGCCGAGTGGAGAGGTCCGTGTGCCGGCAGAGGCTTTGAAATCTATAGATAGTTTGATCAAATTTGACAATCCCAATTGTAAGCTGAAAGCCGACGAAATTTATTCGTCATTGACTGCAGATAATGCCGATGTCTTTGATCTGGAGGACAGAATAAGAGAGCATCTATCGGAGAATCATTGCAATTATTGTTCTCGTCCTCTTCCTGTTGTATACTACCAGTCTCAAAAAGAGGTACTCTGGATTTTTGTTTCAAATTTAATATTATATTATGGTCCTATGGCTATCTATTGCTTTTATCATATGGATAATGATGGTCTGAATGAAAGTTTGAATAGGAATAGCTTCATTTATGAATTACACCACGTGATCACCTTGAATAGTATACATAGCTACCATAGCATTAAGCATTCAATGCATATAGTTGCAGGAGATGATGAACCCCTTTATTTGAAAGATTATTTATTGCACCAAGTCCAGTTCCTCCATTTCAAGAAATAGCTATCACCTCCATTGCCCTTAAAACTGGTTACTGTAGTCAAAATAAAAATCCAAAAAATGGGTTATGAATGCATGACAGTTCATTACACTTTAGATGTTATGTTTCACCTGCCATTCTGAATTATTTCTCCCTTTACTCAGGCTCTTTACACAAACAAAGCAAAAAAAAAAAAAATAGTGAGAATTTGGTTTGTCATATGTGAATGCATCTACTGCTGTGTTGCAATGATGTCATGTAGAGGGAAGCATACAATGCAGATGATTTGTTTCTACCTCTAGAATCTGAGTGTCTGATTATCATGATTGCTTTGTATTATGAAAGGGACCCCCAAGTAGTTAGCTGGCAAGTTGTAAATTGCTTAGATTGTTCTCATTGTAATTATGTGGAAGTTTATTTAATAAATTTACAGGGAAAAGTTCCGATGTAAACTTTTGTGATAGGATCAATGCACCATCGGACTTATTAGACTAACTTGGCCTAGAATAGTAATAGAAAGTATTAGGTTAATGTTGAAATGGCTTCTACATTTTGTGGCTTATGTGTACCACTATATTTTAATTTTAAAATTATTATATTTGTTAAGTGTGTTCATTTGTAACAAGTTGATGCTTACTAACCAAATATCAACTAGAGGGAATGTTAAAATATTAATATTCGTACAATTTTAGAAATCTTAGGGCTGTTTGGTTTGAAAAAAATGTTTTTTGCTTTCATTTCCTTTTTTCACTTTTACTTTGTTTTCTCTTTGTTTCTTGTTTTCAATAGATTGTTTAAGAAACAGAGAAAGCATTCTTCCCATACAACAATAAAAACAAGGTGATATTTTGGTAATTAAAAGTAAAAGCAGAAAATGAAAATAAGAAACATTTCTTAATATTTGCTTATTTTGTATACTAGGCTCGTATTGGTTGTACTGCATTAGTGCTTTACCAGTATTATTAAAATAGGAGTATTAGATATGTGTTTAGACATCTCATCTCATCACTGCTATGTTCTCTCTTGTCCACCTTCGCTGCCAGCTTGATCTTCTGTATCTCGAAGAATTTCTTCTCGGAATCAATCCACCCCCATTGGGTTGCTGCCACTGAAATCAGGAAACTATACTTTTCTTGCCCAAGACTGGCATTCATTAAAAAAGTACACGAAATTGCCAATTACCATCTTATTGTGTATCTCCCTTTTGCTTATTCAGCTGCAGATTTGACATCTCTTGACTGGTTGTTCCTTGTCTTCCTCCATCTCAGGACTAATTCCCTGTTTCTTCATGCAATTTTCAAATAGTTGCCAAAAAAATTGCTATATCATCCATATTCTTCCAGATTTCTGCAATATATGTGTCACATAATTGCATTCCATTCCATGGTCACTGACTGTCTTCAAAACATTGCCAAATTGTCTAACGATTCTACCCTATTTTCCATTTTTACCTGGGAAAAGATCTTGCAGGTCAAACTAAATTATTATTTATTACTATTGCAGATCCCATATTGATTGAAGATATGACCACAAACCTAATATTACAAAGCGATTTTCTGAGATTAAGTTAGGTCTAAGTTTACTTTCTAAGAATTACAAACTCCAAAACAAATTAGATTTAAAAGAGTATTGAGAAAACAGGTAATTGAGAAAGCAATGAAATGCTTTAGTGATGTATATAAGTATGAGAATCAGTAAAGCCAGAGAATTCTCCTTCCTAGCTTTCCCTGCCTGGTTCTTTAATATTAACAATTCATAATCAATCCTAAACTATGTAACCATTTTGGTAACAGTGTAACCACTCTATTACACCTAACTAATCTATAACTACTTTAACTGCTTTGGCTCAACTTCCTTCATTCTTGGGTCCCTTCATGCACTATTATGATTATTGCTGCAATTACTTGTGTCTTGAAATTAATATTTATATTGAGACCGGACTGGAGCATCTGTCTAATAGCCATTGTAATGACTGATCTGACAGTTGAGAAATGTTTACTATTTTGAGTTTGTGAGAGTCTGTGTGCTTGGTTAAAGCGGACTACTTAAAGTTTTAAGCAAAACAAATGTTGTTATATGTTAAGTGTTCCTTTACCTGATATATAGTACTAAAATATTTCTAAACTATGGGCCCATTAGTTGACCCTTTTTACTATGTAAGCTGCAGATTAATTTTGAACACCTCTTCCATCATATTAATTAGCATCTCTTGTTACAGGTTGATATTTTACTCTGCACTGATTGCTTTCATGATGGGAGATTTGTCATTGGTCATTCAAGTATAGATTTTTTTAGGGTGGATTCGACAAGGCATTATGGTGAACTAGATGGGGATAATTGGACTGATCAAGAAACTTTACTGCTTCTTGAAGCAATGGAGATTTACAATGAGAATTGGAATGAAATTGCTGAGCATGTTGGTACCAAGTCAAAAGCACAATGCATTCTTCATTTTCTCCGACTACCCATGGAAGATGGAAAATTAGAAAATATTCATGTTCCAAGCATGTCTTTGTCATCCAATGCAATGAATAGAAATGGTAGTGGAAGGCTGCATTGTTACTCAAACGGAGATACTGCAGGTCTATCTTATACTTTTAATTCAACTTGCTTGTTATATGGTTTTGATTTGGTATCTATGCTGTTACAGGACCTGCCCATCATCAAATCAGAGATTCTGACAGCCGGCTTCCTTTTGCGAATTCTGGAAATCCTGTTATGGCTTTGGTGGGTGACTGCTAAGGATATGCCTAAGTCATTATTCAATTAAATGCAATTGAAAACATGTTTATCGGCCTTGGATGTGGTTATAGTACTGCACTTAACATCATGTCCTTAACTAATTTATTCATGTTTTATTTATAAAATATTATAAACAAAACTTGTTTCTTCAAGTTACATTGCTTCTCTTTGATGGAGCCAGTTTATTGGTCACCACACTTTTTTAATAAAAACATTAAAGGCTGATGTTCTGACTAAGATATTGTATCTAGGATATATTAGTTTCACGGCAAATTAAACTGCCTTTTATATTCTGCAGTTCTTGTGAATAGATTCTTATATGTTTTGTTTTGGTTGGTGAATTCCAAAGGTTGCCTTTTTAGCCTCTGCTGTTGGACCAAGAGTAGCTGCTTCTTGTGCCCATGCAGCATTAGCAGTATTATCAGCCGATAATTCTGGCAGCACATCACAGGTGGAAGCATCAGGACATGATAATAGGTGAGTATGCCTATCATAGCACGTGTAGTTTTATTGGATGTACCGTTTTCTCCGTGGTTATTACTCATTGTTTTTGTACATCCTATCTTCTCTGCTTTTGGGCTTTTTTTCTTTTGGTTCTTTTATTAAAAAATCTTATACAGTGGAACTGAAACTTACGTAAAACTCCCACAAAAGAAAAAAAAAACAAAGACAATATTAATTTGTGTCTGTATCCTGTTCCTATAGTAGTATAGTATGGTGGGGGAGTGAGAAAATTAAGCACAACTTGTACTGTTCTTTTTGTAAAGTTGCTAGTTTAAGAATTTTGTCTAGAAATTAATATTTTTCACATGTGTAGGACAAATTCAGAAAGCATACATTCTCGAGATGGTGGGCCTCATGGAGAAACAGCAGTATCAAATAATAATAATGGTCAGTTATGTTTGCTGCTTTTTTATGCTGCTGATATACAACCTTACCCCATCCCTCTAATAAAACCCAGTATGTAATTTTCTTCTTGGGAAATACTTCTTTTCATTTCAGAGGATAAGGCAAAGGTACATGGTTCATGGGGTCTAAATGATGGTAGGACAACCCCACTATCTGCTGAGAAAGTTAAAGATGCAGCTAAAGCAGGCCTCTCTGCCGCAGCAATGAAAGCAAAATTATTTGCCGATCATGAAGAGCGAGAAATTCAGAGGTTGTGTGCTAACATAGTTAATCATCAGGTACACTGCTGTTTTTTTTACTTTAATTATAGTTGATTAAACTAAATATCAAATATAGTTAATTTCTATTGTGGCCATTTCTCTCTGGATGGTATGCATTTGTGTGAAAATAGGTTAACATTTTTCTATAGGATCAAGTAAATTAAGCAATTGGAGATTACTCAAAATCAGGTGCGGAACTAGTATTTTGATGTTTTTAACTTGTGTTAGTGGCTTGCTGTTATTGGCAGCTGAAAAGATTGGAATTGAAGCTGAAACAGTTTGCGGAAATTGAAACATTATTGATGAAAGAATGCGAAGAACTGGAGAGAACAAAGCAAAGGTTTGCTGCTGAACGGTCACGCGTAATATCAGCACGTCTTGGAACTGCAGGAGCCACACCCACAATGACTGCATCGGGTGTTGGTCCTTCAATGGCTAGTAATGGCAACAATAGGCAACAAATGATCTCTGCTTCCCCCTCGCAGCCCAGCATCCAAGGGTATGGCAACAATAGGCAACAAATGATCTCTGCTTCTCCCTCACAGCCCAGCATCTCAGGGTATGGCAACAACCAACAAGTTCATCCACATATGTCATTTGCCCCACGACCTTCAATGTTTGGGTTGGGGCAAAGATTACCGCTATCTATGATACAACAATCACAATCAGCTTCTTCAACTGCCATGTTCAATGTCCCTAGTAATGTGCAGCCCACAACCAGTCATCCATTGTTGAGGCCTGTATCAGGAACTAACTCTGGTTTAGGTTAAATAGGGTATTAGATTTGAGTTTTGGAACTTAAAAGGTGTAATTTTCTTTGGTAATCTGTGTCGGAAGTGAAGAGAAGTTAGGTGGATATGCCAAGAAAGTTATTTAGTCTGTAGATCCTGTAATTCGTTGCAGTTGATTGTGAAACTGTTGCTTAAAGGAAAAATAAGTATCATTTTGATGTTCAAAAGTTCTTTCTTGGATAAGTTGTACCTTCGATTTCAATGTAGATAAATTGGCATAACAAATTATTGTTAAGGTTTTACCGTTAAAACTTTAAAAATTTTAAAAATGAATAGAAAAATTGAGGTAACTTTTTATTTTGGTTTGGAAGAAATTCTTGGTAAAAAAGGATTTTATTATTATTAAAAAATTTGAAGACCATTTGTATTTGACAGTGTGGCATGAGCTAAACTAAATCTCTAAGTACAGAAACGACAAAAGGTTAAACCCTTTTTCTGAAATGTACTAAAGCAGGTAAACGATACTATTGTTTTCAACAATTACTGAGAATCAGCCATCATCTCTCGAATATGAGAGTTTTAGGTTTGTGTTGTGGATGAAACAAGCTCTTAACATGGACTATGTGCTAGTCCATTGGGCTAAATACCTTTTTTATAATTTAATTTGGGTAACAAATTTAACAAATAGAGTAAAATTTTTTAATTTTAATAAAAATGGTTTTTTTAATATCTCTCTATTATCAGTGACTAATTATTTTCAAGATGTAAAGAGTTACAAAGTAGATTTTCTCTCTCTTAATTAATTTTTTTATTAAATTAAATTAAATTTCTTAATTATAGTTAAAGAACTCAATAATCTACCAAAATGTATTAATTGTTGTTGGTGATATATATTTTTAGTTTCGGTGAGATTTTAACACATCCTTCACATATATAATTTTCAATTTATATATTTTCTTGCATTAAAGTTAAAGATATATGGATGATCCAATATTTTCCCATATTAGAATAATAAATTTAACATATATATATATATATTAAAATAAGTTTTAATATTATATTAAAAAATAAATATAAATTTAACTTATTTTTATATTAATAATATTAAAAGTGAAAAAAAATCATATTTAAATTTTATAAGACTAAATTAACATAAAAAATTTATATGAACTATTTTAATAAATTAAATATTATATAAAATAAAAAATATTTAAATTAAATAAAATTCTAAATAATCATGTAGTTAATTTTTTAATATCATTAAAAAATTAAACCAATAATATATTTAATTTTAAAAAAATAAATTAATATAATTTTTTAAAATTATTTTAATATATTACTTATTTTATGAAAAATAAAACATATTCTAGCGTGTTAAATCCTATCTATTAAACTGGCAAACTAAATAGTAAAGTTAAATAAATTATGTGTAGAAAAAGAAAAAGAAATTATGTTTTACTCTCTTTTAATCCACCTAGCCTGACCCTTCTTTGTTTAAATTTTTTATCATTATGTTTTCTTGAAGTTTGAATGAGGAGAAAGACCTTAAATTTTCTTATTTTTATTTAATTTAGGTATACTTTTAAGCTTATTAAGCACAAGTTTAACCATAAAAAAAAATCAGAATTTTATTTATAACGAACTAAACGCTTGTTTAATTTGATATTTTTTTTAAACTAAAAAAGTTAAAATATATTTAGTTGAATGTAAAATTTTGACTCAAAAAATATTTTAAAATAGGCCCAAATTTTTTAGCAACCCAAAGAATAAGACAGGAATTCCATCCATTTTCTCCCATTTCTTGACGAAAACCTCGGCCCTCCGTTCCGTCAGCATTACCGGCGGCGCTCTCATATTCTTCTCCCTCGAAACCTTTCCGGCGAAAAAGCACGTTTTGATAACGGAAACGTCTGTGAGACGCTTTGAGTAGCGTGAGTGTGACCTATCAGTGCCGTTGTCGATGACTATGGGGAGCTCCACTTCACAATTTCCAGTGTCTCAAGTCAATTTCTCTCGGGAAATCAAGGTATGAATCCTTGTGTGTCCTTTTTCTGCAACACTTAATCGCCAGCAACTAAGTTTGAACTCCTTACATTGATTTTAGAATTTTAGAAGATGCCATGAAATTTAAACATAAATCTTCATTTCATGTTCTAAATTCAAGTCAATGATAGAGGTTCAATTTAACTGTTCACTTTATATTTTTTAATGTTGACAACTAATACCTATGTTGAAATGTTGGTATTAATGTTGAGAAGTTGCTTGGTTGCTCGCAGGGAAATTTAACAGAGATTGTTATTTCGAGATACGAAGATCATTTTCTGGTGAGTGCTGATGGAGCTTTTTTCTGTGTTTTTATGGTGATAGTACTTAATTTTCTTACTACTTATCAGGTTATTGCATCTCAAATAGGAACCATGGGAACAATAGTGTATGCCAGGTCTGCGAGTGACTTCTGTGCAATATCATTGATTTCATTTATATTTCTTGACCAATAAAATTTTGAGCAACTAATACCGAGAGAATGAATATATTACTACTGATAGCGAAGATATTCCAGATCTAAGACCTTGTTATATAGTGTTATGAGATATCATTGTCTTTGTTAGACTCAGTCACTCAGGTCACCTTTGATTAGAAAAGCCATCCCCTGATGTGCAATGGACATGTAGAGATCTCTAGTTAGTTAACTTTTATGTTACTTGTGGCTTCTAACCATGCCACCCCTAAAAGCTAGATCGAGTACTCCTAACTTGAATAAGTCAATCTCCTCCAGGATCATTTAAAGATAGCATTAACTTCAAATTTTGACAGCACCCTTGGGAGAAGTTTTTTATGTCCATCCCCTAATCCAACTCCAAATGGAGTGGTTCAGGATACATTTTATCCCAATTACATTACTTTCTCGCAAGCAATGAAATATGACTTGCCCAACTATCTATAATGATAACTACAAAGGACTTGTCCGCATGACGATGCTTTATAGTTCTCAGTTGTGTAATATCCCCTACTGAAATGAGAGATAATTTGAGCATCTAACATGTAAATTCAATTGGTGCACCTTCCCACAGAGTTTCTCCTCCCTGAGAATTGGTCTTTTTAATCTCGTCTTCCTCCAATTTTTCATCTTTTGTCAAAATAGTAACCCTGATGCTTTTTTATTTTGGACATCTGTGCCTCTGGCTAAATGGCTGGCCTGCCAAGTCAAAGTGAAAACGCTTGCCCTCATTGCCTCTTCTGCTTCATTGTGGATAAGCACTAATAGCACAGGACTTGATAGTTGAGTGCACAGGTGCTCTATTTCCCCCACACAGTCTTTTTCTGAATGATTGATTGGTTGGGCCAGTAGTATTCTTGAAAAGGCTTAAGAACTTCATTCCTTGAATCAGGCTTGGTATATCACTATATCTGCCCTAATGGATCCCAGTTTGAGTTGCAATTCCACCTCGAGTTATATGGAGATTCGATATCAAAACCAAGGTTGTTAGAACTAGACTAGTCACTGAACCGATGAAGGCATTAGTTTAAGGTTCAACCAGGGGTTAAACTGAGTTTTAATAAAATATTATTATTTTAATTTTTTAACTATAATAATACAGTGTAGAAAGTAGTATTGATAGAAAAAAAGGATGATACATGTAAGTTTATAAAAGTTCAACAATAACAAATAAAATTCATTAGTAACTAACTATAAGCCTCTTAAAAAAATCAACTACAACAAAAAAACACATGCTTTTAGAGTCAATTGGTTGAACCTTTCAACCTACTGGTTTTGCCATTCATAGCTGATTTGACTGGTTTTATCTTGGTTTAAATGAAATCTAGCTTTTAGGAAGCTTTGACCGAACATATTCCAATTCCGGGTTGAACAGACCGGTTTGGTCTGGTTCTGACAACAATGATCAAAACACTTTATTGCAATTTGGTGGCACACAACTCCTCTTTGATATCTCAGGCTAGATGTATGAACTTTGTAAATTGTGTTCATACTTGGCATTGCACTTGTGTCCTTCATCCACCCAACAAATATCTCAGTTTTTCCTGGGGAACATTCAATACTTGCACCACCAAGATTTTGAAATCTTGTCTATACATTATTGGCTGATCTTGATTGCTGTTATGTAGTTAGCCTTTCACACATGCAGCCTAAATATCCTCCCTAAAATCAATGCACCACTGATCCTTGCATATAAATGCAACCTATACCTATTCTTTTGGCTTCTGCTGTCATACCTCAAACAATTTCTATGCACTGGCAATCCAAATCATCAGGTTGCTGCCATTGAGATTAGGCAATTTGATTTTGCTCTCAGCTTTCTCCTTATTTAGCCACAAGTTTGGTGTCTGGCAGTGAGTTGTTCATCAACCTTCTCCTCGTCCAATATTCTTTCTATACCATTCACATACTTTCAAGTCTCCACCACATTAGAATCTAGAGAATATAATTGGAATCCATGTTTACTGGTTTGTCCACTAGATTTTCCAAATTCTCTGTCCTCAGGTCCATGTTGTCATTGATAAAAAATTTGGCAGGTCAGATCTATCTTGTTACAGACCCAAGATTTTAGATCTTCGGAAAAGAATTAAGAAATGGAGAAGAGAGAGAAAGAGACGAAACTACCCTGTAATGCTTTACTGAATCACAAAGGTTAGAGGAGAGACTTATCCTCCCACTCCCTACGGATTCCCCTTTGACAAAGGGTTTTCCCTTTCACCACTAAGTTACTTGTTCTGTTCCCAAACTTTACAATCTGAATGAACCCCTCTTCTACCCCTCTCCTATTAGTCAAGGCCCTCCTCATTACATGCATAACTGATTCTAGAATTATTCCAACTGATTTGACTAATTTTCCTTGTCTTCTCGTTTCTTTTTTGGATACCCCTTTCGTTTCATTCTTCTGAATCCCATCAAACCCACCATTTGTGGGTTTGATTGTGCTCATGAGTTGACCCAATTCATTGGACACCCCTATTGACAACTAACGAACAAAAGTTTTTGTAAGAACAAGGACTTCAGAAAAATCCTTGTTTTTTTTTTGTTGTCAGCTTAAAATTGTGAATCACGCACTTTCAAATTAGTGATATGTTCCAAAAGAAAGGGTTGCTCACACAGTTGCATACATGACTTTTCAATGCCAGAAAGGAAGAAGGGGTGTCAATTAATCCAACATTCAACGTTTCTGTTATATTTGGCAAACGGGATGAGGTATGCTTGCCTATGTCTGAAAGTATTTGTTCTCCTTGATCTTTTGTGTTAAATTGTGCTTCTTGTTCACTGAATGCATTGGTGCAGCCAATGTTAGTAGCATGTGCACGTCAGCTGATTGAGCACATGAGGTACGTATTCTTTTGTTCCTTAAGAGAAAATCTCAAACTTATTGAGTTTTTATTAAACATCTCCTGGAATGTTCCCTTTTTCCTCAAAAATTAATTTGGGTTTCAAATGTCCCTTAAAAGAGATATTTCAAAACAGTTGTTAATATAGGACCCTTGTTCATGTTTAATTTAGTAATTCGTTTTCAGAAATCATGTTGACTCTCAAATTCTTGATTTGCAGTATGTCTGGCTCCTCCAGGCCATTGGTGCTCTCGCTTGGTCTTAAAGACCATTCTGTGGTATGTTTTACTGCTTTGCTTTTCCTCACGGAAAAGGAAAAGAATTAATAAACAAATAACCAAACACATATTTCAATGTATATGCAGGATACATTGAAAGGCATTGTTTCTGCTGTGATGGACAATAATAGCATGTGGTAAGAAATTACTGATGAAATAACAAATTTAATTGTGAGCAGAACTGCCGTATAGCTCATCCTTGTGGAGTTGCAGTGTTTTTTAATTAGTGTATGCTGACTATTTTCTAAATTTTTATTTTCAAAGTAAATTCAACCGTTTATTACCGACTTTTGCATTTCAGATTAATTATACAAGATAATCACATTTTCGGCTGATTGATGTGACGGATCGAAGTAATCAATTATTCATTTTATTGTATGCAAACTTAGGTTAATATTGTTTCTAATGCGACATTATTGAGTGGAAGTGTTTCTAAAATTTGTCTGATTAGTTGTGTTATTCTTTTTTATTGTTCTTATTCCACAAACAATTATAAAATTTGAAAATATCATTAACGTTGGGTAAGGTAATAAATAAAGAGAGAGAAAAATATGTAAACGAAAATGGATTTAATAGAACGAATATAGACTGTAAGATCTTCCCTTGACCCATGCCTTCCATTCCTTTAAGAAGTCGAAAATGACAAAGCTACTTACTGTGGGGGGTTTTATTATTCAAAAAATTTGGACACCACTTGATCATGAGCTTTTACACTGAAATGGTTTTTCTCATAAATTAATTTTGCTGCAACATAAAAACCATGAAGCTCACTTAGTAGTTCACTATGTAGTACACAGAAGAAACACATGGGTGACAACTCGAGAGGAGAATTCTCAAAGGCCTTACATTACATTCCCTTTCAAATTCAATCAATCATTTTGAAAACCAGACATTATCTGTCTCATTGCTGATCAGAATGACACTTGAAAGCAATGCGATTAACGGTTATGAACAAAAACCCCTTTTGGTGATGGTGATGCATTCTATTTTAGGCCAGGTCCCCTATTGTGGTAGGGGGATATCAGCCAAGTCTTCTCTGTAGGGAACTTCACTCAACTCTAATTGACCATCAGTCATAAACCCCTTTTCGATGTGGGTTTGCATTGCTGGTTCATTCTTTGTCTCAGTGTATGTCTTAACAGTGTCTTTTCTGAAGGTTAGGTATATTACTGCGCCAACATAAAGTGCCATTAGAGGAAACACTACGATCCCAATGAACACATTTGCCACCTTTGGTTGACTGTTATGAATTAACCAACCCACGAAGGCAGTAGAGAGGTAGTAGACGTTGATACCAATGATTCCAAAGCCCAGAATCCATGAGATGACAATGATCTGCACCAAAATTATGTCACTTTTTCTTTTCAATCTAAAATCTTTAATGTTGCTCCTAGGCATAATGGCTAGTGGATACTATTATATATGATGGGATAAAACTCTATCATTCTTTTAGCCATAACTAAAACGGCAATTTCATAGACGAGGGAAGAATACAACTCACAATTATAGAATTCTTGTGAGGTCCCATCTTGGTACTGCTGCTGCTGAATATAAGAAGAGGAATTAAAGCGAATGGAAGCTCAAATGAAAGTATCATCTGCAAAACAATTTAGAATGCAGTTTATTGTGATTTTCAATAAAATAATTTTAGTAATTGGTTTGTTAAACAATGCTCTTAGAACATTTACTAGTAGGACTCATGAAAAAGAAGAAAAGAAAGAAAAGTTCTAGAATATACAAACCGATGCAATAATGATAAGCCGACCAGCCCCTTGAGAACCCCCAATGATTGAAACAATAAGACTAGGCGTTATGGCAATGCACCTAGTCATGAAGTTTCTAATCCATGTTTTCATCCTCATGTCCAAGAAACCCTATAGCATCAAACCAACACCTTGAGCATATCCTTCATCAAATTATAAAAATTAGTGTTTAATGATATTCCTGAGTAACCTGCATGATGAATTGCCCTGCATAGGTTCCAGTGATAGCTGAACTTTGTCCTGAGGCTAGCAGTGCTATGGCATAAATGGTAGAGCTCGACCGTCCCAACACATTCTACAAGCAAAGGACATCAATTTTTCGTTTCATATAAATTGGAGCTGAATTAGGACTAAACTTAACATCATGATTTTATTATGGAAACTTATTTAGTGAACTATACAATTACCTTTAGAAGGAAAGAAGCAGAGTTAAGGGTAAGATCGCTGCATTGATCAGCATTTTGTGAAGAAAGATTGTCAGCAGAGCAAACAGTTCCGGACACAGAAACCATTGCAACATTGATTAGGAATGCCACAAAGCAGTGCGAACCCACTTTCCATGAGAAAGTATCTACATGCATCCTGCGTAATCAAGCAAATACGTCATATTAAGCTTATTTTAAAGTTTGTCATTTCCTTATTTTCAGAGTGGCTTACATTGATGCCACGCACGGAACTAGGTACTTTTCTAGTCAGGACCAGAGCAGAGTGGAGGAAAAGATTGTGCCTGCATTTTGTCATGGCTAAACTTTAGGCATTAAATACTTGAAGAGATTAGTATATAAACTTATTTTTGTAGGGCATTACTCTAATAAAACTATAATACAATTATAACATGTTAAAATTTTGCTAGTAAACACAATCAATGATGTGTTTGTATTTTAAACTTGTGAAAGAATGTTTCGTTCTTAAGTGATTTTTCAGGGAGAAAAGGAAAACAAGTAGAGAAAAGTAATTAAGTAAAAGGAAAAGAGGAAGTGTACGGCATGACAAGGGCACCCAAAAGAGCAATAGCATCGCCTGTAGCTCCATGACCGCTGAGTTTTGGCACAAACATTCCTTTTATTACACCAGAGGCTGGAGGTTTTACGTAGCTCATTTCCCCAAAGAAACATCCAGCCATTACAAAAACTAGAACTGATATCAGCAATTCCAACTTCCTTACCTGTTCCAACAGTAACACCCAAAAGAAAATGTGTTTAACCAATCTTAAAGGTTAAGAGAAGCAATTTTAAGTATCAGACCAATTTAAAATTCTCTTTGGCTAATCCCTTATTGTTTCAAACTGAAAAACATATCAAAGAAAAAATTGAAAATTAAACGATTTTATGAGATTTCAATATCTTAGATGAACTATATTATTGGTTCATAATTCTTAATCATTACAAGAAACAAAATTACCCCAAATCTCTGCAGACCAAGAAACAAGAGGGTGCTGCAGCCAGTCACCAGAACCCCTGCCCATACAGGGATGTGGAAGAGTATATTCAACGCGAAGGCTGTGCCAATCACTGTCATAATCAAGTTTGGATAAAATAAATGTGTCAATTGGAATAGTTTTATTAATTTACATATCTAGTTGCCAATTTCGTGAAAAAACTTAAAAAAAATGTAATTATTTTTTAAAATCAAGAAACCATTCCTAAGCTGCTAAGCATAGTAATTAATTGTTTTTGATCGAAACATTACTCTCTCTACTTATATAAGATTTTGATTGAAAGTTAAAAGAAAAGGAAGGTGATAACGAAGTAGAACCTTCAGGTATGTCTGCAGCTATGACAGCGAGCTCAGCTAACAACCATAAGCAGTACTTCACCAATAACGGATATTCGGCTTTACATGCTTCTGATAGGTGTTTTCCTGCAAATTTCATATCACAATAGAAAGCCTCTATCTCGTAAACTTAACCTATCTTTTTTTACAACTAACTACTGTTCTCTTTCACTTTTTCTCCTCTTGTCAATCACAATTGTAAACTTTGTGAGAACGCAGAAAATTAAATATATTAACCAGTCAAATATACACACACACACACACATATATATATATATATATATATATATATATATATATATATATATATATAATCATGAAACTGTGGTTTGGCAGTTTAAGTTATCTGAAGCATGCAATTGGTAATGCAGAGTGTAGTTGTTTATCTCACCTGTGGTTACGCCAAGATTCGCAGCCAATGATTGAATTATAAGCGCAAACACCAGTCCAATAAGTATTACCCACAGCAGCTGAAATACAGCACAACATATAACTTCAATTTTAGAGCTTTTATTACGTATTTCACCAAACAAAAACTTGTACAATATATCTTCAATTTAGGCATGTATATATTAAATTTTTTTAGGTGGCAAAACTTAGTGAAATTGTGGTTTTTATTGTATACTTAGTAACTTGATTTTCCTAAATTTTAATCATAATCTTTTTCAATGTAGAATAAATTTTTATATATCTTTATACAGGAGCAAGTACCAAAATTGAAGAGACTTTTGGAAATATAGGGAGATAGGTAAAATTTAATCTCAAATAGTTTTTATCAACATCACACCCTATAATTTATTTGTTGTTTAATTGATATACCTCATATTTGTGGTCAGCTCCAGCTTGCAGATCAGTTTCCACTGCATGTGTAAATGGCAAAGAAGCAATAAGCTCACACAGATACAAAAGTAAATGTAATAAAGGGTGGGAGACACATG
The DNA here is from genome assembly GCA_016859785.1 of Macrotyloma uniflorum. Taxonomy (NCBI): domain Eukaryota; kingdom Viridiplantae; phylum Streptophyta; class Magnoliopsida; order Fabales; family Fabaceae; genus Macrotyloma; species Macrotyloma uniflorum. The sequence goes on from BDMB01000001.1 coordinate 4,299,169, forward strand.
CATGTGTATTATAGAGTGAGAGAATTACTGTTTCCAGGATCAAGGTAGGCCAGGGAGACCAGAAAGCCAGGACCTACATATGACATGAACTTTTTCCACCCAGGCTTCTGTGTCATTCATTATCAACAAATCAATGTTAAATGTATATATAGATGAAGCTAATTGAGACACAACTTAAATGCACTTCTTTATAGGTTTTTCTTCTCTGATAAAGTTAGGATTAAGACTTCTACACACATTTTTATCATGCAAAACAAAAGTAAAATACGTGAAGAAGAACTGAATAGAAGTTTCATGATCGAAAAATAGAAATCTTAAAGAAGAAAAGGCAAAATGATAGAGAAAGAAGAAGGACCTCCTCATTTGAGGAGGCATCGTGATGAGATGGTGTAGGAAGGTTGTTAGAGGGAGAGACATTTGCTACTATGCGGCTGCTACCTCCATTAACTCCCTTTGTTTGATGTTGCATCAAGCTAGCCATCTATCAGTGTTACTGTGTGTTCAGTGCATGCAAGCTTAAGGGTGATGAATGAATAAAAGTATGTGTTTATAAGTATATATTTATAGTGAATACTCAATAATGATGAACCCTACTACTTGTTCGGTGTTACAAGTCAGAGCTCCATCTTCATGCCTCCTACTCTGAACAACCGCATCACTGTCATTATTGTCTTCAATGGAAGCATATCATTTTTTTTGCAGGAAGACAATCAATAACACACGTATCTATGTTTCTGTCTCCTTCACACTCTAGTAACACATACTGGCATATACATGCAGCCACGTGTTTTCATGTTCACATATACATGAAAACATACATACATGTACATGCAGTTGCAAGCATATATGAATACGTGCACACATTTTTAACAAATTTTTTGCCTATATGTTTAATTTCTTTTTATTTCCAATTTTCATTATCCACTTTTAGTTATTTTCTTTTATACTGCAAATTTCCCTTCTTTTTAAAGTTGTACTTCTTTGTATTTAAAATTACTCCTTAGCTTCATTTAGAAATTTATCTTTTTCCTCCTAAACCTAAACAACTTATTATATAGTTTTACTTAATGAAACAATATGCGCACAATAAAAGTACTATAAATAGGTTTAGTTAGGCATTGAATATTTTCTATCTCGTTATGCTCCACCATAAATGGATTGTATATGAATAACAAAAGCAACCAGATTCAGTCTTTTCTTAATTTAATTCTAGACATGAGAATCAACACTCAAATATAACAGAATTATTATCATGAATTCTGAATCTGAATAATGAAACGATACGATTTATAATGAAGAAATCCAACTTTTTTTGCTGAACTGAATTATGCTAGTGTGAAATGTTGAAGACCAAGGATTAAAGCACTTCTCCGATCCAACCTTTCTTACCACAACAGACATGGTTCAGAAAATATCACTTGTTTTAAGCAGAGTATATATATATATATATTATATTAAACACCTCATCCATATATTGTTTACACAAAACACTAGTACAAGGTACAAGCAGTTCACCAAATAGTCCCCTAATGCAACATATTAACCCTTCACGTACACTAGTTTATGACTTGGCATATGAGTATCATTTTTCTACAGTGTATAGCTTCCATTTCTTTTTTTCTTTTAAATCCGTAACATAAGGGTTGATATGAACAATGAATATTCTGAGTTTGGAATGATTCATATTGTTGAATGATTATATAAGTTTGGATTATACTTTCATTATGTTGAGATATAAACTGTTAGATTAGGTAGATTCGAATGCTTGATTATAATATCTTTAATAAAAGTATGAATATTGCTTTTAAAAAAATATGAATAAAAATAGCAAAATACTTATCAATTTTCTGAAAGAATCACCAAAGGTCAGAAATTTTGAGCTATATGTATCATAGTTCAAAATTTGGAATTTGTTGTGAATTCGATTATGTGATCAATACAGATGTATATTTGAAGGTACCAACAATAAAGAAACTCTCTAGAATTTTCTTTTAGAAATTATAAAGTTTAACTGCATGCATTGAATAATAGCACAAGACATGATTTCTAATTTATGTAAAGTTGTTTGGGACAAATACTTACTAACTCTCACTTATTTCTTTCTATCATTGTTCCTCTTTATTTACTTTCTACAAGCTTCATTGTTCATAGGTGGTTGATGCTTCATATCAACCTTAAATAAAACAATATTGAAATTTTGTAAAATCAAATATAATATTTAACATGTATAGACTAACCAAGTTTAAAAGAAAAAGCTTATTCTTCATTATAAAAAGTGAAATTCAAAATTTTATTGTGTAATTCAAGAGTCCTGGTTTTTGACAACAGACTAAATCTTTTTAAAGAGTTTGTGAGTATATTTATGGAACTTAATTATAAAAGCATAGTTCAATAGTAGACATACAAGTGATATGTTAATATAAAATGGATAGGACGTGTTTCTAAAATTTGCCAGTTAGGCATGTTTTCGTAGCTCTAAATTAGTCTGAGGAGTTGTGTTATTTTTTTTTATTGTTCTTATTCCACAAACAATTATAAAATTTGAAAGTATCATTAACGGTGGGTAAGGTAATAAATAAAGAGAGAAAAAAATACGTAAACGAAAATGGATTTAATAGAACGAATATAGACCGTAAGATCTTCCCTTCAGCCATGCCTTCCATTCCATTAAGAAGTCGAAAATGACAAAGCTACTTACTGTGGGGGGGTTTTATTATTCAAGAAAATTTTGACACCACTTGATCATGAGATTTTACACTGTAATGGTTTTTCTCATAAATTAATTTTGCTGCAACATAAAAACCACGAAGCTCACTTAGTAGTTCACTATGTAGTACACAGAAGAAACACATGGGTGACAACTCGAGAGGAGAATTCTCAAAGGCCTAACATTACATTCCCTTACAAATTCAATCAATCATTTTGAGAACCAGACATTATCTGTCTCATTGCTGATCAGAATGACTTCAAAGCAATGCGATTAACGGTTATGAACAAAAACCCCTTTTGGTGATGGTGATGGTGATGCATTCTATTATAGGCCAGGTCCCCTATTGTGGTAGGGGGATATCAGCCAAGTCTTCTCTGTAGGGAACTTCACTCAACTCTAATTGACCATCAGTCATAAACCCCTTTTCCATGTGGGTTTGCATTGCTGGTTCATTCTTTGTCTCACTAAATGTCTTAACAGTGTCTTTTCTGAAGGTTAGGTATATTACTGCGCCAACATAAAGTGCCATTAGAGGAAACACTACGATCCCAATGAACACATTTGCCACCTTTGGTAGACTGTTATGAATTAACCAACCCACGAAGGCAGTAGAGAGGTAGTAGACATTGATACCAATGATTCCAAAGCCCAGAATCCATGAGATGACAATGATCTGCACCAAAATTATGTCACTTTTTTTTTTCAATCTAAAATCTTTAATGTTGCTCCTAGGCATAATGGCTAGTGGATACTATTATATATGATGGGATAAAGCTCTATCATTCTTTTAGCCATAACTAAAACGGCAATTTCATAGACGAGGGAAGAATACAACTCACAATTATAGAATTCTTGTGAGGTCCCATCTTGGTACTGCTGCTGCTGAACTTAAGAAGAGGAATTAAAGCGAATGGAAGCTCAAATGAAAGTATCATCTGCAAAACAATTTAGAATGCAGTTTATTGTGATTTTTCAATAAAATAATATTACTAATTGGTTTGGTAAACAATGCTCTTAGGACATTTACTAGTAGGACTCATGAAAACAAAGAAAAGAAAGAAAAGTTCTAGAATATACAAACCGATGCAATAATGATAAGCCGACCAGCCCCTTGAGAACCCCCAATGATTGAAACAATAAGACTAGGCGTTATGGCAATGCACCTAGTCATGAAGTTTCTAATCCATGTTTTCATCCTCATGTCCAAGAAACCCTATAGCATCAAACCAACAACTTGAGCATATCCTTCATCAAATTATAAAAATTAGTGTTTAATGATATTCCTCAGTAACCTGCATGATGAATTGGCCTGCATAGGTTCCAGTGATAGCTGAACTTTGTCCTGAGGCTAGCAGTGCTATGGCATAAATGGTAGAGCTCGACCGTCCCAACACATTCTACAAGCAAAGGACACCAATTTTTCGTTTCAGATAAATTGGAGCTGAATTAGGACTAAACTTAACATCATGATTTTATTATGGCAATTTATATAGTGAACTATACAATTACCTTGAGAAGGAAAGAAGCAGAGTTAAGGGTAAGATCGCTGCATTGCTTAGCATTTTCTGCAGAAAGATTGTCAGCAGAGCAAACAGTTCCGGACACAGAAACCATTGCAACATTGATTAGGAATGCCACAAGCAGTGCGAACCCACTTTCCATGAGAAAGTATCTACATGCATCCTGCGTAATCAAGCAAATACGTCATATTAAGCTTATTTTAAAGTTTGTTATTTCTTTATTTTCAGTGGCTTACATTGATGCCACGCACGGAACTGGGTACTTTTCTAGTCAGGACCAGAGCAGAGTGGAGGAAAAGATTGTGCCTGCATTTTGTCATGGCTAAACTTTAGGCATTAAATACTTGAAGAGATTAGTATATAAACTTATTTTTGTAGAGTACATTACGCTAATAAAACTATAATACAATTATAACATGTTAAAATTTTGCTAGTAAACACAATCAATGATGTGTTTGTACTTTAAATTTGTGAAAGAATGTTTCGTTCTTAAGTGATTTTTTAGGGAGAAAAAGAAAACAAGTAGAGAAAAGTAATTAAGTAAAAGGAAAAGAGGAAGTATACGGCATGACAAGGGCACCCAAAAGAGCAATAGCATCGCCTGTAGCTCCATGACCGCTGAGTTTTGGCACAAACATTCCTTTTATTACACCAGAGGCTGGAGGTTTTACGTAGCTCATTTCCCCAAAGAAACATCCAGCCAATACAAAAACTAGAACTGATATCAGCAATTCCAACTTTCTTACCTGTCCCAACAGTAACACCAAGAAAAGAAAAAAAGTGTTTAACAACTAATCTTAAAGGCTAGGAGAAACAAATTTGAGTATTAGACCAATTTAAAATTCTCTTTGGCTAATCCCTTATTGTTTCAAACTAAAAAACATATCAAAGGAAAAATTGAAAATTAAACAATTTTATGAGATTTCAATATCTTAGATGAACTATATTATTGGTTCATAATTCTTAATCATTACAAGAAACAAAATTACCCCAAATCTCTGCAGACCAAGAAACAAGAGGGTGCTGCAGCCAGTCACTAGAACCCCTGCCCATACAGGGATGTGGAAGAGTATATTCAACGCGAAGGCTGTGCCAATCACTGTCATAATCAAGTTTGCATAAAATAACTGTGTCAATTGGCATTGTTATTAATTTACATATCTAGTTGCCAATTTCGTGAAAAACTTAAAAAAAAATGTAATTATTTTTTAAAATCAAGAAACCATTCCTAAGCTGCTAAGCATAGTAATTAATTGTTTTTGATCGAAACATTACTGTCTACTTATATAAGATTTTAATTGAAAGTTAAAAGAAAAGGAAGGTTATAACGAAGTAGAACCTTCAGGTATGTCTGCAGCTATGACAGCGAGCTCAGCTAACAACCATAAGCAGTACTTCACCAATAATGGATATTCGGCTTTACATAATTCTGATAGGTGTTTTCCTGCAAAATTCATATCACAACAATAATTTCTCAAACAGAAAGCCTCTATCTCGTAATCTTCACCTATCTTTTTTTACAACTAACCACTCTTCTCTTTCACTTTTTCTCCTCATGTCAATCACAATTGTAAACTTTGTGAGAACGAAGAAAATTAGATATATTAACCAGTCAAATATACATACATACATATATATATATATATATATGTATATATATATATATATATATATATATAATCATCGAACTGTGGTTTGGCCGTTAAAGTTATCTGAAGCATGCAATTGGTCATGCAGAGTGTAGTTGTTTATCTCACCTGTGGTTACGCCAAGATTCGCAGCCAACGATTGAATTATAAGCGCAAACACCAATCCAATAAGTATTACCCATAGCAGCTGAAATACAGCACAACATATAACTTCAATTTTAGAGCTTTTATTACGTATTTCACCAAATAAAAACTTGTATTAATATATCTTTAAAATTTTGGCATGTATATATATTAACTTCTTTTAGGTGGCAAAACTTAGTGAAAGTGTGGTTTTTATTGTACACTTAGTAACTTGATTTTCCTAAATTTTAATCATAATCTTTTTCAATGTAGAATAAATTTTTATATATCTTTATACAGGAGCAAGTACCAAAATTGAAGAGACTTTTGGAAATATAGGGAGATAGGTAAAATTTAATCTCAAATAGTTCTTATCAACATCACACCCTATAATTTATTTGTTGTTTAATTGATATACCTCATATTTGTGGTCAGCTCCAGCTTGCAGATCAGTTTCCACTGCATGTGTAAATGGCAAAGAAGCAATAAGCTCACACAGATACAAGTAAATGTGATAAAGGGTGGGAGACACATGTGTGTATATTATAGAGTGAGAGAATTACTGTTTCCAGGATCAAGGTAGGCCAGGGAGACCAGAAAGCCAGGACCTACATATGCCATGAACTTTTTCCACCCAGGCTTCTGTGTCATTCATTATCAACACATCAATGTTAAATGTATATATATGTATATGTATATGTATATAAGATAGATGAAGCTAATTAAGACACAACTTAAATGCACTTCTTTATAGGTTTTTCTTCTCTGATAAAGTTACCATGAAGACTTCTACACACATTTTTATCATGCAAAACAAAAGTACAATACATGAAGAACTGAATAGAAGTTTCGTGATTGAAAAAGAGAAATCTCAAAGAACAAAAGGCAAAATATTGATAGAGAAAGAAGAAGGACCTCCTCATTTGAGGAGGCATCGTGGTCAGATGGTGCAGTAAGGTCGTTAGAGGGAGAGACATTGACGGCTACTATGCGACTGCTACCTCCATTAACTCCCTTTGGTTGCTGTTGCATCAAGCTAGCCATCTATCAGTGTTACTGTGTGTTCAGTGCATGCAAGCTTAAGGGTGATGAATGAATAAAAGTATGTGTATAAGTGTACATATTTATAGTCAATACTTAGTTATGACCCATATGACTTGTTTATCGTTGAGACAAGTTAGAGTTCCATTTTCATGCCTCTTACTCACAGCTAGCTGACACCACGTCCCTGTCTTCAATGTAAGCATATTGTTTATTGCAGATGGCATGAATCAGAAGACGTTTCAATCTTCTTCACCTTGTAATTATATTTATATTTTATATAACTTTCAATTGTTTGAGGAAAACAATCTTCAAAAACTAATCTTTGGAAGAATCCAACTACATTTTCAACTATGGAGTCATTCTAGCTGATGAATCTTTACTTAGTATGCTCAAGAAAAAAATCGTTAGAATTTTATAAACTAAAAATATCAGTTTTGCATTTTAAAAATATTATATGTTAGTAGTAACAGTGAATGTTAGGATGAATTTATATCATTTTACTCATAGCTACGTTTTTGTAACTAAGAAAATTTAATTTATTTATGTTAATGCAGTAAAAAATTCAAAATCTATTTATTTATATTTTAGAAAAAGTTATCTGTATAGATTTACATTAACTATTTAATTAAATTAAGTTTGCATGAATGAAATCTCTGTCAACAAAAAATATATAGTTATCCCTTTCATTATCCATTCAACTTAATAAAAATAATTTGATTATTTATTTATTTATTCATCACTTTTCCATATAGTCTCACATAATGAGTATATATTTTTTAATGTTATAAGCCAATTTTATAATTTATATTTTAAATTTTTTATGACATCATTTATCTTATTTTTGCAAAAAAAAAATAGAGAATAGAATTTTCTAATTTATTCATATTCTGGTGGCATGACAAGATGGTTAGGTTAACATGTCGATGGATTAGGTAGTAATTGGCTTCTAATTTTATTCTCACTGCACAAATCACAACGAGTTGCAAAAACTCTTTAGCACTTAGATATTACCCTAAAATAAATTAAGAACTGGGAAAAGTCAAAATTAACAACATGGATATAATTTAATTAAATCAGTCCCTATAAAAGTAATAGCATGATGTATGATAATATATATACCAGTAGAAAATTTTATCTATTTTCCATATTTTCTTATAATAATAAAAAATTATTATTATGATAAAAACAGTTATAATAAAACTCAAATTATAAGAAATTTTATACACCAAAAATAGTTATATATATATATATATATATATATATAATGTATGAGATAGATGAGATAATTGAATATGATTTTTTTTTTAATAGATTTAGATAAAGTAGTTTTTACAATTAATTTAATTTTTAGATGAAGAGTTCTCTTTCAATATATACTTTAGTTTAATTATATAATTGATGTGAAACATTTAATATATTTTTCTTATTAATGATTCAGAATTTCGAATAAAAAATATGTAGAACTAAATGAAAAGTTTAAAAGTAAACATATGAGAGATTTGAAAATAAATCCAAAGTAAATAATTTGATAGTTTCAACAATAATAGGTATAATTGAATATAATATCATTTTACAATAAATTTAAATCTAATTAATTTTTACAAATATCTTAAAGTTCTCTTCTTCTACTTATAATTAATCATATATCTAAAAAGAGTAAAGTTTTTTTTTTCAATATTCTTTAGTGGTAATAAATTAAATCATATATTTTAATATAATATTTAATATAGGAATATTTTTACAATTATGTTATTATTAAACCATATATTTTGGAAAACCATTGAGTTTCTAGTTATGCCATTATTAAGTTCTATATGTAATTATTTTAAAATTTAATATCTGGTATATTCTTAGTATATATATAAAAGCTACGTTGTCAATAATGTATTATTTGATGAGTTTAATATCTGGTGTATGTAGTTATTAATCATAGTAAATTCATTAAATAAGAATATTGATACAGGATTAAATGATAATATAAAAAACTTATACTTACATTAATGCATCAAATTAGAAGTATAACCTAATATTAGTTAACAATCTTTGGACACTAATTAAAAAAAAAAAAAAAGACTGATATTAGTTATTTCAATAATTTGATAATAGTGCAACAAAATGAAAGATTGATTAAATACCCCATCTCTGATACATAGAGATATATTTTGCTTAAAAAAAAAATAGAAAGAAGATGAAAACTGAATAGCATTTAGATGATGATATCGACAGAAAGAAGAATATGGAAGGTAAAGTGATAAGCATAAAGCATGCAGTAATTCATTAAGACGAATTAGTAGTCATGATCAGAGCTATATGCAGAAAGTTTAATAAGAATCTGTCGGTCAATGGATAAAACAGAAACCAATATTAATAGATATGCAAGTGTTCTTAGTAGTTGTCTTGAATTATTGAATATTTTAATGAGCAAAAATCAATGTCTCTTTCTAATCTGTAATGAACTCCAATTCATAATAGTGGTTTTGTGAATCAGACAATTCCAATACTTAATGAGAAACAATAATTCTATATCTTGAAGAGAATCTGTTTGAGAGTCATTTTCATGAACAAAACAAAACGATAAATTGATTCTATCGCATCCCCCACTGCAAAGTTGGTTTTATATAATGTACAATGGCGTATAAATTCATCATATTGTGTAATAAATCCACCCATTTGTCTGGAATAGATGAATTGATTAGCATATATGAAAGCAAAAGATGACAATAGGAATTAGAGGATTAGTTAGGTTTAAAACTCTTACAATAAAATAAACTATGATCTGTGGTGTGGCCTGCAAAATGCATGTTTCTAGTTAAATGGCCATAATATGCAACTTGCAGAGGACGTGACATACTGATCTTTAACATTATCTAGCACAACATAGAATATATATATATAGTGAGAAACGTTTGATGTTCATGTGATCCTATGTGTGCATTGATAATATGTTGCATGATTCATTCAGATTCTTAAAATATGAAGTTTTGACGTGGCTCGTCCTCACAGCACTGAGATGGACATGTGGTATATCTTCTGAAGTCATAAAAGATGGTGCATGTTGCAGTAGCCACCATACACAGATTTTTTCAACAACATGTGCTATCTTCTGGCACGTGTTTGATTGGATCCTGTGTTTTTCGAAGTTAGACTCAGTTACTGCCAACACTCAGAATGATTTAGATGATTGATTCTGCCAAGTTGACTTCTTAATAAACCAGCTTTTTTTAATGACATAAAAGAAAACAAAAACCATACCCCAAAAATAAGAACATATGTGGGATAATTTTCTTTATGCTATTAAAACAAAAGTCTCACTGTCCCTGCTCAAACCATCTATTCAAAATGTTGTGGAACACTAAAAAACAGATTTTTGTATTAACATATGTACAAGGGATATATACAACTTCAAGTACCCTATAATTGTGCAACATCTCCACAATTTCTGGAGATACAAAATGAGGAATAATTGTTGATGGGAGAAAATATTTAACACCCTGAAATGACAGCATGACTTATTTCAACAAACAATTAATGCAATCAAAGGGCTAAGTGTTCTTCTACGTACTAGTACTGTTGTAATATTTTAAAATGAAATATATGTTGTTTTCAAAACATGAATAAGACATCAAATATATATACTATTCACTTTCCTGATTACTCTTCATATTATAGTAATGTATAATCTTGAATTTATATCTTATATTATAGAAGGAAACTGAAAAAAATTTCTTTTTAATCTCATCCAAAATCCAAGCACAAAAACTAATTTATTGTAATATATATCATCTTCAACAAAATATTCTTTTCTTAACACCAAACCATTTACTTTTTTGTGGAAAGGGCCATGTTATAGGTATCTTCGGTAAATCTACTAAAACAGAATTATTGAAGTAAGAGGAGAATATAGTATAAATTCATTCATACATCTGAACCAACTATGTGAAAGTGAAAATATGAGACAAGGTAACATTTTAAGGGTTGCATAAATAAACTTGAAACTCTTGTTATAGTATTTTAGGAAAGATAAAGATTCAACATTCATGTGATGATCTTTTGAATATTTATTTATAATTTATATTTACACCACCTCGTAACCTTTTTTTAAAAGAGAGAAAAAAAATTCTCTTCGATTCCGCTCCGCGCACACGCAAGCCCACCCAAAAAAAGTTAAAGTCGAAAAACGAGCCAGTATTACTCTTTCAGAAAAGCCCAAACCCGGCCCATTCAGCATCGCTAACGGGCCGGGGCGACGACGCCACAGAAGACGACTCCGTCGAGGCCCGGAACGGGGAGAGCGACTTCGTCGACGACAAGGACCACCGTCCAAGCGTCTCTAGCTCCGACGTATAGTCCTCTTCAACAACTCGCTTCGGAACCATTTTCCTCCGCTGCAGCCGCCTCAAAAACGGTGAAAAGAAACAACCCGACGATACGCTCTCGGCTCGGGTCAGGAGGGGCCGCTCGAACCGCCACCGGTCGGAGCGGCCCCTCGGAGTGGACCGGAAGGACCGGGTCCGTGGCTCCGCCGGAGAAAGCAGGTAGGACCCCGCCGGCGGCGGCGGCATCAGCTTGAGCGACGGCGAATCCAGGTTCTGGTGATGGTGTTTTTGTTGCACTATGGGAAGTCCCGGCTTAACCTCCCATTTGAAAGGAACTGCTCCTGGTTTCTTAAACGAATCACCATCATCAAATTCTACACTTGCTCCCATTGTGTTCTTTATTAATATTGTTACTATTCTAACTTTTTTTTTCAGAGCTAAGCAATGGTTTGTGAGTGTGTTTCTTGTGAGCTCTATGGTGTATTTATATGGTGATGTGATGAGCGATGATTAGGTTCTGTCCTGCGAAATCAAAGGCATGGATTAGTGGGGACTCTGGGAAGAGGTGGGGCTTACGTGTCCATTTTGACATGAGTATCTGACTTTGTTATTGTCTTGAGTAACTCCATTGGAGAAAAGTGAGACACACACCATGTGACTGAACTTTGTGTACTAGACTTTTTGGAGTCACATTTTAAAATTGGAACTGCTTTTGAGAATTCATATCATGGCCCTACATTTTTTGCTGCTTTCTTTTCAGGATTTGAAAATAACAACCAGTGACCTCTCTCCTGCTTCAACGGACGTAAATTTCTCCCAGTTTTGTCTTTTATGAGCTCTAGAGTCCCACTCAGTACAACAATTGAACGTTCAAGGTTATGGTTCTCATTCTACCAACCTCAATGGATTATATATAGTCAATTGCTTATATCATAAACAATGAGATTGAATGTAGTAAAAGGAGTTATTGCTCAATGCTCACACAATATGATGAATCAAGAATTAAATCTCTATTGGAGAGAGTATAGTCTTGGAAAGAGATATCGGATAAAAATAGTAAAAATTGCATAAAATAAGGTTCAAATTGATAGGCAAAAGAACAGTATGTAGGGTGCATTTTCACTGGGACAAGTTGGGGCATGTGTAATCATTTAGGTGTAGGCGCCACTGGCATTTTGAAAGGGGAAAGGAAGTTGTTTTTGGCGCCAGTGGAGTAAGACAAGATCAGGTGGTAGGCCAACAATGACCTGCTAGAACACTCATAATGACATTGCCATTCAAGACCAATGTTAATAAATCATTTTCTTCAAAAATATACTAATGGATGTCGTTTTGGGCAATTACAGCTTCCAGAACATAATAATTTTCAGCGTGCTGACCCTTCAACTATTTAGTAGCTTCATAAGTTTCTATCTTTGTTATTCAGTCAACTAATTTTGTTGTCAATATTTTTCATTATTGTTCTTCCTGTTTGGTTTGTCTCCTCTACCTGCCTAATAGCATTTTATGCTTGCCGTTTCATGATTGGATTTTGTGTTCGTGTTTGAATTAAGGGTGGGAGGATACAAGCAACAGTTAAGAGGACTTGACTTTAGTTTATAAATCCTGTGCTGTCATGAGAAAGAGCAGAAAAATATTCACCAATGGATTATAACATAAGAGAATAATATATCACATTTAATTTAAAACCTAAGATAATAGGTTATGATTTTTTTTTTTTTCGTTTATATATGATTATTTTTGCATAATATGAAACTTCAATTCACAATCTAACAGGTCATGGTTGTAACATTTGATCTTTGAGTTGTGTAGGCGGAAAATAATATATTATGATGCATGGTATGAGCTTTATATTACGTTTGTCTTATTTATATTAATTGTCCTGAGTTAGGTTTGTACGAGAACTCACTGAATTTGTTCTGTTTCGAAATTCGAAGTTTGTTTTGTAATTGTATCGTGGTGAACAACTTTGAACTTGTTAGTCATTAATTCTAAAACGTCATTTGCTGAAACGGGTTGATTTCAAATAACCCATCATTATGAACCACCAGTTGAAGTGTTTTTACTGCTTAGAAGGTTCTTTCTTAGTAGTCTTGACGTTATCGTAGTGAAACATGAATTAAAATCCTTTTGGTGTAGAGTTCATGTTGTAGGCATCTGGTTTGTTTCCTTAAGGAATCAAGCTTGGTATACTTTAACTGACTTCGTTTCTTCCAATGGTGTTCGGTGCAAGACCTTTGTGTGAGAATGGAAAGGTACAATACAATATACCAAATAATGTATCTATGTTTGCATCAAACCTGTCATTTTGAACTTATACAATCTTGTGCTGATCTGGATGTTGTGAATGATAGCGTCATCAAGCAATACTTGTGTAGCTGGAGATGCAGAAGAGTGTTCAGTTTGTGCTAGATATAAGACTGCAAAATGCAGGCTCTACTAATTTATGAAACTAAATTGTTGCTAGGCTATTATTTACTTACTTCCGCTTCTTATATCAGAGTAAAGGAAGCACACATTACGTAGACTTTGTTGAAATTTTAGAGTTCTCAACACTGGTTAAATTGCAACAAGTGTAATGAATGCAAAGTGTTTTTGTGAAGGAAAAAAAAAGTTCATTGAATGGCCACCAAATATTTTGAATTACTGTCAAACTAAATGCAACAGGCATACAAATAGCTCAAACAAGTAAGGATATAAATGGTGCATCAGAATTTTAATTAATTTGATTGTCATTCGTTAGCAAATGGATTGTTAAATAACGGACAACATTACATGAAAAGAGAAAAAGAAAATTGACTAATAAATGCTAAAAAGAGCAGTGGATATTTAATTGTAGAAAAAAAAATGATTAAAAGTTACAAGTATTAAAAGTTATTGCTGAATTCAGCATAAAAAAAAGTTATTGTTGAATTAGTAGAATAATATTTATATGGAGTAGTTACTGCACCAAATATTTTGAGTTGCCAATTAGTAATCAGTTGTCGTAACTATTCCTGTCACAAAATTATCCATCTTTATCAGTATTAGATAGTTAGAGGGACACTCATGATCTATCCTTATTATCGTATATTAAGTTCATACAATCAAAGGAGCTCCACAATTGTTGAAATGTTACTGAAATTGAGGAGATATTCTTTTACCATCAAATGATACTTAGGGGTACCCATGATTTTTTTGTACATGAACTACATTAGTTTTCTATTATTCATTTTGGTTAAAGCATTTTGTTTTAATTAGATTGCTAAAGCCGATGTTGATCTAGTATTCAACATATTAATTTTGCTTTAGTGTATGAAAGTAAAACACTAAATACTAAACTTTCATCCATGAAAATATATTGAGTAAAAATGTGGATGCATATTTTGGAACGAGACGAGGAGGCGTTATGTATTAGCTTTATCTGCCACGCTGGATCTTCACGATCCAATTCAACATAAAGCAAGTTAATAACGGACATCAAATCTCATTCTCTGATACAGAACTAAACGTGTTTCTTTTTCTTTACAGCAGAGTAGTTGATCCTTCCGATATGCTGATTATCCAATATCTAAGACTCGTAAGCAAATCCTTCTGGCATGTTACTAAAAACTTGCATTGTAATGCTGACCACATCAAGAAGTTGCAAGTATTCATCAGCACCATCAACTAGACACTGCAATTCCATAAGCAACAAGTGAGAATTGTACCCAAAATAGGCAAATGCATAGTGAAATTTTGAAGTTCTTAAAAGTTACAAATATCAACAGAAAAATGTGGTAAAATCATGTCCAGGGGGTGGGGGGTTAGTGCGTATAACTAATTCCTGAAGAGTCATACGTAACCTTATCAGCTTCACCCAGCTTCTTGGATATTCTTGCTTTCTGTTCATCTGATATGTCATTTGCTTCAACAATGGCTTCAAATAACTGGAAAAATATAAGAGAAAAGAAAAACTCAAATAAGTAATATAGTAGAAGTCTTAATGAAACTGTCCCAATGAAACAGAAAAAGACAAATCAAGACCTGAGTAAGCATCTGAGAAGTTGGATATCCCTCTGCAATGAAATTGTTGACTTCCTTGTTTGCGATATCAAAATTACCACTTCTGCAAGCTTGAAGAACTGCCTCCACAACCTTTTCTGGAACAACCTGATATATTTGATTGAGATTTTAGAAAGTCCAGACAAACGCGAAGGGAGAAAAAGAAGAGGTCCTCTAGTACATAATTACCAGAAATGATGTCAAAAACAAAAAATTGAATTGAACACTAGTTAATAATGTAAAAAAGTGGCACAGCTTGAACAGAAGACCCCAAATAGGAGGCCACTTCAAGGAATATATGCAATTTTGACTTCCAATGCTTCACAGAATGGCATATATACTGCAAATTTTGCGAACTTATATATCAAAGTACCACACTATAAGGGCAAGTTAACATTTCATCTATATGATAAAAAAGCTAGAGTGAAAATCGCTTATGATAAAATAAAGTCAAAAACTGTAATTTAAAATTCCTGTCCTTCAGCCAATAATTATGATAATCAATCCTTAAATGTGAATCATCATACATGCAAACACCGTACAAAATAATCATATAAACAACTTTATTGTATTACATTGTTTTCTTTGAAAATAGAAACAGAACAAGTCAGGAAATTAGTGCCACAACCTACCCCAGACACAGAAATTAGATTCTCTGAAGAAATTGAAGATCCAAATAAGCGAGCTGCAGACTGCAATGTTAAATACCAAGTTAGTTCAAAAACAAAGTAGAATATCCACAATCCCACTATTTTCAGTAGGACTGCCTTGATTGAATCTAACAAATCAATTAAAATTTCCTAGTGGTAGCATTATTTGTATTAAATCATAGCACACAAGATAATTTCATTTTATATTATGCTAATAATTTAGTTATGCATGAAAGGGGAAAGCAAAATCTACATGGAAACCAGCAGGAAGGAGAGCCCTATAACAATATTCTTTTAAAGTATAGAACAGGTTGCAAATAAGTACCCAAATCAAAACACATCTATGTTCTACCAAGTTCCAATAGAAACTGCAATTCTTAACTAGAGGCTCTCCTCTCTTATCAGCCTGGTGTTTGTGTACTCTCCACTTCCTCTTTCCATTGGATTTTTTTCTTAGGCCATTACTAGAAAAGCATGAAGATGAAAGCAAGGAACTTTTGACCTCATCACTGCATCAACTTTCCATTGATTTTAATAGTTGATTCAGCACTAGATATACATAAAAAAATGAAAGCATGTCCTAAAAATCAAACATGCAACAGTAAAACAATCACTAACAGTTTTTCCTGTAACAATCATTTCCTAAAAAACAGCATACTATCAACAAATGTGGAATGTTACTCATTAGTCTGGTGGATTCAAGCAGAATAGAACTTAAATGTTTGAAAACTGAGAGTGTTAATCAGCAAAAGCCTATCACCTGCAAGTATGTGATTGCCCGGCGAAGATCTCCATGAGAAATAGAACTAAGGGTTGAAAGAGCCTGCGGAAGAAAAGGCACTTAAAATAATCCATTATGATGTCAATAAAACCTCTATGGAGAAAGGACTGAAACCATTAAGAATAACACTACATTGTGTGAGCACTAACATAGTGTTTGGTTGGAGAGTAATGGAACAGAGGGGAATCGAAGGGAGGGATTTTATAATAAACCTTTCTTGTTTGATTCAATTTCTAAGAGGGGATGAGAAGGGAATGGAGGGGTTGCAAAATCGCCCCTCGTTCAATTTTTGCTCCCCTCCAATATTGGGGTGATTTGGAGGGGAAGATAATTCATTTAAAACATTTTAAATATATTGACAAAAATAAAAAATTACAAGGAAATGAAAGTAAAATTAATTTTTAAAATCTCTCCCTCCCTTATGAACCAAACAAGAAAAGGGTTACTTATCCTCTCCATTGAAATCCCTCCCATCCTCTCCTGTTAACTAAATAGGGTATCTAACCCAAATCCCTCCTCTTCCTTCCCTTCCCGTCCATTGAACTAAATAGTCCCTAAGGTTCTCACCTCTGAATCAAGACAGAGTCCCTCTTCTTTACAGATATATAATATCCGGCTGCTCATGATTTCTTCTGATAATGGCTTGAACCTGAATTTTGCACACCTTGAAGCAAGTGGCTCTATAATCCTATGAAAAAAATGACAATCATATAATGTATGACGTCAATGTGTCACCTATCATTGGAAAGCATTAACAAGAACAAAAGAAAAAAGACTATCAATATAATTTTATCAAATATATTTCAATAAGATGGCATTTGGAACCAAAGAAACCTTTCATACATGGGAATCATGATTCCTGAAAAATATGAATCCTGAGATGATTCACATGAATGATTCAATTTTATTTGGTTGGTCATTACTAGGAATATTAATACAAGTTTTCCAGAACTCAAAGCATAATATGTCATTTTTACTAAAATGTTTAAATTTGCTACTACCTTAAATGATTTAATAACAGTAACATGATATTCTTTTTCCAATAAAACATTGTTGCCTGGAAAATTATTTTTTAAAAGGTAAACCAAACATGGAAAACATACTTTCTCAACTTCAGATTCTCGCGAAACTAAAAACTTCCCTTCTACCAAACACCCCCTAAGGTTTAATTAGTATTTGGTCCCTACAGTTGCCATTTTTTTACTCTTTGGGTCATTGCCATCTAAAGTCATCTAACGCTATTTGAGATTCATGTTAATTAAATGAGCCACATCTCATTCATTTCAAACAGTGTTAGCCAACACTTGGCGAGGAGGACAAAAGGAATAAATAATTGCAACTATAGAGACACAAACTGGATGTTTAAGCTATAAGGGCTAAAAGGAAAAGTTGTCACAACAATAGGAACTAAAAGGATAATTGAACCTTACATTAGCATTACATGTCAAAATTGAAGGAAATCATGGTCATGGTATCTTATGGAGCTAATTGTGGCCATCATATAGCTTCAAAATAGGAATCATCCTACTACTCGCTATAGTATTTTTGGAGCCAGCCACTCCGCACCAGTATTTGGATTAATTACTTTTATCATGGTGGAGACTATAATACTCTTTAGCTCCTCAAAGATATGAGAATATAAAAATAAACAATACATCTTAGTATGGAAGACAAGGTACCTGCTCACATAGTTGCATATAAAAAAGAACCTGGTAACTTTAGAGTAAGTTTCCATTGTACGCCTCAGGGCATTCTGTACAGCAATTGCACATGGAGTGAAACCAGAATACTTTTGAGACAAGCAAGTTAGAAACGAAAAACATAGCAAACATGCCTGAGCATCTTCTGTCATTGAATCAGCCTCATCTAGAACAATAATCTTAAATGGTGGACAACGATGACTACCACTGAAATATCAAAACACCAAAGCAAAGACGAAGTTATACAAATCTTACAAGCAGAGGAGGGGAAAAGAGTTTTATGAGAACTAGATTTCACATACTTCTTTCGCTGTTTAGTACCAACAGCCACAGCAGCAAAATTTTTTATCTTTGTACGAACAACATTAATCCCTCTATCATCACTTGCATTCAGCTCCAGCACCCTAGACTTATAGAGCACAGGCCTGTAACATATAGTTGTTACAAATTCCATTCCATGTGCCATTTTTCCCATTTGCACACATGTTAGCTTACGGAAGAAAAAAAAGGCATCATTTTTACTACCTATGAATCCCAAATCATCAAACAAAAAAAATTGACATTTTGATAAATTAGGTCTTTAAAATGATCCTCTACTGCACAACAATATCTTTCATTTCTAACAGTTGATAAAAAAAATTTCTGGTACATTATTACCATAAGTTGCTACAAAAGTGATACAGAATTAGCATAGTCCGTGGATCTCTATGACTCAACATGTAAAGACTTCAAAGGTAGAGTACACAACATATAACATTCAGAAACTTGAACTTTTGTGATGATATTTGAACTTAAGGTATTCCTTAAATCATTTTTTATTTCCTTTTTTTCTCAGTAAATGGTTTCATGATGTAATTGAACTAACAAAGGTTTATAGAAATAGTTTTAACAGTGACAAAGCATATATTAAAGTAAAAGTTTTAACAGATAGTTCATATTACTTTGGTTTCCATTATATAAGTATTCAATCTTGGAGTCTTGGTTAATTATTATTAGCAGCTGTGTACTTTGACTTATAGAACAACCAAAGCTGGTAGCTGTTAGAGCTGCTTAAGGTCTTACAAGTCACATAACAGAATTAAGAAATTAACATAACAGCGAGGAACAAGCAAGCTCTCTTCTAATTGTGAAAACAAATTAAAAGCGGGTACCCAAAAAGTTGATGGGCAATTGCAAGGGCAGTAGTTGTTTTTCCAGTGCCGGGAGGACCATAGAAGAGCATGTGGGGGCACTGTAATACAAGATTGACCTGATTCAATGAGGAAGAAGAAGAGGAGGAAAGGGAGAAGTAGGGATTTAGAAATCGTAATTACACTTCCAGTTTCAAGAGTGTTTGTTAGAACTCGAACAACTTCCTCTTGGTGGGCAACATCTTTCACTTGCTTTGGTCGGCTGGGTTACAACAGGCAAAATTATATTTGCACATAATAAGATAGAGAAATAATTGAAAATTTAAAGCAAAATTGAGTTACTATTTCTCGACCCATTGCTGAGAGCTCTGCATGATTGGTGCCATCTATTTTCTCACACTATTAAAAAGAAAAAAGAAAAAGTTTAAAACAGCATATATCAAGGCAATAATATATCAAGAAGTATCAGGCAGTGATGCATACAAATAGCAGTAAAAATAGCTAATAAGAGGTCCCATAATATAGGAAATGAGGTATGCTAATGCTAGATTCATAATAGTTACTATCTTCATTTGGTGCATGAAAACCTAAAAACCAGAACCAGTTCTGAGGAACCTGATGTTATGTTAACCAATGGGAAACTTCTAAGTTGCTTGTAACAATCGTGGAAGAAGTAGAATATGTATAAAGAAGATAGTGCATAATGGAATGCAACTTCTATTTCTTCTTAAAATATCTTAAAAAAAAATTGAGTGTATCTGGTGTACTGTATCTAAGAGTGCAATCATGCAAGCAGCAACCACAAACAGATGGAACATAAAAGGCAGTATGAAAGATGAAATGAAAGAAAATAACCAAAACAAAATTCCATGATCTCGTATTGCACATTCTGAAACAGATGTCCAAACAACCAAACACACCATGAATAGGAAAGTACAGAAACATATCATTGACAATGACCATTGGACACCAACATCAAACAAAAACTATGGGTCAAAAAAAAAAAAAACCCTTGATTCAAGTATTCTTACTACCGAACAAATGATGAAATTGCAGTCAAAGCTAATGCTATGCTGCCCTTCCCTTGTTCAAGAGAAGGCGAGGACTTTTAGCTACCGGCCCAAACAAAAGAGATTAGCCTCTTGATCGATTGATTGGATTGCAATAAGAAAGGGTTTAAGAAGGAGGCATTGGAGAGAAGTAGGCATGGTGGCCAACCAAGACATTGAAATTGAGACAATCAATCGGAAGAGGGTTTAGTTCGGAGTCCGGGTTCCATCCTATAAGTTGAAGGAAGGGGGCAAAGGAAGTTATCTTTGCCCTTAGTCTAGGGTTCAGTGAATAGGGAAATTAGGTTAGTCTTATTCCCTAACTGAGTGAATAGGCCGATATTTTGTATAAGGAGAACGCTTTCTCTGATTCTCTGACTGATAGGGTGTATCTTATCTAACTTGATTCAGCTTGACCTACTTGACTCTGCGGTTAGATTATCGCTTTCATACGGCTAGAGTCATTGACTCAAATCCAATAGTAGGCCAAAAGCCCTACACCAGCATGACAGCAAGCACGAGCAAAACAAGTCAGTCCAAAACACTTTAGACAGAAATAATCCCAGCACAAAGCACCAGCAATTTATATGTTGTTGTTCAAAACCCTTCCTTGTTCAAACAGCCCATATGAAAATTCTGATACCCAGTCCAATACAAATAATAATTCTTACTACATATTATTATGTTATTTCTTCTTTCTTTTTTTTTTCCTTTGGGTTTGTAACTAGCTAACTTTAACTTGAATTTCATATCAGTGAGAGCAAACTTACTAATTAGTGTGAACATATCATATACCATACAAATATATAAACAACCTGAACTTATGTAAGCTGGCAAAAGCCAAACATAAACTGATAATAACATAAGACATGAAAAGCAAAAAATAAATACTGATAATAACATTTGAACCTAAAGATTATAGGACTGGAATGGAACACTTCAGTGGATAAACGAACGAAAACAGCCTAGCGAGCACGAATGAAAAGGAATTACGGAAGGATCACTATTACTGAGTCTAACATTGAAAGTTGAAACAATTGGAAATTAAAACGATAGAAAAAGGGTTAGGGAACGAGGGTTTCATGTTCTTATAATTTTATACTAGGGTCGCAAATGATTTCCCCAAAAGCATGATGGGAGAGTTTTTTTTCCCGCCCAAAAAAATCAATATAATTTTACCAAAATGTCATTCTGTAGAAAACAAAAATTTAGATGGATATATTTTTAACTTATATATTATAAATTATAAAATTAACAAGTCTATTTTTTTAGTTCTTAAAATTTAAAATAGAAAATTATATATGATAAAAATACTTTTCTCTCTATTTATAATATTTTTTTATATTGGTTTTTTTATAATAGAAATCAGTTAAGTGTTACGTTATAAATTTTTCCTTCATTCAATTGATGTTTTATATATATTTTCTTTCAACAAGATTTTAATTTTCATCTTTTCTTACTTCTTTATCTATTTAATTTTTTTTAACCTCTTTTTACTTACTTATATATAAATATTGTGTGCCTAATTTACAAAAGAATAAAAAAAAATATTTTTTCTATTTTTTTATTGTGTTTTTTTTTTCTTTTTTTAATTGTTTATTGTGTTTATAAAAGAAAATTATGTACGAAATCTTTGATATTAAAGTATCCTATTATCTTTTTTTTTCATTTTTAACTTATTTTCATACTTATTCATTGTCTTCATTTTTTTATTTCTAATATTTTTATTGTCTTTATTCTTTATTAATTTCATTCTAATGGAATTAATTAATAATAAAGATCAAATCTATCATACCGTATTATTTTCATCCCAAAGAAAATTTAGGAATAATTCTTATTATTTAAAATCAATATCATTCTTGAAATAAAAGAATAAAAATAACAAAAATTATTTAAAAATATTTTTTCATTGAAATTACAAGCCAAAATAATTGTGTTTTGTATATTGGAAAAGTTTCAATGTTACAATAGTTTCATGGATAACTTGAAACCTTACTTTTTAAAGTAAAGTGTATATTGAGAATGTTAAAAAGTAGTACATTGTATTTTTCAAAATACAAACTTTTTAAAGTAAAGTGTATATTGACAACATTAAAAAGTAGTACATTGTATTTTTTAAAATACAAAGTATATTCACAATATTAAAAAATTTTAGGATAATTTTAAAGTAATATTTTCAAGAGGTAATCATTTTCATATATTTGATTTATTATAAGAAATCAGTTTGTTTGTTAAGAAGAAAGAAACATGACTAAATTTAATATAATATTAAAATAATTTTAAAAGAGTTGGAATCTTTAAGACTCATTCCTAAATACATCTTGATATCAAATATAGTTGTAATCTAATCAAAATTATCATGAATTACAAAGAATATGAAAAAGTTGTGTTTTTTAAAAGGTCTTGGAGAAGTTTATGGTATTGTGAAGACTCAAATCTGGATGATGGAACCATTGTGTAACATAAACAAAAGTATTTTCTTTCATGATTTAACAAGAAAGACAAATAAATGGTATCAACTCTACAAAGAATGCAAAATTTAGAACAATGTTACTTTAAAGATTGGATAAACATAATTATATAATAGTCTCTACTATATT
The DNA here is from genome assembly GCA_016859785.1 of Macrotyloma uniflorum. Lineage (NCBI taxonomy): Eukaryota > Viridiplantae > Streptophyta > Magnoliopsida > Fabales > Fabaceae > Macrotyloma > Macrotyloma uniflorum. The sequence continues at coordinate 4,322,464 of BDMB01000001.1, forward strand.
CATGAATATGATATAATGATATTTATTAATATCAGTTCTACCAATCGTGTCAACATTGGATGTTGTACTTACAAGTATCGAGTACTCGTTGAGATGCCCTCTAAACTTCAAGTCTCCTAAACTCTTTGATTGAATATGATTGAATGGTGAGGTACCTTCGATAACACTTTGACGCTCAAGCCAACACAGAGTATAAACAAGATAAGAATATAATTGAGAGATGGATAGATCGATGACTTACTTGATCCTCTAATTCACTATTTATAATATGATAAAAATAACTAATTACCTGGATCAATAGTAACTGACCTATCCATTAGGCGAGATTCATGATAACTGCTTGCTAATTACTAGAATTCAGTTATGGTAACTAAAAATAGACTCACGAATTAGTGGGCCTTATGGGCTGGTCGTGATGGCCGACAACTTTTCATAAATGTCCCTTGAAGGTAAGGTTTTCAGTAGCTTATGAGGTTAGCTGGTACCTATCCGGTACACAAGCCCCCCTAGTTATGGAAACTGTAATGGGTAATATAACTATTAGTCCGCTCAATTCAAGCTTAATTAGATTCAAAATCTATGGTTTGAAAACTGCATGGGAAGTGAGCGGGAAAGCCAAGTGGGAAACTTGAATAACTTCCCTTGCTTGTTGCACGTGGCGCCTTCTAGTTGGGGAGTTGAAGAGTTGCACGTGCAGTTATGCTCGGAGCTCAAGACAATTACTGATTAGTTGTCATCATGGCTGGAGACGGGGTTGCTTATATAGGGAGCTTTCAGTTCTCATTATAAATTACTTTATCATTCAAGCTCTTACTCTCTTCTACTCTAATTCTTCTTCTACTCATTTTAGTATGGTATTTCTTTGTCTTCTTCTTATAGGTTTGGGAGCGTTGGGGGTCAGAGGTCGGTTAGGGTAGGTGAGGAAGTTGCTGAGTCATCGGTTGGTATGTCTCACATATCAGTCTGGGAAGTATCCGGGGAACCATCTATTGAGGATAATCCAGTAGGGGGGTCTAGTCATGGAGGTTCTCCTGCTAAACAAGTTGAAAATGTCGAGGATAACTCGACATTGGTGGACGAAATGGGCTTGGCTAGAGTGTTCTTCCCTTACCGGCTACAAGTGGGTGGATTTAGGAGTTAAGCAGTACTTCTCCCGGTTCACTCAAACCAAAGAGGTGGTTGAGTTAGTTGAGGAGCAAGATTTGTTGGAAGAAGAGTATGAGGGAGGCCTCATAAGTCCTGCTCGATGTTCTCCCACCGAGCATGTATGTCACGACTGAGAAGGTTCCTTGAAGGATTTTTTTATATATATTATTGCTTCTTTATGAACTTGTGTGTGAAGGTAACTTTTGACAATTTTACCATGGAGGTCTTGTATAATTTGAACGTAGCCCCACCTAGTTGCATTCAAACAGTTCAGCTGTCCTTCAAGCCTTTCGGGTGCTATGCCGAGCACTATAAATCATTCCCACTCCCAGTCTCTTCTTACATCATTTTTGTACTCGGGGAAGAGACTTGGTGAGTTGGTTTTCTTTGGTGAGTCAGCCAGGCAAGGTCCTCTTCAAGCCCTTCACGACAAGTTATACAAATTTTAAGGGGGGTTTCTTAGGGATTAGGATTAGGGAAGCCGGAGGCTTCATTTTTTTTATGGTGAGCATCCTAAGTTCCCCCTCTATTGGACGCTGAGGCCTATGAAGTATAAATTTATTCCGAGGACAAAGTTGTTGGCCTATGAACAACGAGTCTTAGAGATTCTTAATCAACTTCCTCGCCAACTGCTCTGCCGCCCATTCCTCGATAGCTTCCTGCACCCCCATCTCCCTACCAACCCTTCTAGTATGAATAACTTTGTATGTGCCGTTTATTTATCGATTTTTAACTTTGTTGAATTTTGTATGTTTTGTAGGAGTATTGGGTGAGGTGTTAAGGATGCTGAAGAACATGTTCAAGTAGATGCAGACCATTTGGTGGATGCATCTAGGAAAGCTCTACTACTGATTAGCCTCCTGTGATTAACTTGGAGGTTGCTTCCGGTCCAGTCCAAGCCCAAGATTGATTATTTTTGCATGAGATAATTGATTATTTTTAAAAATAAAATAAAAAGTATAATATTTTATAATAACTTTTTTTATTAATTCTCTTAAATTGATTATTTAAAAAATAAAAAATTTAAGTAATAGTGATGTTATATGAATAAATTGATGCTTTTACTAATATATTTATTTTTAGAAAAATTAAATTGTAAAATCTTTTAAAATAAAAATAAAATAACTCAAGTACCTTTAGAAGAGGTAGAAAACCTACCAATAAAGGTTATCATTCAAACATATTCGTAAAAAAGAAAAACAATATGAATTTAATAATTAAAAGACTCGTTAAAATATAAAAAATGATAAAGTGAATAATGAAAGATAATGAAAATGATCATTTGTAGAGATTTTAGACGTATAGATAATGCTATTTGAGTAAAAGTTCATGTATTAGGAGGAAAGTCTCTTTGAGTATAAATCATGTTTGATGGACCTCAACCTGATACAATTAGTAGAATAATTCCCACGAGTCCTTGAAGAATAATCTTTATAAGAGAGTGATGTTGTGAGAAATAAGTCCTCATAATAAAAAATAATTACAATTAATATATTGGACATTATTGTAAGATTTTTATAACCTTAACGAGTATGACTTTAAATTGTGACGAAAGATCATTAGTTAATTAACGATCTACTTAGTACTAAGAATAGGATATATTCCTAATAATCATCTAGTTCAAATAAAATAAGTCTACTAAATTTAGAAAGTTTTAGTGACAACGAAATTAAAATATGATATAATGTGAAATCAATCAAAATCATGAATAATAAGAGATAATAAATCAAGAGAATAAACAAAGTCTCAAATAAAGTGATAGAAAAAAAAAAATTATTAATAAAATATACTAATAAATATATAACGTGTATATGATTTGTAAGATTTATTATTTGAAGCTTCAAAAGAGCAAGATACTCATTTCATACATAATATTTTTCAAAAACAATTAATAAAATAATTAATAGAAAACAATAAAAACAAAATATGTACTTAATAAGAAAATAATTACAAAATAAGAAAAGTTGTTAAGATTTTGTTTTCAATTAAAAATTGTTATTTTTTAAAAATGTTAGTTGTTAAGATTTTATTTATATATAAATTTTCATGTTTGTAAATTTATTAGAAAATATGAGTATGACGGGTAAAGGAAATAGTGATAAGAGGGAATAGAACAACTCGAATGTGAAAGAATATTTAAACTAAAAACAATAGTATATTTTTTCTATTGCTTTTAAAACTAAAAAAACTTTTAAAACATGTAAAAACCAGGTCAATCCCATTTATTTGAATAACTTTTGTTTTTAAGTATGAATCTCAAAACTAAAATTGAAAACTCACAATCACCCAAACTATTAATTTCTTAATTAAATATCACAATTCCATGATTTTGTCTTTTATTATCAACTTTATGTGTTTTTTTTCCATCTTATGTTTTGGTAAAGTTAAATTTGCACTGGTGCACATGATTTATTTTAGGATATTCTCACATGATCATAAACAATGGAAATAATATATTTATTTTAATTATTATTACGATGGAACATTTGTATAGAGAACAATAATCATAATTCCTGCCACTAATTTGTGGATAGCATTTTATTATATTACCAAAATCTACTCATGTTGTGGACATGAATTTTTTATGAGAAAAAACACACCATTATGCTAAGTATTTTCTGTCGTTAAAAATGGAGATTTAAACTTGGGTATAAATTCAAAATTTTCTCAAATTAAATTTGAAAATGGATAACTTCTTTAAGCACTATTTCAAATTTGGGCAATTAAACTAGCATTTGTTGCAAGAGCATGTGATTGATTTTCAAACACAATCCTCGAAATCCTGAACAGTGTGATTAGTTTTTTGTTTACGCGTGATTAAGTCACCTAATTAACAAAATAGAAAATATTTTGTTCCCATAAAAAACAAGTATTAAAGAAGAAGAAGAATTTTGAAATTTGGAAAATTTTTCATTTCCTTTTGAGATATTAAGAATTAGGAGGATCATGGTTGGGAATTGGGACTCGTTAGGGTCCGCATCCGCTGGTTGCAAACGACAGATCCAGTGACCGTTTGAATTCAAATTCAAACGATCGAACCCAATGCTTCGAATTCTCGGTCTGCTTACGTGGCGCTGGCAGCCAATGAGAGGGGGGCGCTGTTAAAAGGATTTGAAAACATAGGCAGCAGTGGGGCCCACACGTGCGTCCCCCGCTCCTCACCAATTCATGATCAACGGCCCAGATGCTTCCTCATTTCAAACCTTCTTCTTCCCCGCCTCATTATTAAATTGTATAAATAAATTAAACTGAATTTATTACACTCACATTCGCGCATTCTCTTTCTCTCTCTCTCTCTCTCTCTCTCTCTCTCTCTCTCTCTCTCTCTCTCTCTCTCTTTCTCTCTCTCTCTCTCTCTCTCTCTCTCTCTCTCTCTCTCTCTCTCTCTCTCTCTTTCTAAAGTCTCGAAAACAAAGAAAACGAAGATAAAGCACAAAAGACAGTACCAGTAACAGTAACGTTCTCTTTCTTGTTCTTGAATCTTGTAAGACGCAGGGAAGCGAGAATTCAAAATGTCTACACAGAATCGTCGTTCGTCGTTTTCGTCTTCAACGACGTCGTCTTTGGCCAAGCGCCATGCATCCACCGCTTCCTCTTCCACCACGTCGTCTTCCGCGGTTCCTACAAACATGCCCAAGAAGCGCCCACCTCTCTCTAACCTCACCAACACCGTCGCTCACCGCAACTCTTCCTCTTCGGTATTAATTTCTGCTTTAACTAATTCCACGAAATTAACACATAACAAAGAAAATCGCTAACTATTGGTTCTTGCGAATTTCGCATTGCTAGGTTCCGTGCGCAGCTAAAGTTGCGAAGACTAAGAAAGAGGTTGTTTCGGTGTTCTCAGGCAACAAGAGGCCCACTTTGGCGAATGTTAAACCTACTAATGCAGTTGTTTTTCCTAAGGCTAATTCTCTCCCTGTGAGGAATGAAGCTCCTCCTCCTCCTCCTCCGCTTCCGCAGGTTGTTGTCACTGTTACTGTTCCTCCTCCGGTGGTGGATGTTTCACCTAGTAAATCAGATGCAATGTCGGTTTCTATGGATGAGTCTATGTCTTCTTGTGATTCGTTCAAGAGTCCTGACGTTGAATATGTGGACAATAGTGATGTTGCAGCTGTTGATTCAATTGAGAGGAAGACATTCAGCAATCTCAACATCTCTGATTCTACGGAATCAGGTTTCATTTTGTTCATTTTTACTAGAAAAAAAAATGTTTGGTCTTGTTTATAGATTATATGGATATATGAATCGCTTCTAATTTGGTCTTATTGATTGATGGGTTCGCAGGCAACATTTGTAGTAGAGACATACTTGTTGAGTTGGAAAAAGGGGATAAGTTTGTGAATGTTGATAACAATTACGCGGATCCTCAGCTCTGTGCATCCTTTGCTTGTGATATCTACAAGCACCTTCGTGCATCTGAGGTAAAGCTAAGCTACATTTGAAAACTATTTACAGTGATCTCTGTTATTTTAGTTTTCATGACAGAGAAACATGCCCAATGTAGCTATTAAAATAACTATTGTTTATTTTAGAATCTGTTATAAGTATAATCTTTTCCGGTTTTGAAACATTAGGCAAAGAAAAGGCCTTCCATAGACTTCATGGAGAGAATTCAGAAGGACATAAACCCCAGCATGCGTGCAATATTGATTGACTGGCTTGTGGAGGTAACTAATGCATGTTGAAAGTTAACACATTTTAAATTCAAACATTTAAAATAGGAATATGTAGGTAATATTTTATTCTTGGGAGAACGTCATTGTTCTTTTCAATTATAGATAGATCAGTGTCACACCTCATTATGTATGCTAAACTCAGTTTCTGATTGCAGGTGGCTGAAGAGTATAGACTAGTACCTGATACATTGTATTTGACGGTAAACTACATTGACCGCTATCTTTCAGGAAATGTGATGAACAGACAAAGGTTACAATTACTTGGTGTTGCCTCCATGATGATTGCCTCGTAAGGAGTTATACAAGTCCCTCGTATTTTTCTGATTGATGGGGTTTCTACTATTTTTATTTCTAGCCTTGAAATAAAGGCACGAATGCAGTAATAATATTGGTTTTTGGTATTTTTTTGCAGTAAATATGAAGAGATTTGTGCACCTCAGGTGGAGGAATTTTGCTACATTACTGATAACACGTACTTCAAAGAAGAGGTTTGGCTTGAATCTTTTGTGGCTTCAAGTTATCTGTTTATGTATGTAATTTGAGGTGCACATATCACAACCAAAATCATTCGATGCAGGTTTTGCAGATGGAATCTGCTGTTTTAAATTTTCTCAAGTTCGAAATGACGGCCCCGACAGTAAAATGTTTCTTAAGGTAGTAATGTAGTATTCATCTTATGACTGAGATTGATCGTTTGAAGTTTTTTGAAGCCGTTCTAATATAAAACTATTTTCTTTCTCGATATTATTTACAGAAGATTTGTACGTGCAGCTCAAGGAGTCGACGAGGTATTTGCTTAATTTAGGCATTTATATAAGGTTTATGTACCACTTTATGATAGGAAATGTTCGAACAATGTTGAACCAACTAGCCATTTAGTTTACTTAGAAAAACGACGAGAATAAAAGAAGTGTAGATAACTTGGTTGTGAACTCCTCATCATCGTCGCCTTTTTCTAAAACGTTGATTTTGAATATAACAATTTGGATAAAAACCATGTTTGTTAACCTATGTGAGGTAATGAGAACCTACCAACTATTATTTGCCAACAAAAAAAAAAAGATAACCTGGTAAGTGGTGGTTTATCACATGTTTAGTTCAGCATAAATTTGAAAAACAAATTGTTTATTTTTCGGAATAAAAATAAGTTGAACCTATAAAAAAATAAGAGACAATTTATCTAAAGTAAGTTGAACCAAACACGCATTCAACCAAAAAACTTAAGCTACTAATTGTATATTTTAGTTGATGATCAACATCAACAAAGATCAAGACAACTAGCTTAGCCGATTTTTAAATAATTTATCAAAAGAAACAATACCAGCGATGGTTGTATAGTTGTTATATATTGTGATTGAACATGATTATAATTACTATGAAATCCAATTCTGAAGTATGGTTTCATCTGTGTATGTCGCTCAGGTACCTTTGCTGCAACTAGAGTGCTTGACAAACTATATTGCCGAATTGTCTCTCTTGGAGTACAGTATGCTTTGTTATGCTCCATCACTTATAGCCGCTTCTGCAATTTTTCTGGCCAAATTTATACTTTCCCCTTCAACGAAACCATGGGTATGCAAACAGATCATGCACATCATCAAGTAGTAATTCTAATTTTTGTAAACATAACTTACTGTTTCTGTTTTGCAACAGAATTCCACATTGCAGCATTACACACTCTACCAGCCTTCTGATCTGTGTGTTTGCGTGAAGGATCTCCACCGCCTTTGTAGTAACAGCCCTAACTCTAATTTGCCTGCAATTAGGGAGAAATATAGTCAGCACAAGGTAAGAACTTACCTTTCCACTACTCCTCTCTTTAGATTTGTTGGTCCTATATTATCTGTTTGAGTGATTTCTCATAATTTATTTGTGTTTCAGTACAAACATGTGGCCGAGAAGCACTGCCCTCCTTCAATACCTCCAGAATTTTTCCTCAGTTGAGCAGAGATGACAGTCTAATTTCCGGTTGGGATAAGGCTTAGATTGACATAACTTCTGGTCTCCCCAGAGAAGATGGTTCTCTCACACTGTACAATGTAGCGCCAACCCTTCCATCTTAATTAGAATTCTTGTATCTGCTTTTATTGAGTTGCACTCTTGTGCCCTCAAATTCACAAAAAAAAAAAAAAAATCAACGCTTCAAGAAGCAACTTGTATTATTAGCTACTGTTTCAGTAGCATCATTAATGGCTAAATGAGCCAATGCTTAAAATTTTGTCCAATTTAACTACTGCAATAGTTTGGAAGGATAAAATCTAGGTGAATCACCTAGTATGCATTCTGAGCATAAATTATGAGGCAAAATCCTTGATTGGAAAATCTCTACAACTAGAGATTTATGGATAGTCATCATCAAACCTTCTATTAACACAAATAATGAGGTAAAAATCTTGATTGGAAAATAAATTAAAAACACCTCTATAATCATCACCAACCTTTATCTGTAATGAAATGATAGGCATCTCTTTATAAGCATTTCTTGATAGACTTGCCTTTGTCACAGTGAGTTTCCAAGTCTCCAATTATCTAAACATATTTCTTAGGACTCAATGTGTTGTTAAAGGTTTTGTTTAGTAGCACTACATACCTTAAATCAATACTCTTATTATTAACCTGCTCAAGTCACTTAAAAACAGCACAATGAAGTAAATTAAAAATTCATGTTTCTATTATTGTCATATAATACACACGCTTGGTATTGAGCATTTGGTTTAACCAATAACAATCTTGAAAAATGCAACATGGTCCACCATTGGGCTTCTCAACATTCCCCAGGAGAATATAAAGATGTAGAAGTTATGAGTGATTCTTGAACCGTCAAGTCTAACACTGAATTTTTCACAGTATGGCAGAACGATTTCATGGATAGTGATTGGCTCACCTGATTTGTAAATTGATTCAACTTTTTATATTATTATTAATTTAAATTAAATATAAAAATTAAATATAACTCCATTTAATTTGATTTTAATCTGACATAAAATTTGAATAAATTCAAATTAATAATTTTATCATTTTATTTTAAATTAATTATGTAGTTTTTATTATTATATTTTTTAAATATTTTTTTAGAATTTTTTTCAAATTATTATATATTTTATAATAAAAAATTATTAAATATATAAGTATATTGTAATTTTTGTTTTTATAATTATTATTTTATTCATAATTTTAATTACTTTTATATTTATAAATAAAATATATAATGTTATATTTTAAAAAGATGATAAAAATTTATTATTATATATTATAAGTATAAATATAATATAATTATATATATATATATATATTTATTAGTTGTTATTTAATTTTAAATATGTAATTTTATATTTAAACATAGTAAATAATTTAATTTAATTTTTTATTTAAAATTGAAAAAATAATTTAAATATAATTGAAAAAATATATTAAAAATTTAAAAATAAATTGGATTTTAATTATTTTATTTTTTATCAATTTTTTATTATTTTTTGAACTGATTCAGCTTTGAAAAACTAATGGCAGATTTTTTATTATCATCTATTTTAAATTTTGATCCAAAAAAATATAGTGAAAATATTTCAAATTTTGAAAAAATTCAAGTTACAAAATATCATGATATAATCTTTTAAAAATACATTTATATTATATCAATTCAAACCAATAACTTTGGATGAAAATTAAATCATTGTTTTTACGTTACAATCAGTAGTAAAAATTACTTATTTTTCTATAAAAATATATTTTGATTAAACTGAAATAATGCTTAAAAATCCTAGAATATTGTGGTTATTATTTATTTATAATGTAATTGTTATGATTATGATTATAGAAATTATTTTATTTCTATTTTTATGATATATTAAATAATAATATTTTTATAATAAGATAACTAAAACATCTTAAATTATATAAATTTTATGACAATATTTGTTGAAGTATGTATATAAATTGATTAAAAGAGAAAATCTTTAACTTAAAGAATAAAAAAAAAACAAATTGGTGATAAAATATTAAAATTAAATTATAAAATCAACAAAAAAAAAAGAAGAGAAGTTTATGGTTGAGGGAAAACCATCATCAACATCAAGCAGTAATTACAATATTTTTGACACAAATTCAGCATTGCACCATTACATGCTCTACCAGCCTTCTGATATGTATGTTTGAGTAAAGGATCTCCAACTCTCTATCGTCTTTCTCTGCAATTATGGAGAAATACAGTGAAGTGAGCACACGAGGCAAACAAGTTACATCTCCATTTCCTGTTATCTTTAAAAAACAGGTGTACTTGGTAAGAATTGTTGTCATGTTCCTACATCATCTCTTTGAGTGATTTCTCATAATTTATCTGGGTTTCAATACAAATATGTGGCCAAGAAGAACTGCCATTAGTAAAAAACTGGAATTTTTTCACAATTGAGAGAAGACAGTGGATTGGATTGACATTATTCCCTGTCTCAAGATAGCACTCTTCTCTTACACTATACGTTGTAGTGTTGCCAAACCATTTCATCTTGACAATTGAGAATACTCATATCAGCTTCTCTTGATCCGGCTCATTCTTATTAAGAACACTAATCAAATTTTGTATTTGAATTTGAATTTGAATTTTATTCTTTCTGGTGATGATTCTTTGTAGCAGTTAAAGAACTAGACAGTCATATAAGGCATAAGAGCAGTTATTTATATTGCCTTACAAGTCAACCTACATAAACGGTGATAGGGTACATGGCTTATAAAAATTAGCATTACAGAGCACACTGAGGCATAGAGAGAGGGAAAGCAGTGAAATTGGGGAAATTGTTGAGCCAATGGCAATCATCGAAGGAGCAATAGGGTCCACCCTTTGCTCTCTCAACATTGAGTGGGCGTATATACTTGGGAGACCATGCCGGAGTTCCATCCTCGTATGAATTATGAGTCAGTCTCTTCAAACCCGACCCATCCAATCTCACGCTGAATATTTCACCGTAGGGTTGGTAGTGATGCGGGTTCGAGATTGGCTCAGCGGATATACCAGCATAGTCCGAAGTAAACGTTAAGCTCTTCCCGTCCGGGCTAAAATACGGGTGGTTCGTCCTCCCGCCCGACCCGCTCTGGATCAACTTCCGCAATCCGGTTCCGTCCGGGTGGATCAGGTACAACTCGAAACTCCCGGTTCCTGGGGCATGCCGGTCCGACGCGAAACCAATCCATTTCCCATCCGGTGACCAGTTGCACATGGTGTCAGTCCACGGACCCTCCGTCAATCTTCGAATCCCTTTTCTCTCTCCATCAACGGCGTCCATTATGTAAAGGTTCTTATAACCAGACCGACCCGACCGAAACACGATCCATTTCCCGTCCGGCGAGGATGATGGAAAGGCGTTGTTCTTTCCATCCAAGGTCAACCTCTTCACAATGTTTCCGTGATCAATGTCAATGGACACAATATCAACCTGCGAGCTCTCCGAGGCAAATGTTTCCCCAATCGCAGTGTATATGACACCGCTTCGAACCCTGTCCCAGGCCGTGGAAAACGCCATCGCGTTAGAAACCTTACGCAGATTCGAACCGTCCCGGTTCACTACATAAACCCCCGGCATCTCAACATACGCGATCCGGTCTCCGGAGGGTGAGAAAACCGGGAAAGAACCAACGAACCGGAATAGTGATAGACCGGGGACGGGGCTCCGAACGTTTTCGAGTAAAAACTGGGGGCTACTGTGAGCGTTAGGTTCTCCTCTGCACTTGTGGTACCCCACTCGCGATGAATCTGGCGAGATGAAGGGGTTGAGGTGGTGAGAACGAGGGGAGACCAACCGAGTTAGCTCCGTGAATTCGTTATCAACCAGGTTGAATAATTCGATATGGCGAAAGCTTGAGCCTGGTCTTCTTGTTGCGACGGCGATGAAGTTGTTGTTGCCTGGGGAGGTAGCGGGTGTGAACGCGTGGAGACCCGGTGGAGTGACTCGTTGTATGATAACAGAGTCACTGGAAACGGGACCGTTGGAGGGGAGAATCGCTTTGTAAATGCTCCACCACTGGTCTTCGCCTCTCCGGTGGAAGTAAAGAGTGCGATCGTCCACCCAGGAGGGCCAGCCACCGTGGTCGACGATTTTGATTCGGTGAGTTCCGTCGCGAGTGAGGAAGACGTAGATATCTGTGGTGAGATCCTCTACTTCGCCGGCCCAACCATCTGGGCCGTAGGAAGCGACAGCGGTCCAGAGACCAGAAGGGGAGAGGGCTGGGCTGAAATCAGCGATACCGTAGGGGGTGAGTCTTTGGGTGAGGCCCGATTGGAGGTGGGTGGAGTAAACCGCGGCCCAACTGGCCCGTGGTACAGCAGGGTCCTCGTGTGTGGAAACGTATATTAAAAATTGTCCGTCGGGGGTAAGACTGGGCTTGTCCTTGATGGAAAGTTGAGAAGTGTCGCTGGGCTTGTTCGGTAATAAAGGGATTTGGATTCTCTCTGCGGTAACAGATTCTTGAGGTGCTCTTCTTGTGGTTTTGGAAGTGTAAACTGCGTCGTAGTAAATGGTGGGGGAGCCGTTTCTCTCCGTTACGTATACGAGTTGGAGAGGAGGAGAGTGTGTGGGGAGTTGGATTGAGGAAGCATTGGCAATGAAGTGGCCGTTGAAGTTAACAGAGTGGCCATCGGTGAGTTGAAGTTCTTGGTTAGGATTGAGAGGTTGTTGGCGAATTGGAAGAGAATAGATGTCGAAGGCGTAGTAGGCTCTGCCGAGTGTGGTGAAGATGATGCTGGTGGAACCGTCCTCCTCCGCCTCCGCCTCCGCCCCACACCTTAGCGTTAACAGTAGCACTACAACAAACGGAAAAGGTATGTGCCGTCTCTTCATCGTTTGAGTGATGAGTGTGAGTGTGAGTCTGAGTGATTGTTTGTCTGGAACCAACAGGAAAGTGAGGAAGAAGGCATCTGTGATGAATACGTGTGTTGTGTAGCTTTGAAGAGGATGTAAGTGGGTCCAGCTTATCCCCTCTTTCTTCATTTCTCTCAATTCTTTTTTATCTTTGCATATTATCCTTTCAATTTTTGCTATAATTTATGTGTTTATTTATTTATTTATTCATTGTTGTTAAGTTAATTTTTATTTTATCCTAGTTTTCGTGTGCAGTGACGTCGGCTGAAGATATTTAATTAAAAGTAAGATGAAAAAAATTAATAATCACTCAATAATATTATTATGGAATTTCTTATACTCTTTGTCTTGTAAATAAAGTGAAAGCAGAGAATTTTGTTTCCAGAGATAAGGGATTTTGTTTGTTCGGGGTGGGTAAAAAGAGGCTTCTAGTTTCAATAAATTTAGAGAAAGAAGATGAGACAAAGTATGAGTCAAAGTAATAGAAGTTCAAGCAAAAAGAAATTTCAATAGGAATTAAAAATGTAATAATGATCAATTTTATGATAACGATAAAGGTAGAAGAAAAAATATGATAAATTTAAGATAGAATATTTTAAATATTATAACTTTGAGTTATGCTTCGAAATGTTATATATTTTGTCTCATGATAATAAGGAATCGAAATGTTATATATTTTGTCTCATGATAATAAGGAAAAAGAGAAAAATTTAAATAGGAAAAAGAGAAAAATTCAAATCTTACGAATATAAGGGATGTTATATATTTTGTCTCATGATAATAAAGAAAAAGAGAAAAATTCAAATCTTATTAATATAAGGGAAGAAAAAATTTTGTTGATGACTATTTAAGAAATAAAGAACACTGAACTAAATATTTGGTATGTAGAGTAATCACATGACACGTAACAAGTCCTTTTTTTCTTATTTAACTGAAAATTTTCACTCCACTGTATGTTTTGATGATTGTTCTAGTGTGTAAGTGATGGGAAATGGTGATATTATATAAGAACGAAAAATGGTTTTGTTGAAAAAATTTCTAATGTATTGTAGGTTCCTGATTTAAAAAAGTAACTTATTAAGTGTTGGACAGTTACAAGGAAAAGGGTATGTTATCATTATTAGTAAAGAGGCTTGTAAAATTTATGATATGATTAGAGATTCTATTGCAATTGTACATATGAGTTCAAACAATTATTTTCACTTAAGATTGAAAACATTCAATCCGATTTGATGGCTGAAGTAAAGGATCATTCATGACTATGGCCTTATCATTATGATCACATGAACTTTGGAGGATTGAAGACCCTCCAACAAAAGAACATGGTGACAAACCTTCCACAAATTACTGCTCCTTCCTAAGTTTGTGAAGAATGTGTTGTTAGCAAACAACATCGTTCTCCATTTCTTAGTGGCAAATCATGGAGAGCAAATGATGTTTTGGAGCTAGTACATTCAAATTTATGTTGCCCAATTAAACCTACATCCAATGGAGGTAGAAGATATATAATTACTTCCACGAAACATTTTTTTAGAAAAGTTTGGGTATATTTTTTACAGGAAAATTCAGAAGTTTTTTCTACATTTAAAAGCTTCAAGGTTCGATGGAGACCTTGTTAGTTGTCCTCTTGGAAAGACAATTGGACAATGTTACCTTGATGCAATATTGGTGGGGGAAATGTGGGATGATTTTGGGGTGCAAAATACTCAGTGGTCGGCCGATTAGGTCCGAGGTCTAGGAGCATCAGGTGTTAGCCCTTTGATATTTGAAATCCATCAAGTCTTCCGAAAGGCATCTGTTTATTTGTGGTTTGACTTAAAGGTGTAAAACCTTAGGTAAAACCTTAGGTAAACCCTTACGCTTATGATGTGATTGTGAAATGTTAGAAAACTCTATTGGAAGTTCTTAAACTCAAAATGTTTCATTTTAAATTTTATTAGCTTACCCTTTTCTATATTTGTTGTGTGTTGTTACTATGATCATGTTCTTTTATATGCAGATAATAGGTCAAGGGAGGATTCTTCGTGGAGGAAAGATAAAAAATAGTTTATGTTTTATGTATAGGATGTAGTTTAGTGAATTAATAGTAGTGACAATATTTCTTAAATTGTGAAACATAAAGGTTTTCAAACTAGGTGAATGTAATAGGAGTAATAATTTATATTTTGATGATATAATTATTTAGAAAATGCTGCAATATGTCTAATGTAGTACATATGCATATAATAGTTTTCTATCCAACCATTTCCATGTCTACAGTATGTACTTCATATGGACTCGTGATGGTTTGAAATGAGGCACAATCCCTCTTGTAATGTTACGTACCTCCGTAGGTTTCTTAAAAAAAAGAATCATGCATCACTGGTTTCACCTTCAACAATAACAAATGTAATTGGAATTATGTTGTTGCATCCATGTTGTGCAACGGCCACTAATAAGATCTTTTTATACTTCTCATATAAAAATGTTTCATCCACTTGAACAGTAGGTTTGTAGTGGCAAAAACCATCAATGAATGGTTTGAATGACCAAATTAGTCTCTTAAAGAAAATATAATTGTTGTCCACCACCTCACGTTGGTACTCGAGTTGTGTACTCATCTTCCAAATGAAGTCGAGAACACACAATTTCATTGTTTGTAACAGAATAGGTAACTTATAATATGAATCCTCCTAATTCCATAAATGTTTTCAATTACAATTTGTTTGGCCAACCATCCCTTTCATGAGCTGATGGTATAACCCATAGTTTACTTGATGTGCCCTATGATGGTGGAGATGAGTGTTGAAGGATCAGTCTCAACAATGTCGTAGATTGTTTGGGAAATCATTCGTAATCCCAACTTGTTATGATCTTCCGAAATAAGAGGTGAAAGACAAGTATGTTACCCTTGCAGCTTCATTATTTTCCAATATTGGTCTCTGGTATGCAATATTGTTTGACATCTCCATTCACAATCGCTATGAACGCATTGTACAACAAACTTAACTGGGCTTGATAGTTGGACCTTGTAAGTACAATGATTTACTATATGAAATCGATTGATAGTGTCTTGCTCTTGTTCTTTTATGGAGAAGTGTTGACAAAAAAATAGTGTTTCAGGTGGATAAACTATAGTTTCTCGATCTAGGACATGACCAAACTCTAAATCATCTGGTTGAATGTAAGTTGGAAAGTTAAAAAAATATTGTGGTGGGTTGTATGGTATGTTTGGTTGTGATGGAGGAATATTTAAAAGTGAATGCACTTCTACGTCTTCTTCTTCATCCTGATTTTGACTAAGGATTTCGTCTTCATCTTCATTAAAAGGATAAAAAACTTTTGTTGGAAGACCTACAATAACATGTCCTTTTATAAGTGGTTGTTGCTTGACTAAGATTCTAATTCATTCATGTTTATCAAAGGACAACTTAAAAGTAGGGTGAACGATTGAGTATCATTTTTCTAATTGAAATTATTTATTGTCATATGTGGGTTTATGACGTCATGGGTAGGGTAATGTGAAGATGAAAGTTGTGGTTGTAAGAATTGGATAAATGATGAAGTACAAGATTCGAATGTAACATATAATTCAATACTTGATTGAAGTACATTTAAATCATGTATGTTGAAGATGACCTCGATATCTTCATGATCCTTCAATTCTACAACTGTGTAATTGTTAACCCTTTACCCAAGTCTTATTAGGTACCGAAAATGTATAGTTGTCACCTTTTCATTTGCATCTTTCTCATATTTTTTGTAGATGATTTTCTTCATCGTTTGTAGAGATAGACCTTTTCTTAAAGATACAATTTGACTGATGTTGAGTTGAAGGTGACTTCTTCAATAGGACAATTGTTCATGGCACCATCATAGTAAACAATGACATATATAGAATTCATTTATTTGAAAATAATAAATGTAAAAAGAGATTTGGAGTGAAAACAACAAATAACCAAAGAAGGAGAATATAAGTGACGATGGTAACATGTAAAATGAACAAAATTATACCTTGTATTTATATTAGTAAATAAGGAAGCAACAATCATGCTTTTTGAGGAGCATGTAAAAGAGTGCGTGTGACTTGTCAAACACACTTCACTACCATGTTTTCTCTTCTCCCAACCAAGAAAGATGTCTTTATAAGTAACACATAAAACGAATGATTGTGACTTGCCAAACACTCTTCACTACTATGTTTTTTCTTCCCCCAACTAAGAAAGATATCTTCTGAGTAGCACGTAAAACAAGTGATTGTGACTTGTCAGACACACTTCATCTCCATGCTTTCTCTTCCCCCAACCAAGAAAGATGTTTTCTAAGTAGCACATAAAACGAGTGATTGTGACTTGATAGACACACTTCACCACCATACTTTTTCTTCCTTCAACCAAGAAAGATGTCTTGTAAGTATCACATAAAATGAGTGATTGTGACTTATCAAACATATACTTCACCACCATGTTTTCTCTTCCCCTAACCAAGAAAGATATCTTTTGAGTAGCATGTAAAACAAGTGATTATGACTTGTCAGATACACTTCACCATCATGTTTTCTCTTCTCCCAACCAAGAAAGATGCTTTCTAAGAAGCATGTAAATTAAGGAAGGAATCCAATGCTAAAGTTTTGTATAAGTACATATGGTATGACTTTGTTTAATTTACATCTTACCATTCTTACTTGCATCAAACTGTATATTTATTTACGGTCTAACTTTCAAATATAATTTATTATACACTTTCATATCAACCTGCCAAAATATTATTATTAAAGCAAAATAAACACATATCTAATTTTATTGGTAGGATAATAAGTTTAACATATCATTCTTATTTATTCATACTTTATTTATATATGAACATATATTATGCCTAATTTGTTAATAATAATAGGAAATTGAAAATAATTATTTAAATATATTTAGATATCTTAATATATATCTAAATAATATATTAATTTTATTATTTTTATATAAAAATTTTATTTAAACTTTAAAATTATATTTTTTATTTTTAATTATATATTTTACTTTATTTTTTTTATTTAAAAAAAAAACTGACTTACTAAATGTTAGAATTGGTTTTTTTAATCGAATTCTAACTTAAACAATAAAAATATCTAAATAGGTAAATAAAATTAAGACTAGTTTAATTTATTATTTTTTGATTAAAAAAATATTATATATATAAAAATTTTTCATAGATTTAATGAAAAATTATTATAGATTTTGATGAGAAATTATTATAAAAAAAAATTAGATATATAATATTAATTTTTAGATTTTTTTTTTTTTTTGATTTTTTTCTTCTTGTTTTAAGAATTTTGTGAGTTCTCTTATAGGATGAAGATTTTTTTAATTGTGAAGAATTTTGTTAAGAAGAGTTGAAAAATGGTCTCTCAATTTTATTTTTTTTATCTTTTCTTTTGTATCATTTGTTTTTCATCACTTTTATTTTAATTTTTTTTATAATTATTATTCTTGATTTTTTTTATCTTTATCATTTTGATTTTTTGTCTTCATTCGTAACAAATACGTGGTGGCTATTCATATGATTATTTAATTTTTTTTCATATATTCTTTCTTATTTACAAGTAATCATCAATATTTTTATTGTTTTATTTATTTCTTTTATATTATTATATTTTTAAAATAACCTATATATAACCTCGTGTTAAAATGTGCACATTTATTAAAAAATTTCATAAATTTTAATAATTTTATATAATTATTACAAAAATAAATAATTTTAATTATATATAGTTAAAATTTTCAGAATATCACATAAAAGATAATAACAATAAAAAACATTCTCTTTTCTCCGTAATTTTTGTATTCTCTGTTTTCTTATTTCTTTTCCTTCGCATTCTCTTTCTCATCCTTTTCATCTATTTTTCTTCTTTAATTTTCGAATTCTAATCCTAAAAAATTTTACCCTTTTAATTAAAATATTATCGATTCTTTTCTCAAGTGTTTAGAATGAAATTGTTAGATTAGGGTTAGTGTTTTAAATGTTTATATTTTAATTTTATTACTACTTTAATTATTACTATTACTAATATTTATTATAGTTTGAATATGAATTTCTTATTCTTTGTGATAATTATTATCTTCTCGTTAAATTTGTATGACTTATTTTTTTTTTCTTTTTCAGATTCACATGGTAATACCATCAATGTATTTAATTATTTTATTTTTTGATAAGTATCTAGAATGTTATTTGATATTTATAACTATAATAAAAAATTTAATGTTAAACTGATGTTGAATTATAATACTGATTTATCATTATATAGAAATAAATTATACATTATAATATTTTAATAGAAATGAAGTTGTTAATACTTTGTAAATTGTTTGAAATTAAAAATTATTTAAAAAATATTATCGAATTGTATATTTAATTAATTTATTGACAAACTCTTGAAGTTAATTCAATAACTAACTCTTTCTTTTTCTGATTATCAATGTAAAAAATGAACTATTTGGAAGAATATTTGTGGTTTGCTTGGTTTGACTGTCATAAGGATCAAAGATTATTGAAAGAAAGGGTGTAGGTTTACTTTAGAAACTTAGTTCCTAAGTATCAAATGTTTCACAGTTACATATATCTCTCATTCCAAACACACAAGCTGAGGGTTCTTACAGATATCATCACACCCTCGCTAATCACTTACACATATCTCCAATTCAATTTACTCAACCTGTGATCTATCTGGTTTTGGTTCAAAGTGAAAACTTATTTCACACTTTGCATTCTTTCAACTCCTGGTTTTTCCACCTTGATCTATGTTTTGACTTGACTTTATTTGAAGCACGAATTTAATTCTTCTTTATTTATTTTACTTTTCTGTTATCTGAATGCAGTTTGCATCATGAGCTTCTCGAGGCCTTCTGCAATGTACAACTTTTTAAAAAGTTTCGTTGCACTGCGATGGATGTCATGTCAGAGTTGGGGCTTCTTTTCTGTTTTTTTCCTTAGGATTTAGGGTTTAGGGTTTAGGATTTAGGGTTTAGGGTTTAGATGTCACTTTGTTCCTTTTCTGTTTTTTCTGTTTTTTTCCTTGGTTTCCGATCTACCTTTATGCATAATCTCAGATTCTAAAGCAGGATTAGGATTTGGAACACTTTAACTGTTTTGGTTGCTCTTAAAACTAGGACAGTTTAATAGGAACTTGATTTTCCAATCGAATTTACATCCAGATTCCTATCTAATGGTAAGATGCAAGATGGATTCCTACCTCAGTTGCTATTTTTGTCTTTTGCTTTTCCCCATTCTCCCTTCTTTATTACTATATTTGTAGAATTAATACAACTATTGTTTCCCTTCCCTGCACATTTCATTATATGTCACCATGTTTTTCAATCTAATCATCTTGATTATTGAATTACTACAACTATTGTCTCCCTTCCCTTCTTTATGTTACTATGACTATATAATTAGAATTAATACAACTATAACTTTCCTTTATACATCTCGATTCTTTGAATGTTATGTAAAATCAGGGCTTGGTATTACCTTATTTATGCAATAAGATTTTTATCGGACTTTAGTTCAAGTTCATTAGAGCACATTGGTGGTAAATATATATGTTTTTTTCCAATGTTTTAGTAGTAATTTAATGTATGAAAGTTTTTACATTACCTTTCATTAGGAGTTGGTTTTCTTGTATATATCTATATCTATTTGTGGCCATCATTCCAAGGCATTATGCTCCCTAAAATAAACTATTGTCTTTAGAACAAATTATAAGAATGGACAGTTTGCCATTGTTTGTGCTTTCCTTTTGCATATATTAGCATCTGTGGAATGCTGATATTCCAATATTTGGGATATTACATGAAAATTAACTATGGGAGATGTTGAATTTAGGAAGTTGTTTCTGGTTGGAATATAATAAATTTCATCCTTTCAAATGAGGACCAGTAGAAGAAAAGTGTCTCATTTCAGCTTGTATATTTTGAAGTGACCCAACTACAGTCTAGTATATTAAAACAGTTAAATGGATTATTTTTCTCCGGTTTGTTTAAAATAGCATGTTATATTATTGAGGGCTTTCAATCTTAGTTTGACAGTTGGTACTATCACATCGAGAAGTAAAAAGCATTCAAGATATTTTACATTAAGTGTCCCAGTGAGTTGTACTTTTCATTATTCATTTATTTAATATTTCCAGTTTGCACAGAGATCTCTCACGAAAATGATTGATGCTATATTATCTAGCCTTCTCCTTAGTTATTTTCCTTTCTCTTCTTATTCTTCATCTTTAATTTAGTGCTCAAGATTGAAGGAAAAGATCTTGAAATTGACTGAGACATTAGCAACAAACTTTTCCCACGAGTTATTTTAATCTTCTAAAATCGCCTTCTTGAATTAATTAATGGCTTTCCTTTGAATCATTTTAGTCACTAAACATTCAGAAGTGGGATCAATTCTTATCTTTATTTTTCTACTGTCTCCTCATTTTTAATATTTGAATTTTAATTATCATTTATTGTAAATTTCCCCAGGCTTTATATTATATCAGGAATCCTTCTATACATGATATTGTAACATTTAAGGATCCAACACAGGTATGTTGCAACTGTATAGATTCTGTAGCCTACTTGCAGATCTCCAGTTCAGTTACATGATTGATTTTCTATTATGTAGCTCTTTGGAGAAAACTCAGAAGCTGTTTTTATTAAGAGAATTGTAGCAAAAGCAGGAGACACTGTTGAGGTATGCATGTTTCTAGAAACTTCTTTCTTTTTTGCATTATTATACTGATGTTGTGTATGTACTTGGGAATTTTGTTAAGCCAAAACTGCGAGCAAACATATCCACACCAGATTCATGGGCATGCAAAATTGATTTCTAAATATACTATATTTGAGACTGAGGCTCTGTTTTGTTTCTTATTATTTGTCATAGTGATTTAGTCTAGAGTGCAGACTAGCCACAATTTCATGTGCTATAACAACCATTGGTGATAAATTAATTCAAAGTATATGTTTAGGTCCTGACAATTAGTTAAAGTTTATTCGATGAGGGTAGGGAAATAGCATTACGTCTTTTTCTCACTTGAATCTTCCATCACCTAGCAGGTTCATCATGGGGCACTCTACATCAATGGTGTTGCTCAGCAGGAAGACTTCATAGCAGAGCCACCAGCATACACAATTCCATTAACTGTGAGATCCCTTCATTATTATGGTCCTTTTTCATTTTACTTTTCATTCAACAATTATGATGTGATCACTTTAATGAACATGATGGTGTGGAAATTAGCAATAGGACATTAATGAGTTAATTTATTTATGAATTATTCAAGCTCAACTCATTAAACTCAAGTTAAAAGTTAGGCTAGACTATTTAAATCAATCAAGTTCAAACATGATAGGCTTCACTTTATTAGTTTACAAATAGTTCGTTTATGAATATATTAGTATTATAGTTGTGATTTTATTTATTATATTTCTTTCGAAACTTGTAATTTTATTTATATTATTTTATATATACCATTTACCTCGTTTTTATTTTCAAGAGTCATATTCCAATAGATAATGTATACAGTTGTGAGCACGAAAACTTTCTGGGTTAACTTAAAAAGATCAATGATATCTGATTAAGGATGTCTGCTTTACCTTCAACTGTTCTGTTCATCTCTTTGATGTTCTGTGAACTCAAATGACTGATTTATTATTTTATTTATTTGTTTATTGATTCATACTTTTCTTTTCCTCGTACAACTTGTGTCCTTGCAGTATGTGCCCAATGGCCATGTTTATGTGCTGGGGGATAATCGTAATAACAGTTATGATTCCCATGTGTGGTAAGTAACTACTACTTAATGTTACTGACTTTATTTTTTTTTCTTTTCCATTAATTTTAATCTTCTGGGAGAGGTGTGATTTTCTGAATGTTTTGGTGTATAATATGATTCATATGTAAATTTAACCCATAATCCATGGATTATTTTTAATCTCTTCTAAACTAATCCATTGAAAAATCCTCAATCCTCAACCCTATATAAAATAATTTATAAAAAAATTAATAAAAATAAAATTAAATAATTTATTTCATATTTTTAAATTTGTTTAAAAATAATATAATTTAATTAATTTAAATAGATATATTATTTGAATATAATATTATTCATTACATTAATATTATATGATTATAAAAAAAAATTGATTCTTAATTTATTTTAATTCAAAACAACCAAATTTTATCTTAAATGAAGAACTCTCATTTTTAAAGGTATTTTATATATATATATATATATATATATATAAATGGTTTATGAGCTAGTACAGACCCATAGAATTTTTTTAGGTATTTTGATTCTATGGAATTTTTCTATTGTGAACTTTTTTTTTTATCCTGTAGACTTTTCTAACTTACTCATATGGATAAGGATTAATTACTATAAGTTGTACTAAATTTACAATTCTAATCTTAATGTGAACTTAGTATTAGTATCTTTTACATCTTGCATCTTACAGTCTGTGATTATAAATAGGGGACCTCTTCCTATGAAGAACATAATTGGAAGATATGTCACTTGCTATCATAGACCAACAAATATTTGACACAAATATCATCGAGATGTACTGAATGAACTGGTGCCCTTTTCTATGGTCTGACCAATGGGACAGCATACTACAACATCTGATTTCCGTGAAGAGTTCCCTCCAGCAGTTCCATAAACCATGCACACATCTTTTGGCCACTCTTTATGGGAGATCCTCAGATGCACCTAGGCTTCCCATCTTCAGAGCATGGAATGAATCTTCAGAAAAAAAGAATGTCATGTGATTTCTTCAGAGTTCACTGTTAGTTGGGTGACTTTGCATATCATTAGCTAGACAATATTCTAATAGGTATCTAAGTCTCTTTAGCAGTATTATAATATCTAGTAGTAGTTGTGGCCAGAGAAATTTGTCAACTGAAAAACAAATCTTGTTCATACTTTGGTCATTCTTTAAATCCTGTTTGTATCGTGCCAAAAGCAGAGGAAGAGTCATAGTTTCTTTCTCCCGTGATGGATTTTACCATGTTCATGTTTTAGCTCACTGAGCAGTATCTTCCCTACCAAACCTTTTGGTAGATTATTTTCTTGTTTAATATTCGAGTTGGATGGTGCCTATTTATCGGGAGTGGAGGGTTATCTTGTTCTGTTCTCCACCTTCCTTTGTTGATAGGCTTTCAAATATATATTTCACTCTATGTCTTGTCAAGAGCTTTTTTTTTTTTTTTTACTAATAATTTTTGTAATAATTATTTTAAAAATAAAAATGGTTCTAATATTTGTTGATTGTTTGTGTATTTTTTATTTATTATTATGACACTGTATCGATTTTAATGTTTAAAACAATACTGCTCGTGTTTGATTCTTTGAGCTGTGAAAATTGGACAAGTTGTTAGAATGGATTTAACAAAAATAATAAATTAAATGCTTGTCAATTTTATTTACATAATAATTAATTCAAATAAAATTCGTGTTGGAAAATATTTAGCCTAGGAATCAGAGTTTTGGCAGCATAAAAATCTAACTCACTCCCTCCGGTCTTTTCATCATAGAATGCATTTGGAGTTTTTTTGGACTTAGAAGCAAAGACAAGCCAATATGTGAACAATATTATTTCTTAATGATAGAAGATGGGTATATATCCAATAAAATAGATTACATCTTAAATTTAAAATTTAAATCTTTTTAATTAAATCAAATTAATTTAATTTCAATTTAGATTTAGATTTAAAATAAAATAAAGTAATATTTATTTAATTATTAAATTTAGATAAAATTTATATTAAAACTATTATATATAATAAATTTAAATTAATTTTATTTATATAAATTTTATTGATATATCTAGATATAGAATAGTAAGGAACTAAATTCTAAATTTAAATAATTTAAATTAAAATTTTATTAATATTTGTTTAGATTTAAACTCAGACTTGATTCATTATTATTTAAATTTAACCTATTAAGACCTATACTTAAATTTAGATTCAAACTCAATTTCAATCTCAATCTAAAAAAACATAATTCAAATTTGACTTATTAGGATTCAGACTCAACCCAATCAAATTTGAACTTTTTTTCAAAACTCAAATCTAAATCCTACAATCTCATCTTTTTAAAACCCAAACTTAGACTTGGACGAGCCTATCAAGACTCGACTTGAATTATCAAAACCTAGACTTAAACTTGATTTATCAAGACCTAGACTTGTTCATTAGAACTCAAACTCAATTTGTTCAAACATAGACTCAAATCACTTCAAACTTGACCTGATCAAACTCAAACTTGAACTCAAACCTAGACAAAGATCCAATCTACCCAAAACTAACCCTTAAAAACTTAGACTTAAACCTAGTCTACTTAGACCCAAACTTAACTTGTTTCTTCCAAACCCAAATCTCAATTTTCCTATACCCAAACTAGACCCACCAAAATCAAGTTAATCTCTATTTAAAATTTTGATAAATTTAAATTTTAAATTTTTAAAATCTAAAAAATATTCTAATTCATATTCATATTCAATACAAATCCAATTAATTGAATTGAATTTAAAATCTAAAAATATATATTTGATTTTAAAAAATCCTTTAAAATAAATTTAAAATAAATTAACTTTAGATAATTATAATTTATATTTTAATATTTGATATTTTTTTCACATTTTTAATCAAATCTATACAATTGAATTTTGGAAAACCAAGTAATGATTTCATCATCAACCATGTAGTCAAATAATTAATTTTGATTAGAAATTAACATTAAATCATTATATATAATAAAAAAAATAAAATTTCATGTTTAGAAAGTTCATATCTATTATCCTTAAATGTTTAATATCATAAAATGAGAATATTAATAATATATTATTCTAATAAATTATTCTAATAAATTATTTATATTAAGATAAGTATATTATAATAATTTTTCTTAACTTATTTTATTTTTATTTTTCTTGTTAAAATCCTAGAGAAATAAATTAAAATTATTTCCAAATCACTTCTCTTCAATTTGTTGATAGAAAATAAATATTATTTATAAGTAATTATAAATATATAATATTATTTTTTATTGCTAAATATAATAAAATAATTTTTTTTAATTTTATATATAAACAAAAAATATAATATTGTCATAGATATTAGTTAGGTAATTTTCATGTCTACTGTTTTTTTATTAATTTTTTAAAATTATATATTTTATAATTCTAATGTTATTACATATTAGAGAAATAAAAAATAAAAAATCTAAAATATTTTATTAAAATAAAAATAAAACATAAATAAATAATAATATCAAAATTTTTATATTTTTAAAATAAATAAAAAATTATATTATAAATAAACATTTATAGTAATATTTATTTGAACATTAATACAAATATTTATTTATAATAAGTTAAATTTACTTCAACCGAAATCCTAATTCATTTTATATGAGGTTTTTGAAACTGAATTTTATTTTTAACCTAAAAATTAAAAAATCACTATAAAAACTAATTTAGAAGAGGATTAAAGTCTACATGTGAGTTATGGGTTAAATTAAATGGTGAATCTTTATCACCTATATTCAAAATAGGGTAGGGTGACAGTGGTAAACATGCAGATAAAATAAAAAAGAATTTTTAATTTTTATATTTTAATTTATAATTATGTATCATAAATAAATTTTAAATTTAATTTAATTTCTAACTTAATTTACTAATTTAATATATTTTAAATTATTTTTATTTTTAATTAAGGTAAGATTTTCAATGCACTTAATTTTACCAAATTAATTTATAAAATAAAATTTATACTTATTTAATATATTTTAAATTTATCTTATATCTAACTGATGTAACATCTTTAAGGTATGGTTATATATTTTTGAGATTTTTTTTTCTTAAATAGTATATTTTTAAAAATAAGACCTATCTCCATATACTAACTTATGCACAAAATTGAGTATATTACAGTGATCTAAATCATTTCACCAATCTCTATTCATCTAAATCAACATGTCTCAAGCAGAAGAATGACCAATCACACCAAGTCAAACTAATTAATTATATATTATTTCCAGTTGAAGTTCAAATGAATTATAGAATCATAAATTGTGAACGGAACAATTTTTAACCAATTGTTCATTAGGACTGTGAAAGATGTTGAATGCCATTGGAATCAGACAATTATTCTACTCCAATTGTGGAGTGGGATGGTCAATGTTATTTTAAAAACCATCACAATTATTACTTCTCAAGTGTTCAAATTTAGGAAACTAATCTTTTAACTTAATTTTTGTTTTAAAAGCAAGTTATTGAATGTATATATAATATTCATTTTTATATTATAGTGTTTTATTTTTTACTAAATATAATTAAATTCTTTCTATATTACTTACCATTTCATAGTCAATTTATTAAGAGAACTAAACTGAATTAGGAACCGAATTCTATTAAAAAATTGAATTATTTTAAAATATGAATTTTCTTTTGATTTGTCTTTAAAACTAAGCAATTCCTAGTTCCTATATCAAACTGAATGATCATTTATATTAAATATTAAAAATTAAAAATATACTTCAAAATAAAATGTTTATCTAGAACAATTTATAGGTTTATATGATTTAGTTTGTTCTAAATATTAGGTCATTTAGTTTAAGTAAAGTGTTTCTAATCTTAAACAAACTGATTCTATATATTAATATTGAAATTATATATATATATATATATATATATATATATAAATTAATCAAACAACAAAAATAATCTCTTATGTCCAATTCATAATACAGTTGAATTTTTAAATTGTAAGCTAAATTTATTCTTTATATAATTGAAAGTTAAAATTGATTTGGATGAAATTATTTTCAGCATACAATTTATATATAACCTTTTTTTTTTTGTTTTTTACTTTAATGCACCAATTATTACATGTTATACCAAGGTTATTATACTTTTTCATGAATCTCTTTTTTCTTTTTTTTGCTCAATTCAGTGGCATCAACACTTTTATTTGAACCATGGAATATGGTTGGATTCTCCACCCAATTCAACCCTAAATCATATGAATAATGTTAGTGTAACACTATCAAATAAAAAATATTCAATGATGAAGGTTTGTTATCCACAAATGAAGACCTAAATTTCACTTTCTTCAACAAAAATTAACATTAATTTTTACTTTGGAATAAAATATTGATGTATAGACTAAATTGTATAAATTTAATTTATAATTAAATTAATTTTAATTAAAATTATACTAAAAACTACTAGTTATTGAGTTTTTTTTTCATTATGTATAAATCATCCTAATTATATAATTATATATATAATATTATGTTATCTTACAAAAAGAACATCATAGATGCTGTTGTTTTAAAGGCAAAGAGATGCGTTTGGCCCCAAGTGTGCTTGTTTATTCACAAACATATCTATGTCCTTCCAAGTTTCGAAAGGTTTATGATCCTATTTATAATTTTCTTTATAATATTTTTCTTAAATAAAACTCAAATCCATCAAATTTACAATTTTAAATAAAATTTAGTCAATACTAAAAAAATGTTAGAAAGAGTGTTCTAACATTTTTTATTGAATTAAATGTTTTTTATACCATTTATTTGATTTTTCCCCATCGTAATCTTTAAGTAAAGTTGTTTTAAAATTAACTTATTTTTGGTTCGAATGTACTTCGTTTCATATTATTGTTTTTAATTTTGAAAAATATTCATAAAAAATAATTAATATTGTTGTATTGTTTTCGTATAAAATAAAACACTTAAAATATTCAGATTTATATAAATTTATGATAATTAATCCATTAACTTTTTAGAAATCTCCAAACACTTCAAACAAATCCAGAATTTCTCTTAGATTATAAATTTTAATAGAACAAGACAAAATTAATTTTGAAATTATAACACAATGAAAAATAGTGTGTTACATTATAAAATATAAATTTATAAAATTTGATATTAATAGTAATGTTTTGTTTGGGAGAAAAATAGGTTGTTGGGGTTGGGAATAGAAAAGTGAAATGTTGAGGGTTCCACTTTGGTAGAAGTGGAGAGTGGATAGTTGAAATAAGATGAAAAGAGTGTATGATAGATTCAGTAATGGCAATAATTAAGAGACCAAAATAAAAATTGATTCTACGCGCATAACATCTTAAAAATGATGATTCTAGTTCATGAAAACAAGACCAAAGCTTAATTACTTTATTGCAGTTAATTCTCCCCCAGTCATTGTGGAATAAAAACTCTCCACATATATTCTTCTCATAATTTCTTTACTTTATGCATTTTTACTTTTTAATTCTACGTAATTCATTCTTTAACTTTATTTTAAAAGTATTGAAGATATTTATTTTGTAGTAACTGATGCAACAGAGTATTTACCTTGACATGATTAGTTGCAAAACATGAGGGGATCCAATTCTGCTGAAGAGTGATAAAGAGAATGTGGGTTTAGCTTTAATTTTTCAATGTTATGAGGGAATCAAAATCTAAGAATTATTGAGATGCAACTTGTCTGCAGAAAAATTTAAGGATCTGAATATTAATTCATTTGTAATGTAGGAGAATTATCAGCACCATCTTCTGGAATTAGTTTATTGGACAAAAATTGCTTTAGTGTGGAATGTTGGGTATTCAGTTTTTATTAATTAATAATTGAGGGAACCTAATTCTGTCATCAATAGGTGTGGATGAAGAGGCAATGAATAAATGAATGAATAGTATAATTTTTTGTTGTAGGGTGCTCTTTTAAAGAGATAGATTACGATATTGCAGGGAATGAAACTGAGTATGAATTCCCCTATATATATGCATACATAATGTGGCAGATTAGAGACCAAACAGCTACTGAGTAAACCTGTAGTTTAGTTTCTGTCACACTCTTGCTATTTTCATATTCTTTGTAGCAGAGGTGAAAGAAAGAAACCCTCCAAGACCAAGGTAAAATGTGAACCTTCAATTTATACCATTATTAAATACGATGCTATTATATATTTATTTTTCTTTCAAAGTAATCACTCACATTAAAGACTTTACTACATGCAATGAAAACTTTTTTGCTGATGGTGAAAATTTTCCAATTTTGTGAATATAAGTATCACATTTTTAAACGTATTGCCAACTCTCTAGGAAAAATCAGCTAAGTTTTTAACTGGGTCTGCGAATTATGGTTAAAAAATAGAGAGACAGTTAGCAACCACAGAAAATGAAGTGAAGGAAACGTGAATGTTTGAGTGGGAAAATAAGTTAAGTGACCAAAAAATTACCTACGCTGTGGGGTTGTTCATACAAAGAAAGAGAGGTTACAGTGGTGGGTTCCAGTCAAAGTAAAGCAGTGTTTAACTGCAGACCAGAAAAGTACCTGCTCTGCTCTCGTGCTGTTCACATCTTTTCACTTTTTCAACTCCATAACTCTCCTACAACAATTATGTTATTCATATACTTACATATTGCATTTTATGTATTTACTTTTCTATTATATTATTATTATTATTATTAAGTTTTTCTACTTCTTTCTTTGTTTTTATTTTTGTTTTTTTAAGCATATAATTTACTGTAGATGAATTTTGTTCAAATAGTATTTTCCTTACCAAAATGCCTAAAGTGTGTTAGGACACAAGCAAACTTTGTTTCTCTGGTATTTAGCTCAAAAACGACAAATTTGTATGCTGTTTCCGAATTTTTTATTAGATTTCTACTCTAGAGAGAAATTGATTGATCTTTTACTGGAAAGGAAAACCCAAAATGCCTAAACCATTATTCTGGTAGTGTGATAAACTTGGTGGCATCTCAATATTCATCAATTATTGGAGCTCATTGCATCACGTGAAAGCCAAAGTAAATCTGAATTCTGCACCATCCTCAGTCTCCCATGAGTTCTATATATACCCCATACCATCTTTCTTCGTTGCTTAATCATAAAATCTCCAATTCAAATCTTCTGAATTAGAAGAGTATCCATCCCTTCCATTCCAACGCATAAGCACAAATCCGCTTTGTCTGTCTTTGACTCCCAAGATCACCATTTTTGCCTGAACCTCCTAACTCTAGTTTGGTCATTCTGACTCTTAGGAGGTGTGTCAAACTCACTCAGATTGTGGGGCATTGGAGTTAACCTTTCTTACATACATGTCACTACCTCATATTATATAATAAACCATCCCTCTTCTCTCTTTCCCACAACTTTTCAAACCTTTCATTTCATACACTATTTAAGTCTTGATTATACTGAGATTTTGCACATCATTTATTGGAATCTTAGCCTAACTTGGGCTGTTGCTCTGTGTGTGTTAACAAAGATGGTTGAGATTGGTGGCGTTAGCAGCAAGTATGATCAGCAAACGTTTAACGTCTCCCTTGACATGCATCAGCAAGGAGACTCCAAATGTTTTGACGATGATGGTCGCCCCAAACGAACTGGTACATATTAAAGTCAAGCTAATTCATATTATCTTGGTCCATTGTGAAGTTGTGTTGTGTTGTGTTCCTTCCTCTCATACATATATTATGGTGTGTTTGACAAACACAGGAACAGTGTGGACTGCAAGTGCACACATAATAACAGCAGTGATAGGATCTGGGGTTCTCTCTCTGGCTTGGGCTATAGCTCAGCTTGGATGGATTGCTGGTCCTGCTGTCATGGTTCTCTTCTCTGCCATCACTTACTTCACTGCCCTTCTTCTCACTGATTGTTATCGTACGGGTGATCCTCTCACTTGCAAGAGAAACTACACTTACATGGATGCTATTCGTTCTAACTTTGGTATAACTCACCAACTTAACTTAATTAAATTCTCATTCCTTCACAGTTTTAACTTATAACCTTGGCTTTGTGGCTTTGTTTGTTCAGGTGGCAATGGCTTTAAGGTCAAGATTTGTGGACTAGTTCAGTACGTTAACCTTTTTGGAATCACCATTGGTTACACTATAGCGGCATCCATTAGCATGATGTAAGTTTGAGATTTTAGTTATACTGAAATGTCTAATTATCTACTATATATCCAAGGAAAATTGTAGTATAATTGGGCTGTTTTTGGCTCGTGTATCATATCAAACAGGGCAATCGAAAGATCTAATTGTTTCCACAAGAGCGGAGGGAAAAATCCATGTCATATGAACAGCAACATGTACATGATTTCCTTTGGTATAGTGGAGATTCTTTTCTCTCAAATTCCAGGCTTCGATCAATTGTGGTGGCTTTCCATTGTAGCTGCGGCCATGTCCTTTACATACTCCACTATTGGGCTAGGCCTTGGTATTGGAAAAGTTATTGGTATGAAATGATTCTATTCACATGTCTGTCCGTCATGTCATGATGGTTTCTTCTGCTTCTTCTTCAAACAAACACTGTCTGAAATCTGATTTGAATTGATCATGCAACAGAAAACAGAAGAGTGGGGGGAAGCCTGACCGGGATACCCGTGGGTACTGTGACACAAACTAATAAAGTTTGGAGAACCCTGCAAGCTCTTGGTGACATAGCATTTGCCTATTCCTACTCCTACGTCCTTATAGAAATTCAGGTAGAGTTTATTCGGTTAAAATATATGAGACTCAATAAAGTAAGGTCTGAAATAACAAGTCCATGTAAAATGTCTTGAAACAGGACACAGTGAAATCTCCTCCATCAGCATCAAAAACAATGAAGAAGGCTAGTTTTATCAGCGTCGCAGTCACCACCTTCTTCTACATGCTTTGTGGCTGCTTTGGGTATGCTGCTTTTGGAGATTCAAGCCCTGGAAACCTTCTCACTGGTTTTGGCTTCTACAACCCATACTGGCTCCTTGACATTGCTAATGCTGCCATTGTGGTCCACCTTGTTGGCTCATACCAAGTTTTCTGCCAGCCCCTCTTCGCTTTCGTTGAGAAAAACGTAGCACGTAGATTCCCAGATAGTGATTTTGTGAACAAAGACATTGAAATCTCAGTCCCTGGTTTCCATTCCTACAAGCTCAACCTCTTCCGATTGGTTTGGAGGACAATATATGTAGTCTTAACCACTGTAATATCGATGCTGCTCCCATTCTTCAATGACATAGGAGGACTTATTGGAGCATTTGGATTTTGGCCACTTACTGTGTATTTCCCAGTGGAAATGTACATTATTCAAAAGAGAATACCAAAGTGGAGCTCTAAATGGATCTGCCTCCAAACACTTAGCATTGCTTGTCTTTTGATGACTATAGGAGCTGGAGCTGGCTCCATTGCAGGGATTCTCATTGATCTTAAACGTTACAAGCCTTTCAAGACAAACTATTGATTAAACTATGATTGCCATTGATAAAGATTTCAGAAAGAAAAATCCATTTCTGGGTCATGTTCATTTGAAGCCAAGGATGGTGAACTTGTTTGTTTAAGGCCTAACAGCCCTGTGTGTTCCACTTCTTTCTACTGTTTCTGTTACTCTAACTCCCAACACAATTCAGAATGAAAGATGTGAAGTAAAAACATATAAATATAGAGTAATTATAATCACATATTCACCTTCTCAGCTTCTTATTTTCATTTTACCTTTTATTCTATCATTTATTACTTCTATTGTTTTATTATTCTACCTATCTTCCTTTACATCATCATATTATTTCTCCCATCATATATATATATATATAATATTTTCTAACGAGAATCCCGTCAAGAATAATTGTAAAATGTTTTACAAACAAATGTAAACAGTCTCCCATCTAAAGTAATTATCCAACTTAAGTTTATAATTATTCATGTAAAGAATGCTAAAGTCTTGATGAAAATAAATTATATATAATTATCATTTTAAATAAATAAAAAATACTACTTAATTGATTTATGTACGTGCCTAAAATTAATCTAATTATTTTAATTTAAAATATTATTTATTTATTAAATTATTTTAATAAACATTACATATTTTTAATATTAAATTAATTATAATTAAAGATACATATTTAAAAACATATAGAAGACAAAATTGAATCTGAAATTCATATAAAAAATAATTTATTTATACTTTTTTTAAAATATAATATATAGATAATTATCTAATAAATTTAACAAATTTATTAAAATAAATTTTAATATTATAAATAAAAAAATTTAAAATTTATTTTTTTTGAAATAATTTTTATTAATTTTATATATATTAATTTAATTTTATTAATATTAGATTTTAAATAAAAATTTAGAGATGTCATAACATCATATTCAGTCCCTCATCTTTTTTATATATATATATATATATATATATATATATATATATATGCTCCCATCTCACCTTCTTTCTTCACTGCATAAACATATACTCCTCACTCCAGATCTTCTTGAGTTCCCAAAGTCTCTCTTCCTCACCCCATAACTTTTGCTCAAACAGATTGTGCGGGCATGGGAGTTAAGTTAACATTTCTTAAATACATGTCACTACCTCATTATTTTACCTACCACCCATCTTCACTCTTTCACACAACTTCTAAAACTTTCATTTCACAAACACACACTGTTTAGTCTTGATTATACTCTGACATGTGCAACAACTTTGATATTTTGCAAATCATTAAATGGAATCTTATAATTTACTCCGAAGACTAACTTGGATTGTTGTTCTTTGTGTGATAACAAAGATGGTTGACATGGATGGAGATGGCAGCAAGTATGATCAGCAAACATTTAACGTCTCTCTTGACATGCATCAACAAGGAGACTCTAAATTTTTCGACGATGATGGTCGCCCCAAACGAACAGGTACATATTAAAAGCCAAGCCAATTCATATATCTTAGTCCATTGTTAAGTTGTGTTTTGTGTTTTGTTGTGTTCCTTCCTCTCATTCATATATTGTGGTGTGTTTGACAAGCACAGGAACATTGTGGACTGCAAGTGCACACATAATAACTGCAGTGATAGGAGCTGGGGTTCTCTCTCTGGCTTGGGCTATAGCTCAGCTTGGATGGATTGCTGGTCCTGCTGCCATGGTTCTCTTCTCTGCCATCACTTACTTCACTTCCCTTCTTCTCACTGATTGTTATCGTACGGGTGATCCTCTCACTGGCAAGAGAAACTACACTTACATGGATGCCATTCGTTCTAACTTTGGTATAACTCACCAACTTAATTTACTCAAATAATTTCTTTTTCCTTCAGAGTTTTAACTTATAACCTTGGTTTTGCTGTGTTTGTTCAGGTGGCAGTGGCTTTAACGTCAAGATGTGTGGACTAGTTCAATATGTTAACCTTTTTGGAATCACCATTGGTTACACTATAGCGGCATCCATTAGCATGATGTAAGCTTGAGATTTTAGTTATATTGAAATCTCTAATTAACTACTCTATATCCAAGGAAAATTATATAGTATAATTGGGCTTTTTTGGCTTGTGAATTATCAAACAGGGCAATTAAAAGATCTAACTGTTTCCACAAGAGCGGAGGGAAAGATCCCTGTCATATGAACAGCAATATTTACATGATTTCATTTGGTATAGTGGAAATTATTTTCTCTCAAATTCCAGGCTTCAGTGAATTATGGTGGCTCTCCATTGTAGCAGCTGCCATGTCCGTCACGTACTCCACTATTGGACTAGGCATGGGTATTGGAAAAGTTATTGGTATGAAATGATTCTATTCACATGTCCATGATGATGATTTGTTTATCTTTAAACACTGATTAGAAATCTGACATATAGTGATCATTTAACAGGAAACAGAAGAGTTGAGGGAAGCCTAACCGGGATAACTGTTGGTAGTACTGTGACACAAACTAGTAAAGTTTTGAGAGCCATGCAAGCTCTTGGTAACATAGCCTTTGCATATTCATACTCCTTCATCCTTATAGAAATTCAGGTACACTTTATTCAGTTAAATTATATGAGACTCTAAAGTCTGAAATAACAAGGCTATGTAAAATGTCACATGAAACAGGACACAGTGAAATCCCCTCCGTCAGAATCAAAAACAATGAAGAAGGCATCATTTATCAGTGTTTCGATCACCACCGTTTTCTACATGCTTTGTGGCTGCTTCGGGTATGCTGCTTTCGGAGATTCAAGCCCCGGAAACCTTCTCACTGGTTTTGGCTTCTACAACCCATACTGGCTCCTTGACATTGCCAATGCTGCCATTGTGATCCACCTTGTTGGTTCATACCAAGTTTTCTCCCAGCCTCTCTTTGCTTTCGTTGAGAAAAACGTAGCACAAAGATTCCCAGATAGCGATTTTGTGAATAAAGAAATCGAAATTCGAGTCCCTGGTTTGCATTCCTTGAAACTCAACTACTTGCGATTGGTTTGGAGAACAATATTTGTAATGGTAAGCACTGTAATAGCAATGCTACTCCCATTCTTCAATGACATGGGGGGGCTTCTTGGAGCACTTGGATTTTGGCCCCTTGCTGTGTATTTCCCAGTGGAGATGTACATTGTTCAAAAGAGAATACCAAAGTGGAGTACAAAGTGGATCTGCTTTCAAACACTCGTCATTGCTTGCTTTTTGATGACTATAGGAGCTGCAGCTGGCTCTGTTGCTGGAATTGTCTTTGATCTTAAAACTTACAGGCCTTTTAAGACCAACTATTGACTAAACTATTGAAAATTTCTGAAATTTATATCAATGCAATCATAGTTGTCTTGCTCATATGAAGCCAAGGATGGTTATCTTATAATGGCCTAGTAGCCCTGTGTGTTGCATTTCACACTGCAACTTTGTATTTCAAAATGGAAGAAATGAAATAAAAGCATATCCATAAAGTTGATGTTTGGAGTATTTCTCTTTTCTGTTTGCATTTAGATATTTTTACTCAGTAACTGGATAATTTAGTCCTGCTTGTTGACAATTTTGTTTTTAGATTTAATGAAATGTTAAAAGTAGTTTTTTAAATTGTAATCCATTTCATGTATGTAAAGTCTTACATTTAATCATTTAGTGTATTTTAATCTTATATAAGTTAAGTCATATGTTGAACCAATTAATAGTAATCAATTAGTAACATAATATATGTAATAAATACAGTTTGGAAGATTTTTTTGAGAATTTTCTTTCATTAAAAAAGTAATATATAAGCACTTACGAACTTCAATTAGTAACATGATTAATGATGTACTTAAGGAAAACTGCAAGTTTCTTTGATGGTTTATGGAGGATAAAAATTTGTAAGTCCCACCTCTTTTTAAAACTTTTTCTTTACATTTTCACTTTTTCAAACCATCAATTTTACTTTCCTTTAACTTGTTTTCTTACTTCTCCCCCTCTCTTCCATGCATATCAAACTCATTTATTGATTTGAAAACATTGTATAAAGATAATAGTTTGAGAGATTAGTCATTAAAAGTTGTTTCATATTGTTCACTTGCTTATAAAAGGACTTGAAGAGTCATAAAGGGGACACAGTGTTGAAATTAGAGTGGTTTGGAGAGAGAAAATTTTAATGATTTGCATGCTCAAGGATACTTTGGAGCATTTTTTTTCATCATCTTCTCTATCCATTCATGGTTAATTATGCTTAGCTGCTACATTTCCTCTTTTGGTAAGGGTTTAATGTATACTTTCATATTAGTGTTGTTTAGGTATGTGGATGCATGAATGATGAGTTTGAAGCTTATGGTGTGGTTGTTGAAGGGAAGAATCGGTGGTGTGGAATCTCCATGCAATAAAATTAATAAACGGTGAGCATGAAGAGCAGTGTTCAGTGGTAGGTTACATGAATCCATGTCATGTTTCTGCACGGATATGAATTATCTAAAACCTGTTATTTCGTCACATCCAAACGCACACGCAGCTATACTATTCTGTAAGTCTTCCCTGCTTTTTTGTCAGCTATGCCTTAATTTCCACACCTCTGACTTTACACAAGCTTCAACTGTTAATTTAATTCATACACTATATTAATATATATAAAATAATATAAATTTTATTTTTTATAAAATAATATATTTATATTTATTCTTAAAATATATGGATTTATATATATATATATATATAATTCAAAGTTATTTATAACTAATTTCTGTAAAAAAAAGAAAAAAAGCTGTGTTATTAATTTTAGTAATATTTCATTTCTAATCATATTTTTCTCATCTACAGACCCTATCAAATATAGTTATTAAAATATTAAAAAATAACAGAAATTGTGTACAAATTGAATTTCTCAACTAAAAAATGGTAGTCTTATAAATGCCAAGGAACCACCGTTAACCGCATATATTGAGCATCACTGCTTATGAACCCCCTTTGACTGTTTTATGCAACTTGAAAGCGATGAATCTTTAATCATTAATGGAGTGATCTGAAAGTAGGTAGGACTAGGAAAGATTGAAAATGATGATGTGTGATAAGCTTTGTATATTATGGCATAATCATACATACATGCATTCATTATGATTATGAAGGTTGAGCTTTATTTTAGATGCAGAATCATAAGTGATGGGGCAGTGTTTCAATAGTAATAAAATGACTGAAGTTAAGCAACAGTGTTATCTGATCATTTGTTCATTAAACTCTGTAACCCCACCATCTATGACTTTCTCAACTCATAGTTCAGTTCAGAGTAAAAATCATGTTGGTTCATCTGTAGTAATTGCCTAACTGGAATGCATGTAATTCCTTGGTACTCTTAAAACAAAACATTTAATATGCACTAAATATGTTCATAATTCACTTATAAAAACTTTATAATATTAAATAATATCATAATCGATAGTTTATCTTGATGAGTGTCACAATTAACTTTATGAATTTCATATATAAAATTATATCTTTGGTATTTTTCTAAAGAATTGTCCAGCACCAATAATATTTAATCATGAGCCATATTAAGATTGATTTCCAAAAGTAATTTCCCTTCAGTTCCACTGTACAGGAATACGATTTGGATGTACTTATAGACAAATTATTAAATAGTATATGACTATCATTTATTTAGAATCTCGTCAGATATATTAATGCCAGACATACTCAAATTTTTTAATTGAAAAGAAAAATCTGGATGTACTTATAGACAAATTATTAAATAGTATATGACTATCATTTATTTAGAATCTCGTCAGATATATTAATGCCAGACATACTCAAATTTTTTAATTGAAAAGAAAAATCAACCACCGTGTGCATTATATGAAGATGAATTGAAACCACGTTCCCACAAACCACATGTTCAGGAAGTCAATGCACTTTTATATGTTACACACACACACAGCAGGTTTAGGTTTATCTTCTTCAGCACCAGCTGATATCATTGTCCTACAAACCAATATTGTACACTACTATATTTTTAGTTTGGAAGAAAAAATCATACTTTTCTCTAATTTATAACAGGCTGGAAGATGTCGCATCAATGATTGTTTGGTGACATTACTGCTTTGCGGGCAATAGATAAGAAAACTGATTCTGAGGGAGTAAAAGTTACGTGCATGTTCAGCTTGTTGAGACACTCGTCCATGTTTCAAAAACAAGACAAACATGATGGGTTCAAATCTTCTATTTTATGCTTCCTTCATTAAGCTCTGCATGAGCTTAATTATGAGAACCCCACAGCTATTTTTTTATTTTTTTATTTGAGTTGAAAAAATAGATCAAACAATTACAATAATAATTTATAGTTTACAGATTTAATGGAAAGAATATTACTAGAAAAATGGAAAATGAAATCAAAACCTCCTCCTTCTTCTCTTGATGAAACCAAATTGCCCGAATGAGGACAATAACCGTAGAAAAAGGCTACTGACATGCCCCCACTTAAGAAACATTATCGAATGATTTATGAAACAGTGATATTTTCATCATTTTCAGCTTTGTTTTTTTCTTCCCCTTGTTGAGCACATTGCTCCTTCTTTCACTTCTGTCTAGAGTGATATAATTATCAACATATCAATCAAAGAAATAAAAAATCACAAGCAATCTCATTGATTCAAATGAAAAAAAAAAGAATAGTATACATATACATTCGTACAAAAGACAGGTTACAAGTATATAATTGAATTATCACTCATTTATCACTCATTCCCCTATATTATGCGTGCAATTGTGAATATCTAATGACATAAACGTAAGATATAACCTTGTCATCACAATTTTGGCTGACTGAATTTGAGGGAAGCTTGAGCATTTAAAATTTGTACATTGAACTAAGCCAACATTATTACTTACAACAAAGATATGTTATAACCCAGTAGAGCGTTCAACGTCATTGGAAAATGAATATGCTGCCAAATGATGCCACGTAATATTCATGCAGTTATCTTCAACGGCATAAAAACAAATATATCAGGCACCAGCTAGGCTAGCCAACAGGCCGATACCGAAACGGTGCAAGTGCTAACAAATCTATTGATTTTACAAACACATTGGGGTCTAAGAGAGCTCTTCCGCATTGAACTTGGTCCAAGCTTCCTGTTTTCAAGGTCAGAAGAATAAATATAAGAACAAGTATCACAGTTATTGTTTTTAAGTAAAAACGTAAGTTTAATTTTCATACACCTGTCAAACGTAAAGATGTTTATAATATCAACTAATTAAAAAGTCACTAAAAATATGGCTTCTCAATTATCTATTATTGGATTACAATGTCATTTACATTATAAAATCTTTAGAAAAATAAATTTGGTCATATATTAATTATAATGTTAAGGTCTTCAAGATTTCAAGTATATAGTTATATTGTATCTGGTAAAAAGTAGAAATGAGACGTGGTACAATTACAATCGTGACATTTAGGAGGGAAAAAATGGGTATAGACTTGAAGGTAAAGAATATTATTTCTTCATAACTATTTAACACCGTACCTTAAGAATGTCAAAAACCTTCTCTGCTGTGTACTTTTGTTCCAGGGTAGCACCTTTCTGTTGGACTTTATCTGGGTGAATAGATAAAGTTGCTTTTCTATACACTTTTTTAACTGCAGCGGAAGTAATCATATCTGTCAGAGAAACTGGCTGCCAACCACATTCTGGCCAAAGAACCTGCATATAAACTCAATGGTAAGATGGAGTCATGCAATAAAACAAATGTTGTAAGTTTTGGATAAAAACTAAAAGGAAATAAAAGATACGAGACCAATCCATCACCTTCCTGTTAAATAAGATCTAGCAGAGCCTTCACTCAACCAAAGGCATAAACAACTTATAAACTGACAGCCCTATCAATGTCAAATAGTTATTTACCCTCCTTACCAAAAGAAACTTAGGTAGTGTTTGGATGAACAGGTCAGAACGTAACAGAAATCAAGTTCTGTTTTATGTTTTTCATTTTAAAGATACAAAAGAATTGGAAATGAGGTTAGAAAAGAATAAATGTTCCGCAAAGGAGAACTATTTTGCTCCATTCTGTTTCCCATAGTCGTTAATCGCATGCAATGGAGGCACTGTAGTGCCACTGTGGCATGTCACAGGAAAACACCACTCCCCAGAATCACATAGCATTGTACCTTGCAGTTGCAGATGGAGTGGCACGATTCACAGTTTCTATCATGGCAGTTCATTACCACTGTCTTTGTTGGGGAATAAAGCCCATTTTTCCCCTGAATGGTGCCATTTAAAGCTTTCGAGGAGGGGGGAGAGTGGCAACAATTGGAATCTAAAAGGTCATTTACATGCCTTCACATACATGCACTCCCAACGTGGAATCCTAGCCTCTGCTTCTATGCAAAGACCCACTCCTCCAACAGTCAACTGCGTGACACAGCTGTTACCCACCAATTTCTGGTGTCCCATCTCTGTTCCACAGGAGTGGCAGTCTTCATCTCTAATTAAGACCCATCTCTTTTTTTGCTAATTTCAGGCAACATATCTCTGTTTTGTCTAGTTTCCGGAGGCGGTCTTCATCTCTAATGAAAACCAATCTCTTTCCAGGACAATTTCCCGTGATTTCTTCACTATTCTGGCCTACCCACTACCATTTTGACCTTATTCTATTTCTTTCTTCCTGGTCTGTCTAATCCTCTCTAAGAAGTCTGTAACAGTAATGGCTTCATCCACTACCAAAATATAGCCATGGATTTATTGCTGTTAAAAATTCTAAGCCACCAAATTAGGAAAAACTAAGGGAAACAAGCAGAATTGATGCTTGTGACAAGGGGGCAAGAAGAATACGAGTGTAGAGTTTTTCTCCTTATAAAGGGGATAAGTACTGTTCTATTGAAAAGTCGTGATCTAGAAAGAGAAGAGTATGGTTGTTCAATTATGTCTTATGTGTGGACACAAATAAGATAGAACCTTGATAGACGGATAGACAAACAAGGAAAGACAAGATAAAAAATGATTGAGTACTAGAAGAGATTGTTGTAGCACTAATAGGAAAAGATGACACAGAGTATATTAAGGTGATTTTGAACATGCAAAGAAGGCCAAGGATGGCACCAGTTAGAAAAGTAGATTATATGGTTTTAACCCAGTGAAGAAGAGCACGGAGAGGCCAAGAAGGACATTGATACTAAGGGGCTGACTTGAAAGACTGAGTGATGTGTCATATAGTGCAGCTGTGACATCAACTCTCAAGGGAAAATGCTATGATAGAGACTCGAGTATAAAGAAGTGGTGAGTCCCACATCAAGTAGTATGAGATGCTTGGTTGAGTACCTAAGTGTCAGGGTTCTTCTCCTTTAACAACTAGCTTTTAAGGGATAGGTCGCCAAGTGCTTGGTTGGTTTAGTATGCTTATCAATGTCTAATCATAGAGTTGAAGATGATGTATATAAACCTCTATATTTAGGGTTTAAGATTTCAAAATAACATTCGACCACTATCTTGCTATACCGTTTTTGGAGCTGGCTACTCCTCGCCACTATTTGTGATTGACTACTATGGTTTTCCCAAATTTTAAGACCGTTGTACTGGTGGGATTTAATCATTCTGCTCAAGATATTTGTTAAGAATGTTAATCAAATTACAGTGGCAAAGGGGTATATTCAAAAGCTCTAAAATGAAACGAATTATTATCAATTGATGGTAATTATTGTAAAAGAGTGTTACATAGTGTAATGTTGATAACAATGCCCGCATATTGCCTTCTTTCCCTGCGGACCAGCGCTTTATCTGAACATCCGCACTATCGGCAATTCTCTGCCAAATAAAAATAAAAATTCATGCAAAGAAAATTTGTCAAATATATATAAAATAAAAACAAAGAGAAATATGGATAATAATACAATGACTATCCTTGGAATTAAAAGAACAATCTAAACAAAAAAACTTGCTTACCCGCCTCTCTTCTTGCTCCATCTTAGTTTGAAGATCACGCTGGTTCATATCAGCCACTGCTTTTAACTGAAAATATGACAGTCATAAAAGTAAAATATATATATATATATACTATGAGAATTTATTTCAATAAAACCTATAATGTTAATGTCAAGAATGAACTAGGAAGACTCCATATGTTCTTCTAAAGAAGGGTATGTAGAAATATCATATATTGGGTCGCTGTAGACATCATTAGGCTAAAGACTTACTATCAAACCATTTCAGAAAATACAATATCACAAAATATTAAGAAAGAAGCTATAAGAAGACTAAGTACAATTTGCATTTATGAGCTTCCGTTTCCATATTAAAGGAAATAGAGACAAAGATAATAACACACACCGCTCGTTCTTGTGCTCTCTGATGACGTCCTAATCTTGCTTTTCGTCTTTCTTCAGTTTCCCCTTCAACCTCCTGGAATTCAGATGATGGGGAACCTATGCAGCCAAAAAAATAAATTATATATTGACCACAGAATCACTTCAACGTAGTAGAAGTCACTAAATTTAATAACCTTACCACCAAAAATCAGTGACAGGTCATCAAAAGATGTCATTGCTGGAGGCTTCATCACATTGGCTGGGGATCCTGATGGAATTCTTGGTGATACCTCAGGTTTCCCTTTGTTCTTCATTTGATTATAATACATATGATCCCAAGAAACACATCAGCCATAAAAAAATAAACTGAACATAAGAGGGTGTCGCAAATTCAAGCTCATTATATTAATAACTTTTACCATAGTTGGAATCCTTGACTTTGGCACACTGCTCGATCGAGAGCTCATGCTGAAAATGGATTCGAGATCATCCACCTCATTTGACTGACTCACTTTCGCAGCTGCAACTCTTTTACCATTGTTCATCTTCGCTGGCGAGTTTTGTTTAGTCTCAGCAACGTTAATATTGGCCTTTCTACTACTACCATTAGTCCGTGCTCCACCCATGGCAAAATTCTCAAACTCATCAATTGATGATACATTTGACTTATTAACTGCATCAAAAACCACCTATTTCAGCCAATGGTATATAAGAAAAGGAAGGCCATATTGCTAGTCGTGTTTAAAGCTCAAGCATTTAGCAAGCACCTTTACTCATTGGCTTGGGTGGGGACTTCAATATTGGGGAGCTTACTTTCGACCCTTTAGAATTATTCGTCTTACTTATCTGCTCCAGCGAGTCCAGGAATGATTCTGAAGACGCCGAGCTTGAAGCAGTTTCAAATATCAAAAAGGGATCATTGTGAGACACGGCAGGAGATTTGTTTGGAGTGACACTTGGATTATTCATCTCCACACTAAAGAATATAACAAAAGGCACATTAAAAGGGTAACACAAAATAAAAGGATTGCAAGTGAAGCAGTAAACTACGGCAGAAGCTCTCAAATTCAAGTATTAAGGGTGAAAAAATAAAAATGCTTGAAGGAAGAATCTACTAAACGTGGTCGATCAGATTTTCCCATAGA
The DNA here is from genome assembly GCA_016859785.1 of Macrotyloma uniflorum. Taxonomy (NCBI): domain Eukaryota; kingdom Viridiplantae; phylum Streptophyta; class Magnoliopsida; order Fabales; family Fabaceae; genus Macrotyloma; species Macrotyloma uniflorum. The sequence continues at coordinate 4,366,776 of BDMB01000001.1, forward strand.
TATCAGTCATTGACAAAGTCGAATTCATATCAATAACATAATTATAAAAAATAAAAATAAAAAACTACAACAAAAGCAAAAGCAAAGCACTAGTTAAGGAATTAAAAATGAAAATATATTTACTAGGATGCATAAAAGTACACTCCTCTATAACTTTATAATATGTTTCATGTGATTTCCAATAAAAAAACCCTTTTAATTTCTCAAGGAAGACATTAGCAAGATGTTAAACTAATAATGCTATAAATTTAGGAGTTAAATACAAAGTTTCGTTACCCATTATTGAAAACACCAAAGCCAGGGATCAGATCATCAAAATTAGCTGTTTTGGGGTTTGAACTTTTGGTGTTTGTATTTAATCCAACAATCTTATCAAGCAGATCATCAACACCGACACTCTTCGCATGCATTCCACCGAATATGTCATCCACATAAGACGACGTGGAAACCGGTTTATTAGATCCGGCGAATATGGAATCGTAGTTGAACGAAGAGCCATTGGATTTCCCGTTTCCGCCGAAGATATCGTCTGAATGCTGCGTCTTGTTATTGCTGCTGCTGCCGCTGAAAACTCCGTAATTAAAATTGAAATCAAAAGAGGGGGTTTGAGGAGATAGGGATCCATTTAGGGTGGATTTGGAATTGGGGTGTGTTGGGGAATCAGCGGCAATTGGAGGTCGCTTTGTTGATGTCCTCGCCATTGGAGCGGATTTTCCTTGCGGTTTGAGACCGAACCTTTCGGTGAGAACACCAAACTCGTCCATTATTGAATTAGAAAAAAAAAAATGAATGAATGTAGCAATGGAATTGAATCTGGGGTTAGCTGAGAAGAGCTGAAACGGAACGGAATAGATGGGTTAATCGTTCTTGTTTGTTTTGTCTGATAGAAGAAAGAGAAAATGAGAAAAAATGTGAATGGGAAATGAAATTGGGAAAGTGGAAGAGAAAGGAAGACAGCGAAGAAATGTAGGGAAATTGGATGTAAGGTTGAGGATGTCGGTTGGTTCCTGGTAATTTTGTCGAATGTCAGAGAGAGAAAGACTTCAACAGTGACGACCACGTACAATTCCACACGCTTATTTTCATGTCCTTTTCTTTTTACCTTTTTATTATTATAATCATAATAATAATGATGGTTGGATCCACTTGTGTAACAACCATATACTTTTTAATTTTAAAATATTTGATTAAATTAATAGTAGGTCGTCTTAGTAATTATTTAAAAATTAAATACATAATTTATAAATTTTCAATTTAGTTTTTATATGTAAAACTTTATCAAATCAAATGAGTCTTATAAATTATATATGTCATATATTTTTAATTTAGTTTTTATATTTTTAGTACATTTTTAATTTGACTTTTTTTATGTATAAGAACTGAATTAATAATGTGTCATGTAAACCACGTCAAGAATATGAAAAGAGATATCAGTTATAAAAACAACTCAAGGATGTATAAAAAAAATTTTAATTAATTTTTATGCTAAGAAGTAAAATTGAAATTTATTTTACGTAGATAAACTCAATTATCTATTTAAAGAGATTAATTTATACGTATTTTAAACAGATTAAAAATGTTTTTAATTTAAAAATTATAATTGAATCTATAAAAAATATATGAATGTTTATACTTATAAAAACCGTCTGACAATATCTAAAAACAGAAAAAATTATAAGATGAAAAGACTCAAATATTTTTTTTTTAATTTAAATAGTTGATTGAAAATTTTCTATTAATTTAAAATTTACTAATTAATTTAACGTTAAAAAAAACTAAGTACTCAGACTCAAAACTCTTTTTATGCAGGAATATACATTTCTTTTTATGACAAATATTTTTGTAAAAATATATCATAGAAAAAAAATTATTTATCTATAATATGATATTTAACATAACTTATTTTTATATATGTTTTGTAAATTACTTCGTTTGGAATGTGTAACAAATCTTTAATTTACCTTCTTGTGTATAATATAAAAATCTAATTTATAGGAAATCCTCAAAATTTAAATATATTGAATGGAAAAAATAAAATAATTTCTATAATTTAGTTCATATCTAGATTTCGACATATCCAATAGAAGATTAATTAAAGCTTAATTTACTAGCATTACAACCCATTAAGTTGAAATTACAAAAGCAAAATGTTGAAAAGATTAATTTAAATTTTCAAATTTTAAGTAAATAGAAAATTAAAAGTTGCAAATGAAGTGCTAATATTTTTTGAGAATGCAATGTAAATTTTGTATCTTTAGTTAATTAAGTTATACTTTTTACCATTTTTACTTTTGAAATTGTTTTGATGCATTTCATATCTTTGATTTTTCAGAATTTTTCCCCAACACAAAAGAGTTTAATTTCAGTAAAATTATATATTTTTTAACAAGAACTATGATAATGATTCGAATACAAAATGATCGCGTTTTCTTAAACTAAATACATAAATAACTCTAAAGTAATATTTTTGTTCTTAAATAGAGATTTTTCATAATTTGTTTGCTATCTTTTATAAAATAACTTTCAAATCATATCATATTTTTCACTAAAATATTCTTAATTATTTTATATATTTTTAAATCAATAAAAATTAAACATTGTAAATTAATAAGATAAAATATTTTTTTCCTTAGGAAAATCAACTAATAAAAAATCAATAAGTTAATGAAGTTTTGGTATATATATATATATATATATATATAAAATGAAGTTTTTATAGGCAATTCTCAATGTTTTTTATTTCACTTTAAATAATTATATTATCACTTTATATAACTTTTCTTTTTTACAAATTGTGGGTATTAATCTTATAATTTCTCTGAAGTTATGGGTTAAATAAAGGTCTATGTGAAATAAATATTTCTACAAAATCAGTGAATACATGGGCAAGACAAGACCAATTCTTTTCAGATTAAAACCCCAATTCGAGAGATTCCGAACACAACAGCGGCGTCACGGCTTTCAGCCACCATCAAAACCACCGCGACCCGAAACTCCATACACAGAAATACAAGATAACAATTTTTTCGGCATTCGCCACTTCAGACTTGAGCCATCACCCTCATCCCGTTAGGGTTTGTAGACTCTCTATTTTGGAGCTTGCTTTAGGTGAATAATTTGCAACTCTTGCTTTGTCCACGCAATGATTAATCTTTGTTCCCATAGGAAAAAAATATTATCCAATTGGGTGTTGTTTGCGAAAATGCACAGCACAAGTGAGGCGATTCAGGAGGTTGGAGAAGCGAGCGAAAGAGTGAGCAAGGTTATGATGACGTGTCCCACTTTGGCACTTGACACTGCTCTTAATCAAACTGGAGTTAGAGTTTCCCCTGATTTAGTTGAAAATGTTCTCAAGAGATTTGAGAATGCCGGGATGTCAGCATTTGGGTTCTTTGAGTGGGCGGAGAAGCAGAGAGGTTACTCACACAGCGTAAGGGCATATCACTTGATGATTGAATCTTTGGCTAAGATTAGACAGTACCAGATCGTATGGGACCTTGTTAATGCCATGAGGAAAAAGGGCATGGTAAATGTTGAGACTTTTTGCATCATGATGAGAAAGTATGCTAGGGCTAACAAGGTCGATGAGGCTGTTTACACCTTTAATGTTATGGAAAAGTACGATGTGGTTCCAAATCTTGCTGCATTTAATGGTTTGTTAAGTGCTTTATGCAAGTCCAATAATGTGAGGAAGGCTCAGGAGATTTTTGATGCTATGAAGGGTCGGTTTGTGCCGGATGCGAAAACTTATAGCATTTTGCTTGAAGGGTGGGGAAAGGCTCCCAATCTTCCCCGGGCAAGGGAGGTTTTTGGAGAGATGGTTCGCGCTGGGTGTGATCCTGACGTTGTTACTTACGGTATAATGGTTGATGTTCTTTGCAAAGCGGGGAGGGTTGATGAAGCTGTTGAGGTTGTGAAGGAGATGGGTGAGAGCAATTGCAGGCCGACATCTTTCATTTATAGCGTCCTGGTTCATACTTATGGAGTGGAGCACCGGATTGAAGATGCTATTGATACATTCCTGGAGATGGAGAGGAAGGGAATCAAGGCTGATGTTGTGGTTTATAATGCTTTGATTGGTGCCTTTTGTAAAGTAAATAAGTTTAAAAATGTGCATCGGGTCTTGCAGGAGATGGAGATCAATGGCGTTGCTCCTAATTCAAGGACCTGCAATGTTATTATAAGCAGCATGATTGGTCAGGGACAGACTGATAGAGCTTTCAGAGTTTTCCGCCGGATGATGAAGTTGTGTGAACCTGATTCTGACACTTACACAATGATGATAAAAATGTTTTGTGAGAAAAATGATCTGGAGATGGCTCTGAGAATATGGAAGTATATGAAGTCAAAACAATTTATTCCAAGCATGCACACCTTTTCTGCCCTTATCAAGGGGCTGTGTGAAAAGGGTGATGCTGCAAAAGCTTGTGTTGTGCTGGAAGAGATGATAGAGAAGGGAATGCGACCATCACGCATTACATTTGGGAGGTTAAGACAGTTGCTTTTAAAGGAAGGGAGAGAAGACGTGCTCAAATTTCTTCATCAGAAAATAAATGTTCTTGTCGAGGAGCCTTTATATGATTAAAAAGCTTGGAATGCAATTGGCAACCAGAAACATATAACAATCTTTGAATACTGTTTTTTTTGTTTGTAAAAACAGTTTTGTAGCCGCAGTTTTGTATACTTGGGACCTGCCTATTATTATGTAATATATAAATCAGACCATTTAACTTACTGGTAAACATTTTCCTTTACTTTTTCACTCTGATTTCTGTTACTTTCACTTTTATGTTGCTTCTTTTGTTAAGATTTTCCTTTTGCTTTAAAACTTACAAGTTTCTTGTTATAATCTCTGAAGTGCTGTTTGCAGATATGCTGTTATTGCCGTGTCCTTCCCAAATATCAAATGCATTGATGATCAAACATTATATATTTCAGTTCATTGCTGATGAGATTATTAGACCATCCTCTAGATTTTCGAATGTGACATGATGATGTGTAGGACTTATATTACTGTCGTGCATGTTATAGGAAAAGGTTCCTCTAAAGTGTGAATATCTCTAAATTAGCATGGGTGTATTCACCCTTGAATTTTAGTGAGTTAAGATTTGATGCTTCATGATTGAGGAAGTTCTATTGGAAGTGAGCGGGAGTTAAAAAAAAATTGCTTTGGATTTTGTCCTTGGTGCAGTGGAAAATATCCTGATTATCTTAGTGAAGAAAAATCTAGCACCAGTGGCTGGCTCTATGTCCAGCAACTAGGAGCTGCTTATCAACCTGACAAATATCAGTGATGTCCCTCACCCCCCTGGTAAAGCTCCTTTTAACTTAATTTTATTGATTGAAGTGTCTTAGACTGATATGCTTCGATTTCTAGTATGTTGTTTCTTTTTGCCTAAATTTTCAGCTGTTAAAACCATTTGAAGTGGGTCTGCATTTGATGATGTCACTTTGTTACTAGCTTATGTTGTATATAATTTAATAATGTTGTACATGATACTTATGTGTTAATTTTCTGCAAAAACAGAATCAAATTAGGCATTTTTATTGGGACTAGAAAATGAATTATATATTACACCAAGTTGGATTTTATGGCTTGATTAAGATAAAGGTTGGCTGAAAAAAAAGAACTCATAGCCACTTGGGATCTTGAGAAGTGGCGTTTTTGTGAGATGTGGCGAAGTCCCGGGTTAACATTGAAGGTAAAAGTAGGAATCAATACCATTGAAAAGTAGATTGAACCAAAATGACTCGCCTTCTGTTAATTTTTGTTACTCATTTTTTTTTTTGTGATGTGTCTTGTGGCTGCTCAGGTTTGGTTGCTGCTGATATGTGCAAATTTTCTTTGCGCACATGAGAGGTTGGTAAACACGAGATCTAGAAGATGAATATTTACTTAAATGAAAAAAAATTGAAGATAATATCTTACTACAAGAAATTCGGTTGTACGGTCTTTAGGATTGCTATTTTGTGGATGGTATGACTATGGAGTTTAAATTCTGTCAACGTATAGTGCTTACCGGAGTTTATTCCATAGATTTTGTGGACAGAACATGCTTTTGTTCATCATAAGGGGTATTCTGGTAGGTCCGAATCCATGTAAAAGCCACAATTCCAATTTCCGACTATTTGATATCGGATTTGTACGTTGGACTATCTTTCGTATTGGCATGATTAATCTTTTGATCTTTTTATGTAGATTTCTCGAATTATAATTATGCTGTTCAATTCCAATATTTCATTAAATCTTACATCGTACATTCGATGGGGGAAAAGCATAATTTTTTTGAGGCAAAATTTTGCATTGAAATTTTCATTTTACTAGTAAATATCCAACGATAAATTTTATGGGCGGCCTTTGATTTTTGAAATTCAATTTCCTTATGTAAAATTTCCCTTAAATCCTGAAATAACTCCTCTAAACTCAAATCTCTGGGGATGCATCACTCCAGTTGCATGTAAACCTAGGCTATGCCACTTCAAACGAGGTGAGAACTTCTTTTCGGCTTGAGTTGCCAAGTGCTAAAAATATACATGAACCCAGGCAAAAGGTAATCTCAGATAGAGTTCCAAGATCCGTGCCTCAGTATGAACTGGTAATGACAGATAATAGTGTAAATAGCATACTTGGCTGAGAACAAAACCCAGAACCATTCAATATATACGGAAGTTGGACCCATTATAAGTTTAAATCCCTCGTAACTCATTTTGGCATTGAAAAAATGACTGATCGGATTTTCGTTAGACGCAGATCGTTCATATCATATCAGAAATTGTACAAAGAAAAGTCAAACTTAAAACACTCCTCTTATAAGTTATGATACTAGGGTTATAAAACTAATACTCTTGGGGAAAATTTTCTAAAGATGCCTTTATAATAAGGATAGATAGGTAGCTCTAAGCTCTTCCACTTTGCTTTTTAGTCCTGGCGTCGCTTGTTGAAAGTGCAGATCCAGAAATCTTGTTAACCTCGTACAGCAATCCAGCCGAAAACAGGAAACTGCATTTGTGCAAATATGAAAATATTTAAGGATCTACAGGTAGTCATCGTGTTGCTAAGCTTGGATATCATTTCATCTTTATAAGCCAGACCAGACCACAATAATGACAATAATTTGCTACACAAGGCTATCATTAATTGCTAATATATTCTTCATGAGAGTCCTTTTTATTTCATTAAAACACATGTACCCCTCTGAAATGGAATCATCCTTATGATTTTCTGCAACTGGGAAGCATGTTAAGCAGTTAAAACCAATGAAGCAGGCTCTCGGGAAAGTGGTAAAATATAAAAAGTGATTTTCTCGAAAATATGAATAGAACATGCACATTTCGGTTTAAGTAGTTGATTTATAATATTTTTATAGAAAAAAGCGTCATGCAACTATAAGTTGTTGACGTCATATAATTAACCAGGTTTTAAGAAGGTGTGACAGGAATATCCTACTCAATTATTATCAGTTTGATTATTTATTATTAGACCAGAGGTCGGATTGGGTTTTTGAGAGGTACTGCACTTCTCAGTGATTCATTTGAGACAAATGAGGATTGAGGGAAGCATACCATGTTGTGATGCAAACCCGGTGAACAGTGCTTGCAGCAATCAGAGCAACTGCTTCTGCAACTATGACTGCAAAATAAAATTTAACTATTTTCAATTTCCACAAACATAAAACGCAATATTAGAAGTTCTTCAAGTGTCGCTAGAATTGTTACTGCTAAAGACAAAATGTAAATGAAAAAACTAAATTTCCATTAACTTACCAAATATTGAGAGATAAAAGAGAAAATAACATTAAGTGGATAAAAAAATTAATAGTTCAAGATACTTACAAAATTTAATAACTAAGAGGGGAGGGGTTAGCATCAATTATTAGCTTTGATAAATTTTACATAAGAATCTATTAATCATACAATTTCTTCTTTTACATAAGTATGTATTCGTAATTTACTATGCTAAATTATGTAACCAATAGTATGTATATTGCATATCTTCAGAGAAAAGATGTCACAATTTATAATAAGGTAATCGTCTTTGACTAAACTGTGTCTCTTTTTCGTTTTTGTTTCTTTATAAAGCATAGATATCTATCGTTTTGCCTCTCTAAATAGACACGGTGAAATACAAACCTTCTGTAAATGCTGCATAATCTCGTTTGCCTTTTATAAATATTACAGAATAATATAGTCAGCATATGTAAAACTCTGCCATGCAAAAAGCTCACCACAAAATAACATGCTTGGACTTCTTTTTATTCAATGAGTAAACTTAGGGTTTAGGGGCATAAAAAACTGGTGGAAACTAATGGTACTAATGCACAAAAGAGAGTAAACTAAGTCACTAACAAGTAAGTGCCTTAAACTTAAGTAGTATGTTTCAAAGTTCAACATCACAAATTGGAAGTTACAAACAATGCTCATTCTGTTATACTTGATTTTTAAATTCCTAAATTCCCTTTAATATAAAATGATATCATTATTCAAATTTCAAAAATCATTGTAAACTTACCAGCACCCCAACCAGTTCTTGCACCAATTGTTTCCTGCAAATTTCCGATGAACTGCAAAAACAAATGTAAATAATACCTTAAATCACCTTGAAAGATTTAGCTTTGATGGAATTGTTCGAAGAATAATGAGTAGAAGATAATTAAGAGACGACTACTGTTAGACTTTCGCCAGCGTGATTCTAAGAAAGAAAAATGATTAACACAAAACTAGGCTAAGAATAAGATAAAAACTTCCTTCTTTTTCATTTCCAGAAGCAGAAACCTAAATAAGGATAAAATGGGCCAAGGCTGGCCCTTGTTACATTTTGAACTTGTGGAGGAACTAAACAGTAAAAGGCAACCATAATGTAAACTTCTCAGATGTAATCTTTCATCCAGTTGGGTGAGTGGAATTGTCTTTTGGACCTGATTGGGCCCATGGGTGGCTGTGGTGTATCAACTACATAGATAAATATAAGAACTCACATATTTCTCATTAAAATAGGCCACTCTGGTCCATCTAGCACTAGTATGTATGAACAAAAGATCTGTTGCTTTGCACAAAGTAGAAGGATTGTATAAAATCAGGGAACCAATATATATATGAATTAACATCAACCTACAAACTACAAAGTAATAAAAATAACGATTTTTTCAGTCTTCCTAAATCTTCTGGTTACATTTTACAAAATGTCCCTTCTCATAAAATTAGGAAGAATCATGCAGTGCACAATTTGATGCCTTCTAGAGACAAACCTTTGTACAGGTATGTTTATAAATTATAATATATGTCCAAATAACCAAACACTATTAGCAAGAGCTGTAATGGAAAATTAATAAGTGATAAACATTTTTTATTTTCTGATGTAAAAAATAACAAATAATTTTCATTTCTACTAGCATATGATCTTATTACTCAGAAAATAACATAATATTATTAGTACATAAAACTTCAAAGTTGAGAAAATGTGCACTGATTGTGATTGAAGAGAAAGAAATCAAGAGATGGATTCAGAACTCACAGTCAGGAGCACAAGAAATAGGAGAGAGCTGATGAAGCCTCCAAGTATAGTGAATAATTCTGATGATGCTAGTTTCCCACGGTACATTTCTTGAAGGGAGAGAATGACTGTGAAGAGAAGAAAGGAATATAGCATAGAACTCCCGGATCCCGCCATGGCCTTCTCATTGCAAGTTAAATAACGATAAACACAAACAATTGTGAGAATAGCAGGAAAAAAATATCACTATCTCCCATCACTCAGTTGTTAAACGGAAATAGCACATAAGTATAAACACTTGCCGTGTATCTAAGAAGCACATATCTCTAGCAGCTACAAGTATAATCCACCAAACATATTTTATTAAGAATCTACTTAAATGTTAACTTTAAGTCAAGTTGAAAACTAACCAATCCATGACAGAGCATTCCTTTCAGTACTATACGACAAGTCAAGCTCAGTAAGTTTAAAACGAGAAAACAACATTTCAAAGTATTACCTTTACCTTTGATCCTTTCTCTTAAGTACTCCTTAACGTGTAAATAACTACTTTAGTTCTAAAAGTGTGAAAAATCATGCGGAGTAGTCTCGTAAATATTAAAAAACCATTAAAATCGACTCCTATATTTTATTACACATCAACTTAGGACAAAAATATAACTGTAAAACCACTTATATGATAGGGTAATAGTTCAAGGACGAAATTTGTAGTTTATGCACTTTAAAACATGCAGCATAAGCACACTCTCTTTGGCAAAATGAAACAAAGAAGCCACCGCGTTGAAGAAGAGTCATCTATCATACGATGAATGCTACACATTAACCGCGCAAAGCAAACACAAGCTTCAACGCCAGATTTCGCTTACAAGCAGCTGAAGCTACGAAGTTCACGAAAAACGAAATTCAACAACCAAAGGTCAACGGATCCAACAATTATCAAGGCATACCCATCCCAAGTGTAAATTAACTGACCAAAAACCCTAACTCCAAACTACGTAACCCGACTTTCATCAAATCCAAACAACAATTCCCCGTTCAAACAAGCAGAACAAAAGCATAAAGGAATTTAAGATCTAATCAATCAATTTAACTCCGTTTTAAGTCTCGCATTATCACAGAAAACAAACACTGAATAAGAGAAGCGAAGAAAAAGAGCACACCTCAGATCGGAAGCAGCGGTTTCAGTTTAGATCTCCAGCAACACGCGATCGTCGTTTTAATAAACGCACGAGACAAATAGCTGAGGGCGATTTAGGAATCCGCTCCTATATAATTTATTTTTTCCACAAAAATAATATTTAAGAGTTTTTTTAAATATTATTTTTTCTACCAGAGTAAGGTGAAATTTGGGATAAATGTATACAATAAAAAATGCCCGATAATTAACAAAAAACAAAAACCAGAACCTGCATAACAAACGACGCCGTTTAAAATAATTAGTTTCGGGTGTGGTGATTGAGTTACTTACTGCGCTTACCACCGCCGGCGATGGAGCTGCCGGAGTGCCCGGTGTGTCTTCAATCCTTCGACGACCGCGACGCAATTCCTCGGGTCTTATCATGTGGACACTCCATTTGCGAAGCTTGTCTCGTGGAGCTTCCGCAGCGGTACCCGAACACCATTCGGTGCCCCGCGTGCACCCAACTCGTGAAGTACCCTTCTCAGCAAGGCCCTTCCTCTCTTCCCAAAAACATCGACCTCCTTAGACTCTCCCTGCAACACGCCCCTTCCTCTTCTAATCATTCCCACAAACCCAATCAACGGTCCACGATCAATTCTTGTTACAACCACTCTCCCTTCTGGTCCTCTGAGTTCTACGCTGCATGGAAGGATTGGATTCTTCCGCACGACGCCGTTTTAACCGACGATCATTGTCTTGGCCGGTTCAGTTCGTCCAACGGTAGGGTTTGTTTCGGAGTTAACCGATGCGTGAGTCTCGCTCCTATTGTTTGTTTCTCTCCTGGGAGTGACTCTAACTTTAGGTTTAGTTATGTTGCATGGGTGATTAAGTGTTTGGAGGGGATGAGCGAGGTTGCGAGAGAGGAGTTAGCTGGGATTCTAGAAGCTTCTGTGAGGCAGGGGCGGGTGTGTGGGGTTTATGGGTTGTGGAGTGAAGGGGTGGGAGCCCCTCTGTATCTGGTGTGTGAGAGGCAAAGCAATAATCTTTTGGACAAGTTTTGTGATTTGGCAAATGGGTTTGTTGGTGGGAATGAGGGTGGTTTGGAGTTGGAGACAGGTGGGATTTTTAGTTTTTTAATGATTGGGAGGAGTATATGTGAAGCTGTGCTTTCTTTGCATTTGGAGGGTTTGGTTGCTGGCTGTTTGGGGCTTTCTTGTTTCTCTTTTGATGAGATTGGTGGGATTTATGTTGATCTGAATGAGGTATTGGTGATGGGAAGGAAGTTGAATGCTGTTGCCGGTAAACATGAAGAAGAAGCAACGTGTAAAGATTGCTTGGAAAATGAGATTTTCGTAAGCCCTGAGGTTTTGTACGAGTTGTTGCACAAGAGGGGATCTGCTCCAGATAGTGGGCACTTGAGATATTCAATTGGGTATGGCTCTGATGTATGGTCATTGGCCTGTGTTCTGCTGAGGCTTCTTATTGGAAATGCGCTGCCTCGGAATACCTTGGAAATGAATGAAGAAAATGGCGGTGATAGCTCAACTAGTTATGTGTGTTGGGTGGAGAAAGTTAGTTCTGTTTTGGAAGACAAACTAGGCTCTGAGTATCTGTCACTGAGGAAGACTCTTTGCAAATGTTTGGAAGTCAATCCAGGAAACCGTCCAGATGTGGTAGATGTAAGGAAGTGCATTCAGGATATGTTAGCCAAACCTCAATTTGAGTTTCTGGGCAACTTGGAGGTCACAATAAGTAAGGACAGCACAGGTCGATGTTTGGTTCTAGGGGAGCTGTGTCTGTTGCCTAAGGAAAGGTCTAATGAACCGAGAGAATATGAGTTGCGGGAGAAAGAAACTGGCGATCAACCAAATATTGTTCAAGATCGAAAAGACAAGTCTGATGAAGACTTTGCTGCTGGCTTGTCTAAGGGACTGACTGAACTCAAAGATCTGCGAGGCCATCTAGATTGTGTCAGTGGATTGGCTGTTGGGGGTGTGAATTCTAAGTTTATTTTCTAACTTTTCTATTTCTACTAATCTTATTTCATGATACCATTTTTTTAATGTTTGGGTGCAAGATCCTTAGGACTATAGTTATGGGGTGTATAATAAATCATTCCATTTTGATATTGAAGTGGATTGAAGTGTGCTTAGGCCTTCAAATAAATGATAAGCAAGTTATCTAATAATTGACACTTGGCATGGACTTGATTGTTTGAATGCCAGGTGAATGTGAGGCTTTTGAATTGATTTGGTCATAGTTTCTCAAGCTTTCTTTACATTGCATTAAAATAATTTTGAAACCACATGTTTTAATGGAACTTATAAACTGGCCCTTATTTGGTATCTGCCTTTAAGCTGCTTTATTCTAAGTTTCACTTGTAACTGTTATGATCTGTTAGAAGATGTGGTGATTATGCAATGCAGAATTATATTTCGTTCTAATGAGTATTTGTTTTTGCAGGGGGGTATTTGTTTAGCTCCTCGTTTGATAAAACTGTTCGTGTATGGTCCTTGCAGGTAACAATTTTAAAACAAAATGATGTGTCAATGTTTTACTGGGCACATTTCAAATAGCGTTATCTCATTTATAATCTTGGCATGAGTATCCCTTCATTATTGTTCCAATAAATGCAGCAGAATTAGAAAAAATCTGATATTTTCCAATAAATAGTTCTTCAGGTTTTTCCCCCTAATGGAACGCCAGTTAGTGGATACCTTCTGATAAATATTTAATGATAATAGCTAAATAAATAAAACAAGAGAGAGGAAAATAGTTGGAATATATATTTTTTTTCCATTTGTGATTAACTCTAAAAACTAAAACTTGCATACAAAGTCTAACTAATTAGGTCTGCTCTGAAGTTGTTGAAGTTGAATTTCAATATTAGAATTCTAATTTATAAGACTGCATCAGGCATACTTCCTTTAGATTCTCATATACTCTTCCTACCTGGTGCTATGTAGAATTATTGCATTCTTTGTCTTACACGGGTAAATAAAATATACCATCTTGAATGCTAGATTGTTATTCAACATCAAAGCATGATTTATGATAATTACAAAGTTGGAAGGCCCATGATATTTAACTACAGATTAGTGTGGTTGTTATTGTACAAGCTGTTTCACAGGCTCTCAGCTATAATGAGCTTTTTCTCATTTACCATAAATTTTATGTAGGACTTTTCTCATTTACACACATTTAGAGGTCATGAGAATAAAGTCATGGCTCTAGTTTATGTAGATGAAGAAGAACCACTGTGCATAAGCGGTGACAGTGGAGGGGGCATATTTATTTGGGGAATTACTGCCCCTCTTAGGCAAGATCCCTTGAAGAAATGGAATGAGAAGAAGGATTGGCGTTTTAGTGGCATCCACTCCTTGGCTGTTTCCAAAAATCGTTCTCTTTACACTGGAAGTGGAGATAGAACAATCAAAGCTTGGTCACTAAAGGTGAGTTTTTCACTTTCTTTGTTTACTTATTTGCTGCCTAAAATAAAAGCTTCAGTGGTCAATGCATGCTTTGGGTTTCTATACCTTTTCCCAGGATGAAACTTTGATATGCACAATGACTGGCCATAGATCTATAGTTTCCACGCTTGCTGTTTGTGATGAGGTTCTTTACAGTGGTAGTTGGGATGGTACAGTTCGGTTGTGGAGTCTTACTGACCACAGTCCATTGACAGTTCTGGGGGAAGATACGCATGCAGAGATGAAGTCTATCCTGGCTGTTACAGTAGATAGGCATTTGCTTGTTGCAGCACATGAGAATGGATGCATAAAGGTTTCTTACTTTTCCAGAATTTTTCCCCTTTTGAAGATTAATGATGAATTTTGTAGCCCACTTGAAATTAAATATGGACTTGATCCACATAATCAACTCCTGTCAATATTGTGTAACATCTCTTTTATCATTTGTTTGTTTAGGTCTGGAGGAACGATGTGTTCATGAATTCCAAAACATTGCATAATGGGGCCATTTTTGCGATGAGTATGCAGGGAAAATGTCTTTATACAGGAGGTTGGGACAAAAATGTTAATATACAGGTAGAAATGCAAAATCCCTATGCTCTTTTTGGAAATTATATAGCAATTTGCTCAGCTTATGATATATTGTTTATTCAAATAGCATAGAAATTCATTGAAGAAGTTAGTGGATTGTAGGAATTATCTGGAGATGAATTTGATCTGGACGTCATAGCATATGGATCCATTCCTTGCAGTTCTGTTGCAACAGCTATATTATGCAGCGAAGGAAAACTGTACGTTGGATATGCTGACAAGTCTATTAAGGTATTCATTCACTAATAATTTTTAAATTCAGGCTTCGACATGTCTTTTCGTTTCTCAGTGTTAAAAGAGCTAGTTTAAGTGTTGCTTTAATAGAACATTTGATATAAAAAAAGTCACAACTCACAGGCTGTAAATTTTGTTCATTTCAATAACATTTCCCCTTTCACTTGTTTATGTGTCTCTATAAATGGAAAGGGAAAATACTTCGACCTGGAGCCATTTAGAAATTGCTCTTTTCTCCCCACTCAATAGAAGAGAATACTTATTTTCATCCATACCGATTATAGGAATATGATCAACCAGGAAGTATTGTCTTTTTCACATCTGAATTATTTGTCAAAATGACTTATTATTGTGTTCTAGAAGGAAAGTCAATGTTTGACAAACATCTGTTGAGTGCAAAACACTACCAATTCATATAATGGTTGAGTTTTGATTTGGTATAGGAAATCGTCCATTACTTAAAAGAAAAGTTGATGAAAATATACATATGATAAATTTCCGCCTCCTCTTCTATGGTATGTTTGGAAAAGAATAAATATAGTAAAAAGGAAAGAAAACACAGATAATGACGCAACTTTTTTTGTTTGGTTGAAGAGACCATGGAAAGAGAAGAGAGAGAGAAAATTTGACTTAGAAGCAAAAATTCAAACTTTACTTTCCTTCTTTTTTTCTCTTAGTTTCTTTCCACTATTACCAGAACAGTGTAAATGTTTACCGGAAGAAAAATCTTTGGAAGTGTATGTTGAGCTGTTTCGGGATACCACAGAAATCGCCCCATTCCACCACAGGTCTAAATGCATTTCTTCTGTTGAAATATGTTGTTAAAATCTAGATTCTTTAGCTTCACGAGCAAATTTTAAATCTACATACCTTGACACAGAGTTGATAGAATATAAGATAACTTTGAATTTGAAGTTTATAACATTACTTGTTATCACTGCATTTCTGTATTTTATTATTCTTGTGAATCTTTAACACTCAAAGTTATTATTTGATTTGATTCCTCCAGGTTTATCTGTAACTGTAAATAAAGAGTTTGTCGGGTGCATGTGCTCAACTCATGGTTTGATTGCTCAAGTTGCAGCCAAATATTTTGATTTTTCTGAAATTATGCATCATCCTTGTGATGCTCGGTTTTGGAGTGCTTATTAGTTCACATTCGACACCAATGCAGATATGATCCAAGTGATACTTGAAAGGTGTTATGTACATATTTTAAACTATTTCTTTCTGGGGCTTGATTCTTGAGGTTTGTATATATCTTGAAACTATAGCGCCGTATACTTAATGTAATCTATATCATAGTAAATCAGTTAAGATTCACGACACATGTCAAGTTTCAGTGCAAATTTTCCCGCCAGTTAGTTCTACCTTTTCTTTTTCCTATTTTGCTACAAATGATTTCGTTGGTTTATATGTCAATGTTTTAAAATGGACCTTTCACTGAACGGTTAAATTACTGCTTCAAGTTCAATGATATAATGATATTAATGAAATTAATATAATAACTAAATAAAAATAATATTATAGTTATATGATATTAAAAGTTAAAATAGAACATAAATTTAGTTTTTTAACATTAAAAATAATATAAAATTTAACACAAACTATGTAATTATATTTAAATTTAAATTTTTAGTAATATTTATCAATATTTGTTAATAATAATGAGATTATTATTATAATAAAAAGAAAATAACAAATAATTTAGGTTGTTTTTATTTTTTAAGGAAATAATATAAAAGAATGTATTGTTTTTTTTATTAAATTAGTTAAGATAGATTTTGGTTAGTTTTTTTTACCTATGTTTAGATTAATTTTGTGCTTTCTTTGAAGTGATTATCTGGTTCATCCGACTAGTCCAATTTCAAAACAGAGATTTATATCTAATTATTCACTATTCCTCGTGTTTTGTTTTTTAACTTTTTGGAAGTAAACTTTTTCATTTTGTCTATCACTCACCTTCAAAATTTACATTACCCTTCTTCTCCCAAATACTTATGATAGCGATTAAGTTTGCTATATCCCTATACTTGATTAATCTTTAAAAAAAAAACCCTTAACCTAATGTTTTAAAATCAAAAGTATTATTCTGTCCTACACAACTTTACAGTAGTATATAAATAAATAAGAAGACTAAAACATGTTAAGTAAAACTAAAAGATTATGTATTAATTTAAAAATTGATGA
Organism: Macrotyloma uniflorum; assembly: GCA_016859785.1. Taxonomy (NCBI): domain Eukaryota; kingdom Viridiplantae; phylum Streptophyta; class Magnoliopsida; order Fabales; family Fabaceae; genus Macrotyloma; species Macrotyloma uniflorum. The sequence goes on from BDMB01000001.1 coordinate 4,383,871, forward strand.
TAGATATACATATGAATTTTTAAAACATCTTATTAACATATTTTTAAATATATATTTAATATTTCAAACCAAGTACACACTACATTTTTTATTAATTTATTTTTTCTTGTCTCTTTCACACCACAACCAATTAATCTCAATTTTAACCCATTTCTTATTTATTTCTCTTCTTTTCCTTTTTCTTTCTCTCCCTCAATTTACCAAAGACATAAAGTGAAGAAGACCATTAAAGAAACATGTCAATAGAAAAAGTATGATGATGAATCTATTTGAAACATAAAATAATATTAACTGTGCAAAGACTTTACTATATTAAAAAATGTGAATAAAAATAATAACCTCCATTTACTTTTATGGGTATTATTCATAATAGAATTATGATTCTAATAGTAACATTTTCTGAAACAAAAATTTACAAAGAATAAAATAATATAAAAAGTACTCCGAAAAGTTTGTTTCTCCTTCACTATGATTCATCCTCTGGGGCAGTAATAAACTCCACTGAAGAAAACCATGGTATGCTAAGCTCAATTGCATATGCATAACCCCTTGAAGTTGGAAACGCCAACACACCTTTATGGCCGCACTCTCATATCCACCTTTCTTCGCCCTTCAGAGAATCACTTCCACCGACGCCAACGCCAATGCCAACGCATTCTTCATTCGCTCGCGTCCTTCTGTTCCTCCCTGGCCTCGCCTGCGACGACGTCGTTGCGCACCCGTTCTTGTCACCGTCGCCTCCGTTAAGGTGCGTTTCCGCTCTGCGCTCGCTAACTGTTCGACTAATTGCCTTAATTACTTGTAACATCACTTTCTTGCTTGTAGGAAAATCTCGGTCGTGTTCAAAAGCGTTTCACCGACTTCACGAGCTTGAACTATTGGGTTGTTCGTGACTACTACCGTCTCGTGAACTCCGTCAACGCCTTCGAGCCTCAGATTAAGGCGCTCTCCGATGAACAGCTGGCCGCGAAAACCGCCGAGTTTCGCCGCCGGCTCGCGCGAGGGGCTACGCTTGCCGACATTCAAGCTGGTTCGCTACTCTTTTACGCTGTTGCGTCATTGTTCGATTGGTCTCTGAACTGTCTTTGTAATTGAATTTGTAATTAATGTTTCAGAGGCGTTCGCTGTTGTTCGTGAAGCTGCATGGAGAAAACTTGGAATGCGCCATTTCGATGTTCAGGTCTCATTCTATCATTGTCTTGCATGTGTGTATCACTTATAATGTGCTGTTTTGCATGATTGGCTTGGACTCACTCACTACTAGGTCACTGAGTGATGAATTTTGTTGGTGTTAGATTATTGGTGGGGCGGTGCTGCATGATGGTTCCATTGCTGAGATGAAAACCGGGGAGGGTAAAACCTTGGTTTCCACACTAGCTGCTTATCTAAATGCCCTGACCTCCCAGGGTGTTCATGGTATGTGTTACTGCCAACACTCTAGAAGCTCGAATAGCTTGGGGAATTTCTTCAGGTGCCAGCACCTGGCTTTTTCAAGAATAATTTTCTCTAATTCTTGATTTCTTTGCAGTGGTAACTGTTAATGATTATTTAGCTCAACGTGACGCTGAATGGATGGGACGTGTTCATCGTTTCTTAGGTCTCTCTGTCGGTCTTATTCGGGTATCTTTATTTTTCTCTGGTGGTGGTAAAATTTGTTTTCATCTACTGTGAGTTTGGCGGTGGGAGAGATTAGAACCCTGATTTAATGATGTAATGTACAAATGGGCTGGGTCTAGTACTGAAGTTTTTTATCAATTAATTTATGAAAACGCACTGCTTGAACTTCTTTTAGCTTGGTTATCTGATGTTTGCATGCACAGAGAGGAATGAATGCTGAAGAACGGAGAACCAACTATAGATGTGATATAACATATACCAATAATTCGGTAATTACACTTGTCAGTTACTTATATTGTTTTTTTTTAGTTGTACATTTATTTTTTTACTTATATTCTTTTCTTTTCTTCCTTTTTGTCCCTTTCTTACCTTAGGAGCTTGGCTTTGATTACCTGCGAGATAATCTTGCTGGAAATCGTGAACAACTTGTAATGAGATGGTAGTGTGTATTACTTGGGTAGAACTAAGTTGTTTTGATCTTGTTCTTTTGGTTTGGAATATGTTTGGTTACTTGTGACTATTCTACATGAAAGCAGGCCAAAGCCCTTTCATTTTGGAATCGTTGATGAAGTGGATTCTGTCTTAATTGATGAAGGAAGAAATCCTTTGTTAATCAGTGGCGAGGTAAGCTTCACATTCATTTTTTACTTTTGCTTCTTGTGGTTTGCTAAATTAAGATCATCCTCTTCTTCCATACCCAGGTTGGCAGTATTAAAAAGCATATTTCAACTGCTCAAGCTCAATGATAAATGATTTGCTTCTCCTTCTTTATCACAGGCTAGTAAAGATGCTGCACGGTTCCCTGTTGCTGCAAAAGTAGCTGAACTTCTTATACAGGGCATTGTGAGTACATTCTGTTGCACTTCATTATGTCATTTACTCTGTTTTTCTCCCTTTTTCCATTCTGATCAGTTTATGTATGTTTATAGTTCTGTACACTGATTTCATTTTATTAACAGCATTACAAAGTGGAGCTTAAAGATAATTCGGTGGAGTTGACTGAGGAAGGAATTGCTCTTGCTGAAATGGCTCTAGAAACTAACGACCTTTGGGATGAAAATGATCCCTGGGCCAGGTGAATATTCTTATACTTGAATAGTTTGTTGAATTAAGCAATGTTCCTTTCAGTTTGCTTGGAGTTTACTTGTTTTGTAATCCCAATGGTTGTTTGGGGAAAAGTAGGTTGGCATTAATGTCAGCATATCTTTATTGATTTTTTCCATTATGTTCTCTCTTTTTGATGAATGGTATAACATTAATATCACAATTACCTGCTAAACAGTGAATTACAAGTTAAATTTGTTCCTTTTCTTTTTTAATGATAAATGAATTTATTCAGTAAAAAATAATAATATTACAAAGGGAAAGGAGGATAAGACATCTTCCTTAAAATAGAGAAAATAAAATGAAAACAAAATCGCAAGAAAAGTTAGACATTAATATAGTAAAACCATCTGATCCCTCAACATATCTGTAAATGACACCCCTGTAAAAAGATCACGTGCTTTATATTTTTCTATATTTTACAACTTATATTTGTAATCATGAATTTTTGGTAGCATACTTTGCTAGAGATTAGACTAATTTATCATAGTCATCATTGTTATATTAATTTAATACTGGCTTCTTTATGTGATGTTTCTGGCTAACATGTTGGAATTGGAAATTCCTATCCAATCAGTTACATATGAGTAGTAAGAGTTGAGTTACTGCAGATTTGTGATGAACGCTATAAAAGCTAAAGAATTCTATCGTCGAGATGTGCAATACATTGTCAGAGATGGGAAGGCTTTGATTATCAACGAGGTAATAATTTCAAGGTTTCTTTATGCTTTCAATATTATGTACCTTTTATTTATGTATGAAAGCAAAGACTGGTGACATAACATGACACAGGGACACATGAAATTCGAACAGTTATATTGTAGGACACAACACAGTCACACAACATGAGTAACATGACTTTTTGTTGGGCATACTGGTTGTCAATGCAAGGTTAATGGAGAAATAAAGTTATTTTTTCTCCTTGGTTCTGAATTTAGTAGATTTTTAAATTTTAAAACTGGACATTTGGAGGACAAACATCAGTTCTGTATTGTAATTCTTGGCCCCATGACAGTTCTTTTGCTTTTGAAAATTCATCTTAGGAGAAACTCTTGTGGCTACAACAAGGTGCTTTGCCTTTAAAGATTCAGAGTGGGGGTTCAAGGACAGCAATCAATCAGTTGAAGTAGAGAAAAATTTACCGATTGATATCCTAGAGGATTTATATTTAAAAATTGAACTGAGTATATATATACATACAATTAGTGTATTTTGTTTTACAAGCTTTTCTTGTACTCTGAAATTTGAGTTGCTACTGTAGTTCATTTTTTTTCTAAATTCACTAGCAGTAACCCTTGGATTTTACAAATTATGCATTGTCTGTGTAGAAGTGTGAAAAAACTTGATGCTTTTGTGTATATACTTGATGTGCATTCACTTTGTATGAGATATGTTGATTTCAAACAGATACAGTGGAAACTAGGGTATCCTAGGGATCTCTTTAGAATGATAACAACTGTACTAGGGACTAGTGATTGTCCCCCCTTGCCCATTGCATGCACACATTTGCCTTCTGATTCATGAAATCGTTTGGCGTGATAGTTGAATTTTATTTAAGATGACATGCCTCAGCATTGTTACGTGGACGACACTGTTATGTTATTTAGGACAGTGGAAGGTTTATGATATCAATATGCTAGGTTAGTTTTTTTTTTAATGACCAAGGGTAGTGTTAGATATCTCATATTAACTATTAATATAGCAAAAAGTAATGTATGCAAGTGAGGGAACCCTCACCTTAAGAATTAGTTTTTGGGGTTGAATTACTCAAACTCGATAGTATTAGAACTTAGTGTAGTGGTTGTTATTCCAATTGTCCAAACCTATAAAGTTCATGTTTGAGATGTTCAATTTTTGGTTTAAGGGGTATGTGTTAGAGATTGGATAGCACCCAAGTATACGAGGAACTCACCCTTAAAAGCTAGCTATTAAGGAGGGAGAACCAGACACTTAAATACTCCAGTGAACACTTCATACTCTCGACATGAAACTTAGGCATCCTATAATACCTATGTCCTTATCAACATCTCACATCGATTAGTGATATACAACATTTAACAGAATTAAAAACCATGTACACCTTGCTTGATTTGTATGATTTCTCAAACCAGTTGTACTGTTAATATAAGATAAAACTGGAGGATGTTTGGAAAACTCTACCCAACCCAAATGCAAGTTTTTGTTTCTATATACTGTAAAATAGGATAGCAATATTCTACAATGTGATACAGGGTTGTGCTAAATAACTCAAGCCTGAGCACATTAAACATATGCATTCGCTTAATACTTCAACAGTCAATATGCTTGGGTAAGATATTTTGTCAAGGACCTACTGTCCCAACAACTTATTTGGTAGGTGATACATTGAATTAACTTTTTATAATATAATCTCTAAGATACTCCCTCTATGGGCCTGAATTCTGGACTGCTGACAAGCTGACTTTACCTTGTGCTGAATTTAATTTTATTATGAAGAATAGGGGTAGCAGGAATTAAGTTGATGACAATTTGGTCATTAGAGGCTTTGGTGCCATATTGAGGACTAAATATCCCATAAGTAATCAGTTTGAACCAAATGAATAATTTTATATCTCGAACATTATTGTTCCTTGTATTTTTGGGAACAGTGTAAGTCTTTCATTTTCATTTAATAATCAAATAGATAATTTTTCATTTTGTTTTGTCTACTGAAAGTTTTCTTAAGAATCTGATGAAACGATAAACCAAATTTTGAAAACTTCTCAGCTGACAGGAAGAGTTGAGGAGAAAAGGAGATGGTCTGAGGGGATTCACCAAGCTGTGGAGGCAAAGGAAGGTTTAAAGATTCAGGTATATAACGGGGTTCTTTGATTTTTTTTTCGTATCTTGACAGTCTTATCATCATACTTAATTGATTCTAAATTTCAATGTTGTAAACTTGCACAGGCAGATTCTGTTGTTGTGGCACAGATCACATACCAGTCATTATTCAAGCTCTATCCGAAGTTGTCTGGAATGACTGGGACTGCCAAAACAGAAGTAAAGATTTATATAGTTCTGACATTGCATTCAAGTTGTCATAACTATTATGATTTGTGCTTTTATGAGTTCTTGATGGTTGTATATATCATTGCAGGAGAAAGAGTTCTTAAAAATGTTTCGAATGCCAGTCATTGAAGTGCCCACAAATCTTCCTAATATTCGAAATGATTTACCAATTCAAGCTTTTGCTGTATGACATTTAATATTTATTACTGTTGTTTCTTATGTATCTGTAGTTTCAATACAATCATTTTTCCATGAGAACAAGTCATTGCTTTAATTAAGTGTATGATTTTTCTATTAATATATTATTCAAGACTGCCCGTGGGAAATGGGAGCAAGTTCGCCGAGAAGTTGAGTATATGTTTAGACAAGGTCGACCTGTCTTAGTTGGGACAACTAGGTAAGTATTATAGCTATTATAATGGATGTTGTGTATCACTGAAACATGTTATGCATTCTTTTCAGTACAAATGATCAGTACAAATACTTCTTAGCCTAATGCTCTGGAGTCTGAAACACATGATAGGCACAATTTAATAAGACCTCTCATATATGCTTGCCATTTCTTCATGGGAATCTTGTTGGCAGATATATGCACAGGGTTTGGAGGCTTATGTTACTACTTGAACTTACTTGTCATGTCTTTTTGTACCATTTAAAATGGATATTTTGTTTGTACTTTAAATTTATGATTCCTTAGCTGTCATGAAATTGCTTTTATAAACAAATAATTAGGGATTACACTGTTTATTGTTGACTGTTATGAATTGTGCATTAACTTCATGTTTTTAGTGTCCATATTGATAAGAGAAAGCATTGAATAAACATCAAATGCTTTGCTGTGAAATTTTACTTCTATTATAGCCTCAATGTTGATGATTAATCCATGTTGCCAACTGTTAATGGTTTTTTGTGGCAAGCGAACCAAGACTATTGTAGTATATTAAAATAAGGGTTATCGTATCACAGGGACTTGTAAGATAATTATAGTATATACTATCCAATTTAAAGCTTTAGTAAAGAACAATATATGAAAGATATGCACATAATGATACTCATTTAATTGATGATTTTGTGAAATAAAATCAAACCGGGCAAAGATAAAATCCATCAAGAGAAAGACTGTTGTGATTGAATTTCCTTTGTTTCACTCAAATGATTCCAGAGATTGTATAAGTATGACTCAACTAATCAATGTTATGGAGTTCTCTAAATTTATTCTAAATCAATTCCTTGTATTTAAAAGTTCTAAGGATGATAATTCAACAAACGATTCCTTAGTTTATCAAGGTATCCTTGCTTTAAGTTCAAGAGTTTAACCCACTAATAGCTCTAAATCTATTCCTAACATTTAAAGTTATTAGGTGATATAACAGACGAATGATCAATTCGTCTAAAGCATTAAGATATCATACATATAAATTAAAAGGAATATAGGAGAGTTTGACTGATTTCATTCAATCTCAACAAAAATGGACTTCAGCTACTCATGGTGATGAGTGTCAATCTCAAATTACAATGGAAAACGAGTTGAAGAAGAAAGAAAGTTGTTGAATCTCCTATTACTAGGTAGTTCTTCAAGTTCTCTTCCTTCTCTCTCTTTTTGAGCCTGATCTTCCCCACTTTTTTTTGTTCCCTTTTCCTTTCATATCATCTCTTAATTAAAACAGAGTGGCTGGAAAGAGAGTGAACTGCTTAACCTTGGCAAATGGCTGAGCAGTTTGGAGAATTCTTCATGCTGAAGAAAACTGAACTGCTGGGCGCTTGTTGCATGGCTGAGTGCTTTAAGGTCAGACTCAACTCTTCTTCCTGGACCCAATCTGCTCAGTGCTTTGCCAATGGTTGAGCGGTTTGATTGAGTTTCAAATCCTTGCTTCTACTTCTACTCGCTCAACGCTTTCCCAAAGGCTGAGCAGTTTGATGAGCTTCCATCTTGTCAAATCTCTTTAAATCCTGTAAGGTTAAAATTAGAAGTTAATTAGTTCAAAATCCATCAACTCTTCACAAAACATATTATTTACAAGACCTTTTGATTTTCAATAAAGGGGTTAAATAACAAAATATTCAAATAAGTCAAGTAAATAAGTGTGCAAATATTAGATAAATATGTACAAAATAAACACTTATCACCAACCCAATCTACTGGGAAAAATCTTGTTTGTTAGTGTTATAGTGTGTCCATATCTTATTATTTGCTGTTCAATTGATCAGGTAAAATTTACATTCATATGATCTTGAATTTTTAATAGAAAATCGATATATTGAAAAAAAAAAATGAAATTTTAAATTATGATGGCACAGTTTTTGCCAGAAGTTATTACTTTATTAGAGAATAAACCATTATTAGGTCTGTTGTTGACAGCTTAAGCTTTTAGTGGGTGTAGTTGTTGAAATGGGGAAAATTCAGCTGACAACTTAATCTTTGTCCATGCTTCAGCCCAAAATGGCTTTTGCTTGTGGAGGCAACCCAAGAAGGGCCACGTCCATGTTTCTAGTGACCCCATACATAAATTTGTGGGAGATTTGATTCTTGACAACCATCTTCTCTTTTTGTTACATTGTTATTGTACGAATGGAATTTAATTTGCTTAGCTTTTGATGATTACGTGTCTTAGCATTAGTGTATGTCTTTTCAGTGGTCTAGTTTAAATCTTGCTCTTCTTTACCTACATTTGTTTAAATTAAGCCACCTGACTTCATCATCATCATCATCATCATCATCATCATCATCATCATAGTTATTTATTGTATCTTGTCATCATCATTTACATTTGATTCTTTACTTGTGTGGGTTATATTTACACACATGTTTGTACAATGTACATAAGCTTTTCCATTCTCTATAGTCGAGAGTCTTGTTACTTTGTAGATTGATTATTTTTCATACTTTTCCATATGCAGTGTAGAAAATTCAGAACTTTTGTCTGGTCTGCTTAGGGAATGGAATATTCCTCATAATGTTCTGAATGCTAGGCCCAAGGTTTGTGAAAATATAGGTTGCTGGTATCTTCAGAAGCATGTGCTTTTTTTTCTTCCGTATTACTCTGTTTCATTTATGAAGTTTTGCCTACCTCACTGGCCCTCTCCCACATTTAATTCAGTATGCTGCAAAAGAAGCTGAAGTTGTTGCACAGGCAGGACGGAAACATGCCATTACCCTCTCTACAAATATGGCAGGCAGGGGCACTGATATAATCCTTGGAGGAAATCCAAAAGTAGGTGTGCCAATAAGTTTTTTTATTTGTGGCTAGTTTCTGTGGGAACAATATGAAACCTAGCTTCAATTTGTATTAGTTTTTGTAAGTAGGTGGTTTTTTATTGGCTTAATTACACTTATGGTTCCTCTAAATTGGATTGTCTGATCTTTCTCTGAAGGTTTATTTGAGCCATTTAAGTCTATCTTCTAAAAATTAAGAAGATTTGGTTCCCTTGCTAGTTTTTTTTTCTACCCAAACCCCTCACATTCTCTTTTTCTACTCAATATTTACAAATTGAATTGATTTTTTCTTTCTTTTTACAAAACTCATCAACCAAAATATCAATTCCACCCAAAATGAAAAGGTTCTCAATTTCTCTTCTTCAAACCCTGATTCATATAAAATTCTTCAATTTTCATCAAGTTTCCACTCAATTTCTTATTTTAAAACTTTCAAAATATTCCAATTCCATTATACACCTCCAAATATTTAGATAGAATATAATCATTTAAAGTAGAAGAAAATCATTTGGGGGGAGGGGGGACAAATTTCCTTAATTTAAAATAAAATTGAAAACCAAAATCACACGCAACTAGAGAGACATAAAGTGTGACTGAGCTCCCACCCAACCATTTGGCATGAGTGGATCTAGGAAGTGAGTTCATGCATTTTCTTCGTTGTCTATGTAGATGCTTGCCAGACAAATTATAGAGGATAGCTTACTTTCATTTTTGACACGAGAGGATCCAAATGTTGAACTTGCAGATGAAGCTATTTCACAAAAGGTAATTCTGTCTTTTACTTATTGTATTTTAATTTTCTTTATCTAATCTTTCTGTTTTTTAATGAATCTTTTGATGTAGGTGCTTCCAAAGATAAAGGTGGGATCATCATCAATGGCCTTACTGGCTAAGACAACCTTAATGGGTCGGTGGTTCTAGTCAGGAAATTTTCTCTTTTCAGATAAAATTATGTTCATTTTAGTCATAATTACATGCGTTTAACTTGAAACTGTTATATTCTCTGCAACATGAATTATTCAGCCAAATATGTATCCAAAAGTGAGGGTAAAAGTTGGACATATCAGAAGGCTAAATCTTTTATCTTGGAGGCTATTGAAATGAATCTTTCATACAGTTTGGAAGAGCTGGAGAAGCTTGCTAATGAAGAATCTGAGATCTACCCTCTTGGTCCAAGTGTAGCACTTGCCTATCTGTCAGTTTTGAAGGATTGTGAAGAACACTGTTTGCATGAAGGTTCCGAGGTAAAAAGGCTTGGGGGTCTTCATGTGATTGGTACATCTTTACATGAGTCCCGGAGAATAGATAACCAGGTGGGTACTTGTTAGGATTCTCTTTTAAGAATTGAAAATGTTAAAGCCTAACAAGAAACATACACAGAGGAAAAAAATTCTGAATTTCCACTCTTTATTTCTGAAAACTCATTACAAGCCAAGAACCAAGGTATACAAATACCCCTCCAAAGGAGATTACTCCTTTCCACTGGAATCTGTCCAGTTTTACAACAATATTTCCCAAAAGTCCCCTCGCTACCTAAATGGGGTTTATTTTAAACATTTAATAAATAATTTTGCCTCCAATAAGATATTTGTTGGGGCTTCTTTAGAGTTTGGGACAATATACTGAAGTTCCTCTTATCTATTAAAAGTAACACCTCAATGATGGAAAACTTATCCTCTTCACCATATATATGAATAAAAATACATTATTATTACCCTTTGCATTTTTGTTCTCACATCTATTTACTCAACTTGTAATCATATTTTCTCTAGCTGCGTGGCAGAGCAGGAAGACAGGGGGATCCAGGATCAACACGATTTATGGTCAGGTATAAATAGTAGACTACTTTACTTGCTACTGCTGGTACTACTAATTGACTTTTATATAAATATAAGTCTAAACAGGTCTTGTCATTTTATACAGACCAAAGGGGGCTGATTCGTAGTCTTACTCATAAGCAAACTATTTTTTTGATTATTGGGCGCTATAATTGTTTTCAGACTAAATGTGGACTTGTGATCAAACTAAGTGGATGTTTGGTTTGGCGGCGTCAGATCAAACTAAATGTGGACTTGCTATCCAAACACCAAACCAAATACATACTAATAAGTCCACCAATATTGTAAATAGAAGAGAGACACTCACCAAATTCATTGGTTTTCATGGGTCTATACTAGTGGGAGTGTGTAACAGAATGTATACATGGAAACAAGGCATTGGAGTGTATACTAGTGAAATGATGGGAAAGGAAAGAAACTGTGATTAAGGAGATTGGAAAATAGTGGAGAAGATAACATAATTTTGAAGAGTGATTTGAAAGGTTAGGTCAGTGAGAGCAGAGTTTATGTATAAGATTTGATATTATTCTCTTTTGCTAGATTTTCTGCATTTCCTCTACTCAGTATCCATGTTCATTTGGAGGTAGTTCTTTTTCTTTTGCAGAGGGTATTTCATCTTTCTGTTCTATCATTCTCAGCATTAGTATCGGTTGTGATCCATGCCACATAAATGATAAACTTCATTTCGCATTGCTTTTTCAACTGATTTTGTTCTAATCCATTTGCATTTAAAGCCATAATATGTTCTGCTGGTGCTCCATGTTTTTCCAAGAGTTATTATTTGGTATTCATTCTTTTCTCTTTTCTGTTCTTTTTTCCTCTTCATATGTATTGAAATAATCTATTTAGTGACAATTGTTACGATACCAAATAAGTTTGTATAGAAAAGACAATGGATGATATGGATTATTCAATAATTATTCTGTATTTCTGTTATCAAATGGGGTTAGGGATCTAATTTCCCTATAGTATGTCAACTTTCCCCATTTTAGAATTAATCGGAAGTTGAGATTGCATGTATGGCTAAGTGGAAGGCATAGGAAAACCTATGATGATTTTGTTTTTTCTTTTTCTTACACTGTTATTTCTTAGTTTTGACTGCTATCAAGTCAGTACCTTAACAAAGGGGGAACCAACGGGGTTTATATATATAATTATAACTCTCAAAAAGTGGATTTAGACCTAATTCAAAATAATTATAACTCTCAAAAAGTGGATTTAGACCTAATTCAATCCTACAAAACCAGCTTTTAAGGTGGGTCTGCATTCACTTATAAATTAAAATTTGGTCATATATCTAGTCGATGTGGGATTTTCAACATATTCTCTCATGCCAAGAACTAGACATCTCGAGCATGGGGATAAATATTTGTGAATGGTTTGATAGCTGTCCAATAGTGAGTTGCTCCATAGACCCAATAAACCTAGTTAGGATAGACTTTAATACCATATTAAAAACTGGATTTAGGTCTAATTCAACCCTATTAAACTGTCTTGTAACGTGTTGCACCCATTTTTATATACTATAATTTGGCCATATCTTAAGTTGATGTGAGATTTCCAACAATAACATTGATATTTGACATTGATTGCGTAATATAGATAGGGAGCACATTTAGTGTGAAAATGAAAAAACATTTTAGGAAGAAAAATATGAACACATAACTGTCAACAATTAATGGAGAATGTTGATTATGGAGGAAAAATTATACAAAATGCATTTCCTTTATCCGTGGCATGAAAGAACTGTATATATAAATTACAGTTCTAGTTATTATTAGTTGAAGATTGTCATTATATTTTCTCATTTATTTCAGAGCAGATAATGAACACTTTTTTTAAGGACATTCTTTTTGGTTGATATAGTCTGAAAAGAATTGGAAGGTCAAATTAGAATTGAAGTTTCTGTATGTGAATTTGAAGTTTATTTCAATATACAAAACAGTTGTGATTAATATACTGTCATTTTTATTTAACTCTGGATCAGTGTCTTGATTTTTTTGCTTAAAATGGAAGAACCTTTAGTTTTATAGATGAACTGTTGAATACTCTTTGATTTGTAGTACTATATTTTGAGGGGAGTGGGATGACTGGGTGTTTGGTTTACTAATTAAGGGCTGGCAGCCAGTTCTCACACTATCTCATCATGTTATAGCTTGCAGGATGAGATGTTTCAAAAGTTCAATTTTGATACTGAATGGGCAGTGAGACTTATCTCAAAGATTACAAACGATGAGGATCTGCCAATTGAGGGTGATGCCATTGTAAAGCAGGTTATTATCTATTTATTATTTACATTATTATGATTGATAAGTAAATATTTGTCCTTAGAAGAATTTAGGGTGTGTTTGATTGTGTTCTTGTTTTTTAGTTTTTAAAAGTTATTTTTGAAACAGTTTTCAAAAACTAAAACTAATTAGTAGATAGTAGGAATGGGGGAAAGAAGATGGGATAGTGAAAACGAGTACATGAGTAATAGAAAACCGAATGTAGGAAACCAAACTAATGTAAAGATTTTGTAGTTCTTTTATTTTAACAACTGAAGGAAGTATTACTTTTGAAAACAACTTTCAGAAACTATTCTTATCAAATGATTTCTTTTTCTTTTTTTAAAAAACAGAAAACTGTTTTCAGAAACTCTGCCTTTCTCCTCTTTTCTTTTTCTTTTACTTTTTCATGACAATTTTCTAAGTAAAATATTGTTTTTCTTCTATTTACATTCTTACTTTTTCTTGTGGTCTCTTTTATGCTATGCTTGATGAATGTCATCTTTCCAATGCTAACTGGGCATCACATATTTATAGCTTTTGGCGCTGCAAATCAATGCAGAAAAGTTCTTCTTTGGTATTAGAAAGAACCTTGTGGAGTTTGATGAAGTATTGGAGGTATGTTTCGACTGTGAGGAGATATTTAAAAAACACAAGTTCCTGCTAGGTTATGCAGTTAGTTAGATGTTTTCTACTGTATAATAAGTAGCAACTTCTGTTTGTTGTCATATTATAGATTGATTCAACCAAGTAAAACTTAAATTGCGAATACTTTCTGGAATGAAAAGTTTATAGGCTTTTATTCCACGGCGAACTTTGTTCAATTATTAAGAATAACTTGCAATAATATCCGTAGTAGTCAATAGCACACGATTGCAATCACAGGGTAGTGGACTGGAGCGCCACCTTGCTACAATAGTGGGCAGAGTGGCCAATTGAGGAGGTTCAAATTTATTGTTAGTTTTCCCACGAGGCAGAGGTTCTGTAACTCCTGGCAGGCAAACCTCTAGTCAAAGATGTTTTTCTGTCCTAGTTTAGGGTTGCAGTAGCAACAAACACGTTTAGGGTTTTGGGTTTCAGTTTCTTTGAAAGAAGATGGTGGCTTGAAGAGTCACATATGGTAGAAAGAGGCTATGATTTGAAAAGGTTGAGTGGTGTTGGGCCTGCATCCTAAGTTGGGCCACTCCCCACCCCATACAGTCCTACAATTGAGGAGTTTTTTTTTATTATAATTCGTTGATCCGTAATTTGAATTAGTTCTTAGCAGTTTTTTTTTTTGTTATTTTCAAATTTTGAAATATTGTTTAGATAAAAAGAAATATATTAGATTGTTGTTTACATCTAGGAAGGTAAGAACTATTAGTATACATGTTTTGTTAAACTTTTACTCTCTATATATAGAGTCCATGAATAAAATATTGTTGAAGTTCCTCTGCATATCTCTTATCCTTCTAAAATATATTTTCTAAATATAAAAACCTACAAATTGAATACACCATAATATTTAAGAGAGAAATGCTATCGACATACTCTTTTGAATACACTTCTATTATTGATTGAAAATTATTGGTAATCACAATTTTGAGGGTCTCACTTATTTAGTGATTCTCACTCATGATTTTTGTAGTTTTCAATAAATTTTAACCAATAGTAGAAAGTGTGATAGACAGAATGTGTAGGTAAGCACTCCTATTTAAGAATATAGAAAAAATATTAATACATAATAATTGTATAATATATGATAGAGACAGATACATAACATAATAATAAATTAATATATAATGTAAATTTATGAATAAAAATTGTAATAATTAAGTAGAATTAACATAATAATAATCAGTAGAAAGAATATAAAACATATATAAAGCTGTATTAAGTTATTGAACAGACTAATAGTTTGTATAATTACACAATTATTATTTGATCTCTCTCTCACACACAAGACTCACCTTGTGTCAAAACTTTTTCATTTACATTAATAACTTTATATAATCAATCTAACTGTCGAATCATTGACATTATCTTTGTGTGGTAATGTATGTCAATTTTCACATAAATTAGACATTTGTAGGTCATATCTAGCAACGAACATTCATTTGTATTTTAAACAACACATTATCTATAAAAATGAAGCATTGGATGAAGTGGTAATCAGCTTTTAATTTGAATGAAATTTTGTAAACTTGATTTGCTTTACAAAATTATAATTTTAAAAGTTGGATTGCTTACGTTCATATTCTATAGTCAATTATTAAGTTGTATAGGTGTAAAAGTTTGCACTTGGCGTTAATAGATCCAACATACTACAATCTGCTAGGATTTGACACACATTTTCCTTTGCACACTTTGTCACTTGATTTCATTTGCTTCTTCTTACCAAACCCCTGAAAATAAATCTATAGAAATTGATAAAATGAACTAGAACAAACCAAATACTCTGATAATACCAAAAATAGTTTATTCCAAAGGAATCACTTAGATTGGCAGAGGAGAAACAAATTGGCACAATTTCAGACTCAATATTACACATGTTATATGAGCAAAGAGAGAGAGAGAGAGAGGAGAGTGAGAGAGAGAGAGAGAGAGAGCAATATGGGTCATCTACCCTTGCAACATGTCATTAGTATCAATAAAAGAAAGTTTTGACCTTAAAAGAAGCTTTAGAATTTCGAGTTGGCATATGAAAGGCAAACATTCACCTTGTAGGAGAATGTTTGAGAAATTGAAATTGATATTGGGAAAAAAAACAGTAGACTCAAGGTTCCATATTCTCATATCAAGATTAGACAAAAAAGGAGCATAGTCAAGTGAGGCCAAAAGGGGCTGAAGTTCGTTAGCTTATCTATTATTTAGGCTTCTTAAAAATATGGAGATTCCAGGAGCATACAGAACCATCCAAAGTAAGCAAATCTTTGATAGGAGAATTGTAAGCAGTAATGGACAAAGAAATCTAATAAAGGGACATCACCCTATTAATCTCCCAAAATCTAGTTTTTGAGCCATCTCATATTTATAAAGTAACCAGAATCATATAATTAAAATATCATTGAGAAATAAATTTTTGAGGATTTATGTGAGTCACATTCATGAATGTTTACGCTGTCGAGTAGAAACAGAAAAATTCATTCATATATATTTATCTATCTCAAATCTTTTAAAATACTTGTTAGATTAAACTTAAAAGTAGCAAAGCATGCTTTTTTTGTCCTTGAGTAAAATTGAACCCATCTATCTAGAACAGAATTGTGGAATTTATCTTGAAGTCTGCAAAATCGTTATCAACTAATATTTTTGTATTATTATTTTATAAGGTGCAACGGAAGCATGTTTATGATCTAAGGCAATTAATCTTAACAGGAGATGATGAAAGCTGTTCTCAACACATACTCCAGTGAGTGCCTTTAAATTCTCAATCATGCCTGTTAGAATTAAATGTTATATTTAAGCACATATATGATGAGTAGTTTAAGTTATTATTGCTACCTTGTAGGTGATTGTAAATTATTAATTAGCACTAAATTAGGAGATGATTCTGTTTGTAATTAATACTGTATATAGCACATGGTTAGACCCAGAATTTCACTGCAAACCTTCTAAATCTATAGTGCCTATCCATCCCATTTGATAATGTCTATCGAGGGTTATTGAAAAGCAGCCTTAATTTTTCTCACCCTTAACCAACCTTAGTTGTGGTCTCTTTGGAGGCTTCCTTAATTGAAACATCAAAAGTAGTGTTTAGTTCCATATCAACTAGAGACATGACATGAATAGAGCTTATAAAGCTTGAACACTTCTTACCTTATAACTCAGTTTTGTGGGGTTGAGTTAGGTCCTAAGTCCAAATTCTATGATGGAATCAAATCTTATTGTAGATCCACTGTTGGCCACCTACATTGGCACTCTCTAGGGTTGCAGCATAGATGGCGGTGGAGGGTTGCAAAGCTGCCTTAATTGCAGTCACTCCAATCCAGTCTTAGTTGCGGTCTCTTTGTGGGTTGCCTTGATTGTAATCTCACGAGTGGTGTTTAATCTCATGTTGACTATAAATGTAGATTAAAATGAGCATATAAAACATGTACAGCCTTCAAATTATAAATTGATTTTAAGATTAATTAGATTGTAAGTTCAAATTCTGTTAGGGATGATGAATCATGTTCTGTTAGGGAGTCCCAAATAAGTTCTAGTGTTATTGATACTGCTCACACACCATTTTTGTCATTTTAATCTTTAGTTATGTTCAACTTTTTAGTTTAAATTTTAATGGCCCTTGTGTTTCATCTATTTGATGTTGTATTTTATTATTCAATGTTAGGATGAAATTCATTTGAGGAATAGTCAGACTCAATCTTCCCAGCTAAATATCTATTCCTGATAGAAAACTTATACACTGATTTTATTATGTAAAGAGAGAAAATACAAAGAGATATTGAAACTCCGTTTACACAGAACCTATATATACAAAGCTCAGTTACAAACCATCTAACGACAAGCTGATCTTGACCTGGAATGTGTTGAACAACAAGCTGCTTGTTAGTAACCTTTTCTCTAACAAAGAAAACATCATGCTCCATGTGTTTGGTTTTAGCATGAAGAATAGGATTGTGAGCTAAATTAACAGCACTTAGATTTCCCACAAAACAATAGGAGTGTAATGAGAAACTGAAAGGTCCTTGAGAAGCATTTGAATCCATAATATGTCAGCTTCACAGCTAAGCACCTGTATTCAGCTTCGGTGCTAGACCTTGAAACCATTGTTTGTTTTCTTGACCATCAAGAAACCAAATTAGGTCCCAAGTAAATTACAACCCCTGAACTAAATCATCTATCATTAGGATCAGTTGCCAATCTGCATCACTGATGGCTCTAATAGCTAGAGGTTGATCTGGAATACCAGGGTGAACAAAGAGACCATAGTGTAAGGCCCCTTTAAGATACCTCAATATTCTTTTAACTGCAACCCAATGAGATTCAAGAGAAGAAGCCATAAATTGGCATACCTTGTTGACAACAAAACTTATTTCAGGATGTGTAATAGTAACACACTGAAGGGCACCAACAATGGACCTGTAGAAAGAAGGGTCTTGCAATAGATTTGAACCATGTTTAGACTACTTGGAATTCGATCCCATAAGAGATGAAATAGGCTTGGATTCAAGCATATTATTCTTGATCAGTAAGTCTATTATGTATTTAGCCTAAGTCATAAAAATAGACCCATTAGGTAATCAATGAACTTCAATACCAAGAAAATAATATAGGGAACTATTAGAATTATAGAGAAGGGAGAAAAGCAAAGAGAAAAGTTTAACAGTAAAGTGGCTAAGTATTATTATTTTACTGAATCAGAAAGGAGTTTCAGAATTCAAGTTCTGTACCTCATTCTTAGCCAGTAATGGCATTACACGCAAACTTATTTGTCCTCATACTCACCACCAAAATGGTGCTGTTAAGTAAAGAGAAAAAATACAAGGAGATACTAAGACTCTGTTTACAGAACCTATATATCCAGAGCTTAGTTATAATCCATCAAACAAAACAGTTGCACAAACTAGAGAAGTAACTAAAAATAGTAACAATCTTACTAATAGTAATAGTAAACAGAATAATAGAAACTAATAGTTGTGACAAACTAACCAACCCAATAACAAAGTCTAACTGAACACCTATATAAATCCAAGTCTATACTATTTCTTTGGAGCATGAACAATTTCAGTCATTGATATGAATCACTACCCTGGCCTGTAACAATATCTTTCGTTTTTGTCCTCGTTTTTGGCACTATCCTAATTGTAATTTCCTGTAATCATGAAGAACCCCAAGTTCTAACCCTACACTGTTAACACTGTCTTGATAATAACTTTACCTTCAGAATCTGAGTCATTGGGGCTCTCGATAAGTAATATAAAATGTGAATTAGATTATCACTTAAAGCACTGGTCGGAGATGAGATACACAAGAGTTAGCAGTCTTGGGCCTCTTCTTTCTGCTTATAAGTTATGACATATAATAGTATTAATCATTTATACCAGAAAAAAAAAACTGTTAATGATTCTGACGTGTGTCTAGAAAAGCATGCCGGTTAGTTTCGGTTTTTTTACTTATAAGGGTGTTGACTGTTAAGACTAGCATAGGAGTCACTGAGTTTTGGTAACTTTTTGTGATTGAGATTTATTCTTATGTAGTTATATTTCCTTTTCTACTGCTCTTTCCCCCCTTCTTTCTTAGATTTGTGTGTACTGCTTATAGGTACATGCAAGCAGTGGTTGACGAGATTGTCTTCAATAATATTGATCCGGTGAAGGTGATTCAGCTTTTCCTCTAGCATGTTGTATATTTCTATCCACCAATTCCTTTAATCTATTGCTTTGAATGGATTTTGTAGCATCCACGTAGCTGGGGTTTGAGTAAGCTCTTGAAAGAGTTCATGACTGTTGGTGGAAAGCTGTTGCATGGTAGGCTTGTTTGCTACAACTATGCCCTTAAATTTCATCTGCACAAATATATCGACCTCTTCATTTTCTGTGTTTGGCTCACTTTTACAATTTCTAATGATACGCTCAAATGGTTTCTGGCAGAATCTTTTGGAGGAATTAGTGATCACACTTTGCTAAATGCACTTGGGCTACTGAATGATGTGAGTTCAGTTGATATTGTAAACTTTTCCTTTCCAAATTTGCCAGTACCTCCAAATGCCTTCAAGGGAATACGCAGGAAGAGCTCTTCATTAAGACGATGGCTTGCTATTTGTACGGATGATTTAATTGGGTACGTTACATGATTTACTGTGGACTATAGAAGTTTAATGGAGTTAATACTCACTGACTGCAAGCGTAATGTAGGAATGGGAAGTATCAAACAACTTCTAATCTCCTGCGCAAGTATCT
Organism: Macrotyloma uniflorum; assembly: GCA_016859785.1. NCBI lineage: Eukaryota > Viridiplantae > Streptophyta > Magnoliopsida > Fabales > Fabaceae > Macrotyloma > Macrotyloma uniflorum. Next base: position 4,403,822 of record BDMB01000001.1, read on the forward strand.
TGGAGATTTTCTAATTGCTTCATATTTAAATGTTATTGAAGAGTCTGGTTATGATGAGAGACATGCAAAGGAAATTGAGGTAAGATATTCTATTCAACTGTTTTTTCTTGTAATTGCAGATTTGGTTGCCTGTATATTACTCACGTAAAGAATAGCTGCAATCGTACAGAAAGTAGTCTTAGTACCATACACGCATTATTTCATTTCAGTACAATTGCATCCAAAGAATTCAAAATCAAACACAAACATCAAAACATATTACTCATTTCGGTCTTTATTCTAAGTCACTTCTAACATAATCACATATACTGATAAAAGTAGTTATTTTGGTTGATTTTGTTGAATTTTTAGAACAATGTTACCCATGTACCAAATTTACTCGCATTATTAATGAATTTTAAGATTCTTTTTATATTCACATATTCATAATATTTAATAGTGGCAAACAAGGAAAAAGAATTTAATGCTTTATTGAAATTATAAAATGCCTTAGAAAAGGACCACCGTTTTTTTTTAAATTATGCCTTATATTAAGGACCACAGAGAGTATTTTCAATTTTAAGATTATCCATAAACACTTCTAGTAGAAAAAAAAACAAGATGAAAAATTGAAATAAATAAGCTAAAATTAACTTATGTACAAGTTATTTGTAAAGTTTTCTCCCAAAGCTTCTCTAAAATCTTATTTTTAACTTATGCATAAGCTAATTTAAGCTCAAGGAGAAACTTATTTCATTTTTTCTTCTGGAGGTGCTTCAAGATAAGTTTGTGCAAACAGATCCTATGTACTATCAACTGCAACTAGGCAATGAAAAATTGAAAATAGATCCTAGAGAACCATATTTGATATTTAATGACCTAGGAAGGATATTAACATAGAGCCCATGGAACAATAATAGTTAAGCTACTGTTTTACACCATTTGCTCATCAGTATTACCTACTGTTTTTCTTCTACCATAAACATCCACACTCAAACACAATGAAATTTTGATTGTTGGCAGTTACTTGGTGATACTGTGATAGTAACCATCCAACACAGTCAGCCTATGCTCTAAAGTAGAGAAGGAAATATTGACTCTTGCTCCAGAACTAATGAATAAAATTATCCCAATGGCTTAGTAATTAGTATTAGATACTGTTTTTTCCTGTGATAAATGCTCCTCCGTTTCTATTGATTTAAGGGGATCTGTACATGAACATGTGCTCCTTCCTTTGCTAATTTGGAGAACCTTTGATGTTTTTTGTCCAAATGATAAATTTTGCATTGATACCAAACATATGTGCATTATAAGATTGTTGTTTTCTATTATCTGTTTTGGCTCACTGTATTCTAGTTGCTGCTTGTTCACCCATCTCTAGGGAGTTTTCAGTTTCTCTTTCTTAAAAAGAAATGTTTATTATATTTAATATTTTTTGAATTACAGAGAGCTGTTCTTTTGCAAACTCTCGATTGTTTCTGGCGAGATCATCTTGTAAACATGAATAGGCTCAGCTCTGCGGTAATATGTCTTTTTCCTCTTATATTTTGGCCTTCTTAACTGCTAAAGGCTTATCTCAAGAGTTGTGGCAGGTGAACATTAGGAGTTTTGGCCATAGAAATCCTCTTGAAGAGTATAAAATTGATGGCTGTCGTTTTTTCATCTCAATGCTCAGTGCCACTCGAAGGTTAACTGTAGAAGCACTTCTGCGGTATTGGACATCCCCAATGGAATCCCAAGAACTATTTTTATCATGAAAGTTGATAATTCAAGAAAATTCTGCAAGGCCAATTTTTTTGCACAATGCTAATGGTATTTCAATTACTCAATTAGTTTGAATGCTGTAGATACGAAAAAGTTCCATGGCTTTAGGTGCACAGGTTCCTTCATCTCCCGGCAGTGTTATTCTTCTTCTGCTTTCTCAAAGTCACAAGGTATTTATACCTGAAGATAAGCGGACACCTTATTACATAGATATCACGAGGTAAAAATTTTTTTTAGGAAAAGTATATTTTCAAATCTTGTATTTTTTTTTTTTCAAATCTTGTATACAGTTTTCTAATTTTCGAAAATATCATTATTTATATTAAAATTTAATATTTAATGATGATTTTTTACTATTATAAAGTTAATCCAGTAATTAAATTTACACAATATATGTTTTTAGTCTTTTTTATATTTAAATTTAATATTTTGTAATAATTTTTTATTGTCATAAAATTGATAAAAAAATTAAATTCATATATATTTTTTAAAAGGTTGAGGATTAATTAATCAAATGTTTTTTTAAAATATAAGGACTAAAATAAAATTTAATAAAAAGTAGGAGAATAAAAATATATTTTAAAAAAATAATATTGGCTTTGATTGAAGCTGCGGGAACGTCTTAACTTTTTTCCGCTTCCCTTTTTTGACAGGCGAAGCAATCAAAGGAGCAGATCCTATTTATTTCAATGCCTTTGCTTAGATTACATTATTAAAATGAGTTTTGCAGGATGGACTAATGGTGCCTGGTGCCTGGTGCCGGGTAGTTTAGCAAGATCTACGCGTAATACGGCGAGCAAATGTCCCTTCCAGCATTTAAGTTATGCATAATCCAGCATAATAATTTTTCATTGGCATTGCTCACTGTCGATCGCGTTAGTACCGAAGTCATAGTGTATCATGGTTTATCCCTGTCAGTTTATACAAAAAATTACAAAATGTAAGCATGTATAGTGTATAATATAATGAATTACATTTGCAGTTTCATTCACTTCTCTTTTGAAAGTTATTTCTCTTCTGTGCTACAACTAGATAACATTTGGGCGCCTATTGTATCCCTGTACTAAACTTTTTTTTTTTATCATTAATAATAATAATAATAATAAAAAGAAGGAACAGACAGCTGATATTTGCGTTCTGGCGCGGGCTGCATATTAGAGATAGAAGTTTATGTAGGAAATATTGCATTACCCTTTCTCCATTAATTATTTTAGGAAGTAGTCTGTAGGTCAAGAGGATTAAAAATTGAACCATCAAAGTTATGCACAACTGTAAACGTAAGAGTAATGTGTGCAGAAATATCACAACTTCAAAACATTTATAAACTTATTCGTTTACTTCATTTTTATTTGGGAAATATCACATTTTTTTTACCTCATAATTTTATTCCCTTATTTGAAAATTTGATCTTTATTTGCTTTTTTGTTATTTTCGTCTCTTAAGTAAAATTATCCTTTAATATGGTTTCTATCACCCTCACTAATTGAACTATAGGACGTGACAGTGATGGTGATTACCTTGCACTAACGTGAATGCTGGGTAACTTAATTCGGTAGGGAGAAATAGAAACGAAATCAATTAAAATACTCGATACTTTTTTTTTTCATTTGATTTTGGTTTCAATTTAACTTCCTACTCGTAAGCCAACCCAAACTATTCTCTACACAATCTCACAACAATGAGGACATTGCATTGGGACACATACCACAACACAAATATTATTGCCAAACCACCACAAACTCCAACTGCAATAATTTCAAAAGCTTGTGGTTTTGTTGATAGGACAGAGCTTCAATCATGTTGTAGCAATGAAAATCTTTAATTGCATCGAATTCGTTCATGGTGCTGACATCTGATTAATGACTTTCGGTTATTGTCTTAGTTATTAGCTAGGAAGCACCTCACCTATCCATGTATATAATATTTTAGGATATTTTATTTATATTTGTGAATGAAATATATATGAAGTATCAATATTTTTATTTAAATATTTCACCGATATTTGTTGATAATTGAAGTTATTAGGGTTTGGCGTAGATGGCAAAGCATGGAAAGGGATAAGCAAGAATTTGTTGGTGTAGGGTAAATGTGTGTTGAAATTGGATAGAAGGTTCAATTAATGGTGACATGAGCTAGGAGGTAGCATCTTCAATGATTTTTACTTTGGGTGTATAGGAGAGGGGATATGCTTTGTCCTCATTATGGCTTGTGGTGGCAAGTCCCCACTGCTATGCTCTATCACACATTTACTTCTGCCACTGCCTACTACACCATTTTCTCATTATTATTTTCCATCCTCACTTTTTATCTTCTTTTTTTAATTCAATTATTCAACATGATTTCATTGTAAGTAAGTTGTAAACAAGGTTCTTAAGTTTGAATTTTTGTTTATACATGTTTTTTAAGTACTTCTTTAGTCTACTGGGTTTTCTTACTTTAAACTAAATTTCTTTTTAAAATTGATCCCCTCTGATTAAGAGATCAAGTTGTCAAAAAGAAAATTTATTGGATAAAAGGTGAAATTAAGAAACTAAAATACCTTTTGCAACATAAATAAGATATTGATATCAAGATATGATTGATTAAGTGAAGCAAGGACGGTATCATAAATAATGAGCTGAAGGTAAATATAAATAATTTGAGTTCACACCTAAACATGTTATAATGTTTGGATTGGCGATTAAAAATTTAAGTAGACAAATAAAGATAAAAATGATATTTTAAAATAATTGAAAGATAATATTTTTATTGTTACAAAAATAGTATGTGAAATACAAATTAAAGAGAGAAAATATTAAATATGTCTATTTCAAAAGTGAAAAAGAATATGAAGACTGAGTATTCATATTTTGGATCATTTTTTTTTTTTTACTATTATTTCAAATTATAGAAACGATTTTTAATCTTAGAAAAAAAAGAGCAATTTGTAATTATAGATATATATTGTATTTAATGTAATTATAGATATAATTTTAAAATTTATGCGTATTGCTTTAAATAAAAGCTAATAAATTGAAATGAAAAAAAATATAAATCGGTACATGATAAGAAGACAAAACTAGACATTTTTTATTATTAATATTTCTTAAAAAAAAACAAAAATATATTAAAATACGAATATAATTCTAAAACATGTACAATATAATTTTTTTTATGCTATCATCCAATTATATATGATCATACATTTAAATTTTTTTTTTTTGTTACACTTAATAATTACCTCATACACAAAATTAAACTCTTAAAATAATTCAAATATTTGTAAAGTATATTTAACACTTACGTGGATACCCAATAATAATAATAATAACAACATGGATTTTATCAGCCACATATTTTGGTTTCAAGCATTCTAAGACCAGCATAATTTCAATCTTACACAATTTGGAAATGAAAATTTCTACCAAAAAAGAAAAAGAAACTCTTGAGTAAAACTACAGTATGTAGCTCAATCAATCTTAACTTTTGGCAATGAGAGAGAGAAATAAAGATTGTTTATGTCCCTGTTAAGTATTAACTAGTTGAAGAAGCAATGTTATCCTTAAACAAAGATTAAGGTCGTGTTTGCCAACATTTAATTAATTGCTAATCCAAATAAACTAAAAAGAGTGTACAGATGCTAAATGATCTCAGTTTCGTGTTTAAATTTTTATCTTCATAATCAAACTCTAAAACATATAATTACATGATCTTAGAAAAGCACTAATCCAAATGAGTTAAATTATGAAGATTACTAATTATGGAATGACGTATGGAAGATTTGTCAAATCTGATTGTTGCAAATAAGTTTTCTTGCACTCTCTTCTTTTCTTATTCATGTTGCTGTCAAGAGATCCTTACCACATCCTTTATAATCAAAAATCACCTATCAACATATTTATAGTATTAACAAATATTTAAGGACGCATTTTTTTTTTAAATTTTAGTCATTTTTATCATAAGGTAAACTTCATTGTGAATTTATGTTTTTTCAGTTAATAACTAAAAATTGTGTCAAAAATATGTATTGAGAATTTGCAATTATTCTATAACAGGAAGTTATGTATTGACAGGGTTGACAGTTATTATGGTAACGATAATGTTAAATAAAATATTTTAAAATGTAAAATATTAATTATTTTGTAAATTTATTTAAGATTTGATAATCACATTATATTTTAATGAATTACTAAGAGTATTTTCATCTAGATCATCTATTTTAATTTAAAGTTGAAATTAATTATTTTTATTCTTCCTAAAAGAATATTTTTTTTACCTACAAACTAACATTATGTAAGTTTATAAGTTACTTTGACTTACTTATAAGCTAATTAGACCAATAAACTAATTTATAAGCTTTCAACTGCTTTCAGTTAACCAAAATTAAGAGTTATGCAATTTAATTAGTGTCATCGCATTAGGTTAAATTACTATTATGATATTATCGTTAATAGGATAAAACTAACCTATCTTTTAAGGGTTTAGGTGAAGAATATTAAAATTTAATAAAATCTTGTTCACAAAAACCCAACATCAAAGCCAAAATTCTTGTTCTTTTTAATTCCCACTTATTTCAATTTCTTTTACTTGTTATTAAATTATATATTTCATTGTTATAATTGTCGAAGTTAACTCTTTTTATAATTTTATGTCTTAAATATTATTATTTTTCCCAAATTTGCAAATTACGGTTCGTAACCCCATTTTCTGTCTTATAATTATCCAAATTATTTTTCTTAAATTTTATACTTTTATTTCATGATTTATTTACACTGTGTAGAAATCTATATTTTTAATATTAACTTTATTGAATTGCCAAAGTTTTTTTTAAGTTTTGAAATATTGTTTAACGTTATTTCATAAATGTATACGAGGAAAAGTGTTTTTATAAGGTTTTTTTAGGAGATAAAAAAATAAAAATAAAATAAAATTTTCATAAATTAAAATTAATTTATATATAAATTAATTTTTAATTTTTATAATTTATATAAACTAATTTTACTTTATGAAAAATTTAATTTAATTTTTTCTTCTACATGTAAATGGATAGTCTTATGTTTCTCTAATTACTATTGAAACAAACTTGTCATTTTATTAATTAAGATCATACGTCAAACCTACCTCTACAACTATATCTTTTCACAAATAATTTTATGACAAATACTTGCTATTGGCTAAATTTGATAAATTAAATGGAATTGAGATTTCAACTGAGTTGACATAGTAAGGTATAGATACTTACAAACTTAAATTTATGTGATATTAAATTAAGCATAAATACATTGATGTCGTATCTTTGCAATAAAGAGTTGAACAACATTTTTTTTTACACTTATCGTCAAATTTCTATTTCTCCTCACTCCTTTTTCTTTTACTTCATTAAATGTAAATAAGTGGAACCCTAATTACCCTTTGTCACCATCATCCATATCGAATTTTAAATACAAAATTGGAGTACATGAATTCATTTCAACGGTGTATATATATATTACATCTCATAAATAAATTTGTTTTTATTGAATATTAACACTAAGATCAAGTCTGATCAAGTATTTTAAAAGGTTTTTAGGCCACGTAATTTTTCTTAATTTTAGAACGTTTTATTCAAATTATATTTATTAATTATAATTCGACATTTAAATTAATATATATTTTAAAAATAATATATATGTTATAATAAAATTATTTAAAAGAATTTTGTTTTACTTTATTATTTATTATTTATTTATAATCTCATAAAATAAAATAAGTGATTAAATTTAAATTGACTAAACTTAAATTAAGATAGTAATTGATATTATTTTAATTTAATTATTTTATTTATATTTAAATAGTTCATAATTAAAATAAATTTAGGATAATTTAAAAAAATTTCAGATAATTTATTATTTATATTTAAATAATTTATAATTAAAATATATTTAATATTATTGAAAAAATTATCGAATAACCTATTTGAATCAATTGTTCATGACTTACATATTCCTTACACAAATTTTTGGAATCTATTTCTCTCTTTTCAAAATTTTAAATCAAATATAAAAAAAGAACGTAAAAAAATTAATTAATGGCAGGAATAAATGTAATAAATATAAGACACTGACAAAAAAAACTATCTTAGAGGTTTTAAAACTCTATGCTTGTAATAAGTTATTAAAATATACATTTTTTTTAGCATACGAAATTTCAAAAAGGTGTTTAATAACAATATATGAAATGTCAACTTAAAAAAAAAAAGTGTTACAAGTAGAATTCTCAAGGTTAAATGATCCATTGCATCATTAAATTGAGCAAAAAGTCTTTCTGGAGATTTTTAGACTCAAAGTTAAAACATTTAATATATATTATCTTATTTAGTGATACTTAAATTAACTGTTAATCTCGATCCCTCTAAGTTAATGTGTTCATTTTTTTATCCCACAAACTTAGAATCTTTTTATGTAAGATTCTGTAAATGGTTATAGTCTAGACAATTTATTGAACATCATGGGACCTGTGAATGTGGAACACACAGGATCACATGATTCTAAATGGAATATGCACTATTACGTAAATACCCATCAACTAGCACAGTGAATAATAAGGAAACTACAAATTTTCATTAAAAAAATCATAAAATATTAAAAATTCTAATAATAATTGTTTACAGTAAAAAAGTTTCACTTTTTGTCTTTCCAAAATATGTAAATTAAAAAAAAAAAAAAAACAACAACAACGAAAGGGTCATGACAAAGTAAATGAGAAAGTAACTTTTTCAACCCTCTACACTGAAACATGATCTGTTAAAATAGTTACACGACAATCAGAATATTGGTACTAACTAATGCATAATAAGTCATATAAATGTGGTGTCTAATTAAGAATATTATAGTTGACCTTGAATAAATAAGTGTTTAAGTTTTTTGTACCGTTATTTAATGACAGTGAAAAAAGTTCTTAAGAAAAGGAAGAAGTATTAGGCAGAATTAAATTTTAAAGAATGCATCCTTCACATGGAAAAAGAGTTGCAAAAAGGAATGGTGAGTTGGTGTGGTGTGGTATGGTAGCTTTTCCCTTCCATAATGGAGGAGACAAAACAAAGCAAGTGCCCCACTGCAGAGGGCATTCACTAAACCCAAATACATCACCTGCACCTACAGCTACTTCAGCAACTCTATGCAACCATCCATTGATTAGTTTAGCTTTACATATTCTCCCCTAAACTCACTTCTCACATGGAAAGTTTTTATTAATGAGTATTTAGGAAAAATCTCACACTAATTAAAAATGAGGTCGAACTATAATATATAAATAAGACGTAAACTTCATATTTTGAACCGATTTTAAAGATGAATTAGATCCGATAATCATTTTTTACATGATATCAGAGTCTGGTTAACAAGATTGTCGAACCTAAATTCAGTCACTTATTAAAATATTGAATCTTAGTTGACAGGTTGTTAGACCTAGATTGAGTCATCTATTAATAGATTATAATCCTCTTCTATATGTTTTGAGAAATCTTGATTGTTACAAAATTGTTAATAAGCCGTTATGTAGAGTTTTGATCGTTAACAAAATTGTTGGACCTATATTAAGAAAAGATGTTGGAAAAATCTCGCATTAACTAAAAATAAGGTTGAATTATTATATATAAATAAAGTGTAAACCTCACTTTCTAAATCGATTTTATGGTGAGTTAGATTTGATAATCACTTTCTACATTAATTTTGAAAGTGATAAAATTTATTATATATTTAAGTAATTAAAGCAGAAAAGTATATAGAATTGATTAAAATGTATATACGTAGAAGTAGTGTATAGATATAAGTAGGAGAATATCCTTGGTTGAAAGTGGTGAGTGGTAATAATAAGATAATGTGAAGTTCCTCGAAGGTGATAAAGAAAAGAGTTGACCTTAATGTGTGGACGAATAGATATTAATTGTTTTTGCAGTTTAATTGGATTTCCGATGAGAATATACTTAAAGATGAGTTGAGTTAAAAAGTTATGGTGGTGTAGCATAGCATCTTCTTCGTGCTGAAAAGGTGGGTATAACACCGACCAGGCAACGACTTTGGTGCAGTATTAATAAGTAATTAGTAATTGTTTATCACATCAGAAGCAAGTGCTGAAAACCATCATTCACCAATAAAAGGTACACATATATCATGAAGATGGGATAATATTTTGTTTGGTGGGAGAAGAAGAACCCTTAATTAATTAATGAGTTAATTGAATATAGATAAGTGTGAATAAGAAAATATTAGAGAAAGAAAGTAATTAAGAAGATGAAGATGAACATGAACAGAATCTATATGTTCATATTCAGGCACCCTAGACCAATTGTTTGTCATCCTCATTGTCGTGGGTGGGTGCCTTGTGAGGGACACTATTACTCAGCACCATGTGTTCTCTATTTCATCTTCTACCATCACAATGAGAGGGATCTTGAAATACAAGCTACCTCTTCAAGGGAATCCAATCACAATTTTTAAAAAGTACCATGCAAATGCAATGCATGAATATAACCCTAGACACACCCTCTTCTCTCTTCTCTCTTCCTCATAATATCTCCTCACACTTTGTCCTGGGGGAATGTATTCTTCTTCTTTCTATGCATCACTCCCTCGCAATATATTGTTTCCGCACATAATTATACACTTATCCTCTTTTCTTTTGACCTCCAAACTAAAATAATAAGCCTAAATTTGTGATAGATATTTTTGAAAAATTTAGCATACAAATGTGTAGACATAATATAAAAAAACACAAATAAGTATAATTTATTGTAAAAAATTATTACGGACCTAATTCATTCCCAAAACCAGTTTTAAAGATAAGGTTTATACTTCACTTATATACTATAGTTCAGCCTCATTTTTAGTTAATGTAAAATTTTTCCAACACCTTTATTAATAATCAAGGCTCTGCATAGCGGCATGTTAACAATCAATACTTCTCAAACCATGAAAAAGGAGATCATAATTTATTAACAGGTGGCCCAATCTAAACCCAATAAGATTTAGTATATTAACAAGAGGTCCAATTTAGGCCCAACAATCTTATTAACCAGACTCTGATACTATGTAGAAAGTGATTACGAACCTAACTCAATCCTAAAATCGATTCAAAAAATAAAGTTTACACCTTATTTATATATTATAATTCAATCTCATTTTTAGTCAATATAGAATTTTGCAACATTTATTACATAAAAGTTTATTAAATTCTTCAAAATTACAAAAGAAATCTCGCAATAATAAAATAACACAGTACACAAACCCTAAACAGTTCAACAAACAATATTATAACACCTAATGATAGGGTTTTTTTTTTTCAAGAGCACCTAAGATAGTTATGATATCATACTTTAACGATTTCAATATATTTCCATCATTTCCTTGTTTAAATTTGGTTATTCAAGAAATAAAGTAGTAGCTCCTAGAATGGTAACATCTCCAATCCCTATCATCTATCTTCAAATGCTTCAAATTGACAAACATTTACTTGCGATTGGTCACTCCTAATCACTAAAAGCAAATAGCAACTCAAAATAGTAAGATCAAGTACGATAGAAGAAAAACTCAAATTTTTAAATTTTTCCATAAAAATAATGTTTTTACTTATCTAACTTGGGGTATGAACCTGATATATATTCATACAAATTCAATTTATTTTTGAAAATTTTTTTAACACATACCCGACGTGTAACTGATACAAGTACCATATACACAACAAAATATACAAGTGTTTTTTTTTTTTCAGAAGGCAACATTTTTTTTTTTCATTTTTGCTAAAACAAATAAAATAAAATACATAATTATTTATTCGTTTCACTATTTTCATTAGTTCACACTTAAAAAAAGTGTTAATCGTCATCTTAACAAAAACTTCAAGGCAGCACTGTGTTAAACTTGTTCATCAACAAGTTTTCATGGACTCATGATAACTTGCACGTGTGTTCACTATATAATAGTTGGTATTGTCATAAAAACGATTTCTTAATTAGTAGTGGTATGAAAGTATATTAACTGAATTCATTTCTTATTCCACATAACTTTTTTAGGTTCAAACTCTTATTAATTGTGAAATGAATGTTCAAAAACACAGTTGGACCAACACGATATTCGGGATCGATTGCGCACTTTGAAAACAAAAAATCTTGGTTATAAAATAAAATATATGATAAATTGTGAATCTAGTTGAATCAAGTTGACAAAATCTACCAAGAGTCTGAGCTTGCTTCTGCACCATGCAGCCATGTTGAAGCAGCACAGGTTTTAGAACTTAGACGAGTTGGTAGAACATGAAACCGTAATTGTCGTCACAGCATCAAAACTTTTGAGTTCTTTGCATCGCATTTGTTCACAGCTTTTTAAAAATATTAAAGTTTCTGAACTTTTCAAAAAACGCAATTATGATCACAATTTAAAACCTTTGGTTCAAAGATTCAAGACATTCAGATCAACACTTCAAAGTTGGTCAAAGAATAAAAGAAATAACAAGGTGACTATATCAAGTTGGATTTTAAAAGATATAGAAATATAAGAAAGTAGGAGATTTGTTTCTGAATAGTTTCCTTTCCATCATGCGAATGCTTCTATGTCTTCTGTCTCGACAAGTTCGCCTTTAAGCTAATCGATTGCCAAAACACATGCATTTTGTAATAATTATTGATTTCTGAGAAAATTGTAGCTTGAAGGTGAATAATAATTGAGCACTAAATGAACATTGTTTGTGGGAAACCATATGAATAACGTGGTAACCATAAAGAAAACAAGAATGTGAAATCGATCCATGGAAGCCGCTCAAGGAAAACTGCTAGTTTCACGCCAATTGGATTCTCTTCTTCTCAATTTTATATCTCTACCTTCTGTTAAAGATTTCACTTTTCTTTCTCTTTTTTTATGAAATAACTTTTCCTTAAGTGCTTTATTTTTGTTTCTTGCAAGATGTTCTCATATACATAAAGGATGAGACATGATTCCCACTCATTATTCTTTGCTCAATCAATGTAATTATTGAGAATGAACTCTCTTATCTTACACATTTTTTCTAATACATTTACTGAAAAATATAGTTATTACATATTCTAGAAGTTTCTATTTATGTGCTGTAATTTAAGATACCATGAATTATTTTTTATTTAATTTTCTAAATTTAATTCAAATGGGTAAAATTTTAAGATTTACATTCGAAAATAATAGTGTAGTATATTTCACTTGGAGAACTTCACTGGGTAAGGAGAGGTGAATAATTAAAGTTGATGAATTAACAATGTTAAAGTCAATTGGCATGTTTCGGTGGTGATAGCTATTGGTGGTGAAAGTATATATGTTTGAAAAAATTTTAAATTAATTAAAAATAAAGTTGAACATATAATTGAGAGATAATTGAGAGAGTGTAAATCTCATTTCTTAAATTAATTTTGGGATAAATTATCATAACCTATTTAATAGTTGAATTTAAATTCAACCATATAGAAATATGATTAAAAAAAAAGGAGTTACATGATCTCAAATCAATGTTTGATTTGTTTGATATTGATTTGTTTTATAAGAAGTGAGAGTTAGAAATTGTGAATTTGTAAGAAATTGAAGTTGGAAAGTGAGACAGGAGGCGATTTATACAAAGATTTGAAGGAAGTTAGTTAAATTCGTGGCATAGAGTTGTGTTGACCTTCGATAATGAAAGCCATGTTCCGATGAACATGGGACATTTTGGGGGAACGCACGTACGTTGTTGTTGTTCTTCTTCTTATTAGTTTAATTTCGAAAGAATAAATAGATAGAGTTTATTGGTGAATTAAATTTATAATCTTTGTCTCCACTTTCCACTCTCACAACTAGTCTAACCAAGCTCCTGGATTTTCTCTTAATAACTTTGCCTGCATTTCAATCTATCTCTACTTTAGATTATAACTATTCCAAACTCCCTTTTTTTCTTACAAAAAATAAAAGTGGGCCCTGTCTCTTAACTCTATTCTTACTTCAATAATAAATAAAAATATATTGAGTTGACATTAAATATGTGTTGAAAATTCAAATAAAAATATATAATTTTTAATTAATAAAGTTTTTTTTTTAAATCTGACATAATTAAAATTAGAATTAATTAAAATATAAATTTTATTTTTTAATTAATTTTAAAAATAAATTAAACATATAATTATTTATTTTTTATATCGTATCAGAATTATTTGATATAATAATTTTGAAAATAAGTTAGAGATAATAACCTATTCTAATATATTTTTATTTAAATTTTTTTCCCTAATTTCATTGGTTATCATTCGTCATAAAAGGTTTATGAAAAAACTTTGCATGGATAATATGTGAAACGCTGAAAAGAAGTTAGAGTTGCTTAATTATTTAATGGCATTGACTATATATAAATCTAAGCACACAAATACTTTGAAGGATTTCCATTCACACGCACATTGAAGGACTTCTATAAACATTACAGAACACGCTTACATGGAAGGATTTTCATAAAACATAAAATAGTAAGGAGTTAACATTTTCTTCCATCCATGAATGAAAATTATAATTTATTTGCTGAAAAGATCAGCCCTTCACGAAACCCTCCATATAAATGAATCTCTCACTCCCTGTTTTCTCATGCAAAAAAATCAAATACTGATGTTAATAAAACTTTCCAAAATTCAAATATAATATTCGTTTCCATCGAACTTAGTCATTTTTTATTATATATATATATATATATATATATTATACATATTTTATACTAATAAAATTTTAACATCACATTGATAAAACAATATGAAATGGGGATAGTATTTTGTATTAGTTAAAAAAAATTAATAAATTAAATTAAAGAATGTCCTCGCAAATAAGAAATTTAACTTTATATTATTAGGAGAGTATAGAAATTATCTCTTCGAAAACAATTTTTTTAAGTTTTGTCATTGATGTGAAGAAAAATTCCTTAAAAAAAAACTTAAAAAAAAACATATTGAATACCCTGGTGAAGTCAGATTTGATAAAATGATAAAGATGAATTTAAAAAAAAAAAAAAACTTAAAAAGCTGAAATAGTGTTATTAATTATGACTTCATTTATTTAAAAAAAAATCGTATTATTATACACAATTTCAATGTATTTGAAAAAAAATTACAAAATCATGTTATAAAAAACGATTTTTATATATTTAAAAATTAAAATTCAATGAACCTAATCTTTTCACATAGTTTTTGCTTGAAAATAATTTTTTTAAGTGTACAGAAATCAGTAAAAAAGCCACTATGAAACATAATTTAATAATAAAAGAAAAGATTATAAAATAAAAGGAGAAGTCCTTGTTTTGTTCAGGCATATATATTATAAATTTATGAATTAATCAAATGAACCAATATAGATTCAATCTTAGAATTTCAAATGTATGAAAAAAAAAAGTTGAATGAATGAATGATGATAGTTGCTGAGACCAAAGTTGATAATATTCCAATGGAAAATGATAATGATAAACATGGAGATAGAGTAGGTACATGAATGTATGCATGGACAGCTGGCCACCCACTTGTAGGGGATTGATGAAATGGGATGAGTAGGTATCATCACAGGAACAATCTCCATAACACTAACTAACATTGCATTCTAAACCATCTCAACCTAAACAAAACCATGCATGCATGTAATTTAAATGTTCTCAAGGCCTAACCCAGTTTGTTTAAATTTGATTATTCGATTGCATTATAACTTTTCAAATTTTGTTTCATAGTATATTTTTGAGATAAACTAATATAATTCATTTGATGTTATTATCTTATTTATTCAAGATTTTAGAATAATTTACATTTTATTTCCCTCAAGTGTATGAAGGGGATCATTTTGTACATACACTCGTTTAACTATATAAATTTATAAGAATCAAATTAATATAAAAATACAAGAAAATAAAATTGAATTTGGTAATATAAATATAACAATAATATTATAAAAAAATGTAAAATAAATAAATTTATATGGTTTGAATTTGAAGATAATAACATACTTATAATTTCAAGAAGTAAAATCATTTATAATAATAATTTTAAGGTGCATGTTCCAAACATTTTAGTACTACTACGATTAGTTATATGTCTCTAAATGTAATTAGGGGCTACGATTAATTACTTATGTCACTAATTAACATCTAATCATTTTCTTTTTAAAATTTTATAATAATCATTGCTCTTTGAAATCACAAGTTTTCCTGAACATTAATTTAGTGCTTCTCACTAATTAACATCTAATCATTTTTTTTCAAAAATTATAATCATTTCTCTCTGAAATTCATGCTGTCAATGTTTCAATGATTTTTTTTATATATTATATATACACAAGTTATTAACATTAACATAAGACATGTCCATTTCAATATTACAAACATCATAATATTGCCTAAAACCATTTTTTTAATTATATTTTTAGAAACTAAAATTCGAAAACTGTTATATTTTTATTTTATTAATTGATATCTACTAAATATCGTGATTGTTAAGAATGTTGGGAAAATTTTACATTAATTAAAAATGAAGTTGAATTATAAAATATAAGTGAGATGTAAGTAAACCTTACCTTCTAAATTAGTTTTAAGGATGAATTAAGTCCGTAATCACTTTTTACAAAATATCAGAGTCAAGTTAACAAGAACATTTGTTAATATACTGAATCTTAATTGACAGATTTGACAATTTATTAATATACTAAATCTTGATTAATATGTTAAGAACCTAGATATAATGTTAAGGACCTAGATATATTAGTTGAGAATAACTTAGAGTACGAAGAATTAGTTCTGTAATTACTTTTTTTTTAATATAATTAACAGATTTGAGCTAAAAATCTGTGTTTAGCATTAGTAATGGGAATCAAGTTGTCTAATTCAGCAAATATCAGCCAACAAAATCCCAAATTACTTTCCAGTGAAATAATTAGGTGGATGATACTTGAATAGGAATTAGGAATGTGCATTTTTTATCCCATTTTATAGAAACTTCATGATTCAAGTTACATCCTCGAACTCATTTTGTGGTAAAATAAAGCAGAATCCTACTCAGCTTGAGGCATAAAATAATATGAATGATTAAACTTTGGGATCAAAGCATGATTGCTGGCACTGAAGAGTTATTTGTCTTGATATAATGATGATGTTGTATACTCCATGCGACGCGGCCAGAAGAGTAAGAGGGTCCCATGTATATTTTGTTTACAAAGCCCATGCCAGTAATGCAATCTCAACCAATTTTTGATTTTTGACATGGTGAAGTACTACAAGTACAGCCATGGATGAGTTAAGATTGTAAAACCCAAGTCCTTAATCAGAAGCCAATATCACCTGTTTGCTCAGAAATGTATCCTAACATTCGGACAATTGGAATCAAATCAAGGCCCAATAATGCACTAAGTATTCAATTATTCACCATACAATAATGCTAGTTTTGATCTACAAGGGATCAGTGACCAAGGCAAAGAGGAAACTATCGAGATTTGATGTTGCCATGTTATGCTTAATAATTACAAAAAGGAAAATATTAACTATACTGGAATGTCAATTGGCGAAGTTGACAACCTTATTAAATTAGAGGTAAATGATTGTGTAATTAATTATATATTGAACCCTTGACCTTCCCTTCCTTACCCCTAAAACTATGGCTGCAAATCTGAGTATTTAACAGTATACTATTCGAAATGGCAATGGTCACAAAGGGGCACGTCATGTGTGAATTCATTGGTAGTAGTTCTACAAAGCAATGTGGGGTAGTCAACATATGATTAGATTAGTCGGCACAGATTTAAACTATACGCAAAATGATCATTTTCAAAGTCTGCTAAAGGATAAATTAATCGTACTATATTACTCAGAAGATAAGAATTTCACATGAATCAATAACAATGGAAAACTAAATTATCCCAAGACTACTGATATATAACTCATGGTTTTACCTATGTATAATTATGTAGTCCAACTAATGGTTTAATGGGTAAGTGCAATTGGGTTGGTTTTAAAATACATAAAACTAAGTCAAGCACAGTGTTTGAAACGGATTGATAATTATTAATTAACAAACAGATCTGTTACTAATTATTAAGCAATAATCAAACCATGCTTGGAGTGATTAACAAATGGCTTAATTAATGGTGGGATAATTAATATGATGCATCACCTGAAAAGTGAGGGCCTTTGTTGTAGACTTGTAGGCTAGAAACAAGCAGTAACTCCAAAAGCAAGCATTGACATATGAAATTTTAATTAAATGTGTCACCGTCTGTGACCTAACTCTAACGGCTGCTTACTTTAAAAGGGAACATATACTATTGGTTGATATCCAACTATGTATCCAATAAGGTGGGAAGTTTTGCTATAAATAGCCATAGGTACCTCCCATAGAATCCACAGCACAAAACAACTAGCCAACCTCAAACAACACTTTTATCTCTCTCTCTCTCTCTCTCACACACACACTTGCACTCTATCTCTTTCCATCACTTTTTTGCACCTTCTGATCTAATGGCAGTTCCAGTGATTGATTTTTCAAAGCTGAATGGAGAAGAAAGAGCCAAAACTATGGCTCAGATTGCTAATGGGTGTGAAGAGTGGGGATTTTTTCAGGTACTTATATTATTTATCTTTCGAAGAATGGCTCCTAATATGTTTAGAACACCAGTTTAAAACATGTTTATACATATCAAAACTCATACTTTGTGTTACAGTTGATCAACCATGGCATTCCAGAGGAACTCCTTGAGAGGGTGAAGAAGGTTTCCTCTGAGTTCTATAAGCTGGAAAGAGAGGAGAATTTCAAGAACTCGACATCATTGAAGCTACTAAATGATATAGTCGAAAAGAAGGGCAGTGAAAAGCTGGAGTATGCGGATTGGGAGGATGTTATCACTCTCCTTGATGACAACGAGTGGCCAGAAAGAACACCAGGCTTCAGGTATATAAATAAAGCAATTCAACAGTTCTTCATACTTAAGAAAGTCAAACAATAACAAAAAATCTTCATCTCACTATGTGAAGAGAAAGTCAGACATAACATAAATAAGGAAGGACGCCACCTATAATTTCATGCACTCTCTTCTGTCATACTTTCTCTTATCTACAACAAATTAATGTTCTTTTGTACAACTTCAAGCAAATTGGAGTAAACCAGAATTCAATCCATCTTACTCTTGATGACTAAAATTGGTCATTTCACCAAAACATAGACAATGACCATAGACAATGACTATAGAACATACTAATTAAGTGGTGTCATGTCACGACACAATAGGTAGAGCTTCCACATGATTGCATAACTGAATTCTGACATTGATGACAGGGAAACCATGGCGGAATATCGGTCTGAGTTAAAGAAATTGGCAGAGAAGGTCATGGAGGTGATGGATGAGAATCTGGGCCTACCCAAAGGATACATCAAGAAGGCACTGAATGGTGGAGATGGAGACAGTGCCTTCTTTGGCACCAAGGTTAGCCACTACCCTCCCTGTCCCCATCCAGAGCTTGTGAAAGGTCTGCGAGCTCACACTGATGCAGGAGGTGTCATCCTACTCTTCCAAGATGACAAGGTTGGTGGCCTCCAGATGCTCAAAGATGGGCAATGGATTGATGTGCAACCTCTGCCAAATGCCATTGTGATCAACACTGGTGATCAGATTGAGGTCCTGAGCAATGGTAGATACAAGAGTTGTTGGCACAGGGTTCTGGCCACTCCTGCTGGGAACAGAAGATCAATTGCCTCCTTCTATAACCCATCATTCAAGGCCACCATATGTCCTGCACCACAACTCGTGGAAAAAGAAGACCAACAAGTGGATGACACTTATCCTAAGTTTGTTTTTGGTGACTACATGTCTGTCTATGCTGAGCAGAAGTTCCTTCCAAAGGAACCAAGGTTTCGAGCTGTTAGGGCCATGTGAGAAAACCACTTGCTTTCTGCATAGAAAATACGTTTGCTCCTCCCCCCACTTTTTCTTTTCTTTTTTATAAACTTTTTTTTCTCTGTTTACGGGTCTTGGTACTATAAGACATGCTTGATAGTAGCAAAGAATACCACTTGGTTGCCATTCTCTTCATAAAATTTCTCCACAATCAAAAACCACCATGGGTATTTAAGTATTCCTTTTTTAGAATTTTGCTTTATCTTGATGTCATGGGGGAACTAGTGTGCATCCATATGTCCTTCATTGTACAATAGTTCTATTACATAAATTCGACTGCCAAGTTGTCCACCATAAATTTCTCTTTATGCTTCCCTTTCTATATACTGTTGTCTTGGTCTGGTTTCGGTTATTATCCACTAACTCGAAGAAGAATAAACGCGAACATCTCCATATCCTGTAATATTTCCTAAAAAGCATACTCTTAAAAGGACATATAACCACGGGGCAGATATCTTTCTCTTTTTTCTTATTTTTTTCTCAACGAAATCAATTACTCGAAGTTTTAGGACAAGTAACTGCGACTTACCCTCAGGCTTGTTACGGAAATATCGAAGTATATATATATGTTCCTTTTCTTTTACGAGGCATCAAAATAAATTTTATAATTGATTCAAGTTACACTCTTTTACTTGTTAAGTAGACATACAGATTTTTACAAGTCACCAAATGAGCAAAAACTTTTAAATCTTAAAATCCTTATAAGGAAACTGTCAATACTTCGGCAGAGTTGGTGTGAATCCACTTAGTTGACAGAAACTGAAACTGTGGATTTTTCTTCTTCCCAAGAGTGAGGCCATTGTTACATGAAACTGTAGCAGAATTTATGCTTGCCGGTAATTGCATGTTGAAACAGAGAGAAAAGATCTAAGGAGAATATGAATAGGGATCAGGTAAGTGCACATGACGTCTGTGTTATTTATATTAAAAGGAGGCTAAGTGCAGCCAAATTGTAATTGTATCTCAACTACTACAAAAAAAAAAAAAAAAAAAAAAAAAAAAAAAAAAAAAAAAAAAAAAAAAAAAAAAAAAAAAAAAAAAAAAAAAAAAAAAAAAAAAAAAAAAAAAAAAAAAAAAAAAAAAAAAAAAAAAAAAAAAAAAAAAAAAAAAAAAAAAAAAAAAAAAAAAAAAAAAAAAAAAAAAAAAAAAAAAAAAAAAAAAAAAAAAAAAAAAAAAAAAAAAAAAAAAAAAAAAAAAAAAAAAAAAAAAAAAAAAAAAAAAAAAAAAAAAAAAAAAAAAAAAAAAAAAAAAAAAAAAAAAAAAAAAAAAAAAAAAAAAAAAAAAAAAAAAAAAAAAAAAAAAAAAAAAAAAAAAAAAAAAAAAAAAAAAAAAAAAAAAAAAAAAAAAAAAAAAAAAAAAAAAAAAAAAAAAAAAAAAAAAAAAAAAAAAAAAAAAAAAAAAAAAAAAAAAAAAAAAAAAAAAAAAAAAAAAAAAAAAAAAAAAAAAAAAAAAAAAAAAAAAAAAAAAAAAAAAAAAAAAAAAAAATCAAAATATCGAGCATAATAATAAGAAAAAAAAGAAGTCTATTGTCAGGCTGACAATGGTGAACTTTGAAATGCACCAATGAGCTGCTTCTGAGATCAATTTACAGCTTTAAATGTCAATATACAACAGAACCTTGCCACAATAGCATGGAAAAAACATAGCAAACCCGATCTTCTCTTGGTAAGCCAATGTTAGAATTTTGCAGTAACCAGTACTCTATAGCAAAGTTCTGTAATCTTAATGTATAATCTGTACAGGAGAAGATAGCATCTTCGTTCTTCACTTTCATATGCTTTATAGAGCCCTTTGATCAAGCCTTTCATTCCAATTTAGGCAGCGAATTAAGCTATGAAACCAATCACCTGTTTGATCAAACTTGTTAACTGTTGGAAGTGGACGCTGACTCATAGATATTCGCACTGAATCTCCTCTTGAAAGTTGCTGCCTTCTCTTTCCATCAAATGAAACCCAGGCATTGCTTCTTGCATCCTCTGGAATCTGTTAACAATAAACCTGTGTCACTCATTCTAGTCACAAAACCCTAAATAATTAGTTAACCCCTAAATTCCAAATCATACAAAATAAATGTGTCCCTAAATTCTCTGATTCTTATTACCATGTGATCTTAACTATGTAGTTTTTTTCAATACATGCTGAGACAATTTAGCATATCTGAAGAAGAGAATCGTTTTTCTGGCATAGATGCATCATAAGCAATGAAAGTGCAACTTCCGTAAAAGGAACAACAGCCACTATGATTTTTCTCCATATAGAGAATGACTAACTTCACCTTTAATTCAAGTTGTGCAGAGTCTGGAAGTATGACTGGTCTAAATGAGAGCGAATGTGGACAGATTGGGGTAAACAGCATGCACGGAACGTTCGGATGGACCTGCAGTTTTGTTTTTTTTTTTCATTAGAAAAAAAACATCGATGAAAACAGTAATTAATTCAGGTCAATTTCATACTGTTATAGAATAGATATCATGCCATTAGAAGATTCATGTACAAATAGAATATAAGAATTTATATTAACGGAAAGGAAACTATACAAGACTACTTCTTGAGGTTTCTATACTAATTTAAACTCTGAATAGAAACTCCTTGGATAACGACTAATCTTGCCATCCACAAGTGGAACAAATATTGGTTGAACCAATAATAGCTATTGTTTGTAAGCACTGTTTATCAGTATTAGAAAGACTTAACCTAACTCAACCTCAAAAGTTAGCTCGTGAGAGGATTGCCCAAGTCTTACAAGGAGTATATTGATCATATTCCTAACCAACATTCTATTTAATTTAGTAAAAATACAAGCTCAAATAATGCTCTGAACAAATAGAACTCTAGCTCAAGCTTACCATGGAACCTCCAGCAGCTGTAGAATAGGCAGTGCTTCCAGTAGGGGTGGCCACAATGACTCCATCACCTTGTACCTGAAAGACATGACAATCATCATGTAGAAGGAATGACACTGCTTCTAAAAGGTGTTTAGAGATGGTGAAAGCTCTCATCACCAGATATAAAAGACAGAAAATTGGCGTGCTCATAACAATTACATAATCAAACATGCCTTGGTTATAAGTCTACCATGTTCATAACATTCGATCTTTGACAGGTATGGATTAGAACCCCGATCAACAGCAATCTCGTTGAGAATATCAAATACTTTCCCTGGTACAGCTTTACCCTTACGGAAAATTTCACATCGAAGACGCATTCTGAGAGTTATGTACACTCCATCTCGTGTACTATTACCATGGATAACTTGTTGTAAGTCCTGCTTGTAGTCTTCGAACTAGAAACAGAAAGCAGAATTAAAGTCAAACATATGGGCAAAAAGATACCAAAATTTTTTTATGGTGAAATAAATGATGGATTTGAAAGGCATACATTATGAGAAGTCAGAAAACCAAGGGAACCAAGGTTAAATGACACAACAGGGGGTACGGCACCTCTGAACAGATTTGATGCATGCAGTATAACACCATCTCCCCCCAAACATGCTACAAAATCCACTTTCTCGTGTAGATCACTGAACCACGGGTATTAGATATGTTAATCAACAATTTAATGAAGCACAAATTTTATACAAGGGGAAAAAGTAAAGTTGATGCACATAAATTCACAAACTCCAGTACCAGGTATCCTGACTGTAGAAGGTCTGAACAAATCCAAACCCAGGAATTGTCGCAAATATATCATGCACATCTGGTTCCACCAAAACGTTTATTTTCTCTTGGTAATACAGAAAAGAAGCAACCTGCAGATTAGGTAAAGAAACTCTACTGAGAATGAATTTAATCAAACTAATTATAAAAAATTAGAATAGATATATACTTCCTAAAAGAATGACAAAAGTACAAAATGCATAAAGCTCGGAATAACAATACCCAATCCAGTTCTCACATTCCCTGAAAGATTTTTTTCTTTAATTCCTTTGTCACATAAGGAACATGATAAAGAGAACACAGAGACATATTGGAGACTAGTTTATGTAGACTTATTGCATTAATTACAAACAAATAGAGGATATTGTCTTTCCTCTAAATAAGATATTTTGTTGTCTATATATCGCTATACATGAATCATAAAATATTATACCAAGATTTTCAGCAGAATAGATTAAACATCTGTCTCTGGCTCACTTTTAGTAATGAAAAATATAGATCCATCCATTTCCTATAGAATGTTATACATAAAATTCTTGTGGTCCATCCAGTGTAACCAAAAATCAGCCATGGCAGGATTCCATCAAACTGCCACATAAAGGAAGTCACGTGGTGGGTTTTCCGAGACAGGCCATAGTGGCCACCAAATGCAAAGCAGTATCACGTCTTCAAATGGTTATGGCAAGATCTTAGGTCAAAACCATTGACTGAAAAAAAATAAGGAGGTTGGGTCATGTGACCCGACTCAAGCCCAACCAATAACCTTCTAAAAAGCCTTTAAAAAGCATAAGTGGTTTAACAAAGAAAATTAAATAGGGTATACACAAGTTTTGCAAGCTTGGAAGCCCTTCTTCCCTCAAATGCTTTGTTCTCGGTTAGAGTAAAACTAAGTTGAAGGGCTCTTGCACCCATCATGACTCCAAAACCGAAATTGCTGTTTGCCAATTCTCAAAGCATTCAAATCCCACCAAATAGCACCTACAGTCTATTTAGGCAAACAAACTCGAAGCACCCAAATACCATCAAACAGCGCCTACACTTGCACCATACCACCATCTCTGATGACCACAAAAACCATCTCTAGGGACCTT
Source organism: Macrotyloma uniflorum (assembly GCA_016859785.1). Lineage (NCBI taxonomy): Eukaryota > Viridiplantae > Streptophyta > Magnoliopsida > Fabales > Fabaceae > Macrotyloma > Macrotyloma uniflorum. Next base: position 4,428,218 of record BDMB01000001.1, read on the forward strand.
TGTTGCTGGATTCTTTTTCTTGTTCCAAGTCCTACTCCTTTAACTCTATTCCACCAAACCAGAGACCACCATGGAAACAGAACAGGGCTCTTCCAAGTCAACCAGCATTACAAATCTGGGATGGAAACACTGTCATCCCCTGAATTGATAAGATATCAACACTATTGTCTATAATATCATGGAAAAATTACAAAAGGAGGAATCACCCAAGCCAAACATCATTAGTGGGGAATAAGGGCAATGTTGTTCCTTGCACCAAACGTCCAAAAGAATTCGGAGAAGAGCTTTGGGCAAATCTTAAAGAGAAAGACAACTTTGAAACTCCCAATGTGACCTATGATGGTGAAGACGGTAATTTCCACAATAACCAGTAATGATAAGGGCACGTAACAGAATAGAAGCCAAGAGTTCATCAATATATAGCTTTTTTTTGTTCCAAGCAGGGTTATCATTCAACCTTGTTAAATTGAAGAGCTTTTAAAATATCAATGTCATTGGTACTTATGTCTAACTATGTCAGCTCCAACTTATCATGCTATATAGTTCCAATCCTTAACAAGCAGATAGAGTTCACTTAAAAGTTGTTGAAGAATCATAAAAATCAATGCGGAAAACATGGTTGTATTATTATGTCAGATGCATATATTGACCAGAAGTCTCAAATTTAGAAGGAAGAATATTTTCTCATATGGTATCAATTATGAGGTCATTAGACCTATAAATACATAAGTCTGCTGATTATTTCAGGAAATATGACAGCTAATTCTAAGGAGACAAGTCCTGGTGATTATGGGTTGTTTCTAAATACAAAATCCTAGTATTAATAGCAAGTTACTTTTGTGATAAAGAATAAAATTACAGCAAGCACAAAATATAAAACTTCCTAAATACATATCCAAATATTCTAGGTTGGAGTTTATTTGTAGAGCCCATGTCTAGGTAGAAAGAGGATAGGACTTTCCATGGGGCTTTTTGATTCTAAGATTTTAGAGGTAAACCTATTAATTAGGTAGGTGGCATTGGCAATAAGAAGGGCTTCCCCTAAAATTTCTTAGGAACATGATTTTGAAAAAGTAGAGCTTTAGTTTAGTCTAATAAGTGCCCATTTTTTCTTTCTACAATCCCATTTGGTTGCGGTGTGTTAACACATGAAGACTGATAGATTATTCTTTCCTTTTGGCAAAAAGGGTTGAGCACAAGATAAAGTAGTCATTCAGACCTAATTCTCTTGATATTGGCTCCAAATTGATTCTTAATCATTTGAGATAAACTGTTAAAAAAAAAACGGAGCTAGCCTCATATTTCTCTTTCAATAGGAAAACTCAAGTCATCTAGGTATAATCATATATGAAGGTTATAAACCATTTAGCACTTGACATATTAAGGACATTAACGGGACCCTATACATAAGTATGAACAAGAAAAAAAGGGTAACGACTCATCTTAATGCTAATGGGAAAATGTACATGCTTGTGTTTAGCAAATTCACACACCTCAAAGTGGAGACTCTCCACATTTAAATTCTTAAACAAGGAAGGAAAAATCACCTTTACAACTAGAAATGAAGGATGTCCCAGTCAGCAATGATATCGTTGAGTTTTCTCTTTACTAGTCATGGTGGATTTAGATATGAGAGAGTGGCTATGGGTAGGCTGACTAGGGTTCTCTATGTAGTAAAGGTCATTCCATCCTCTAGCATGTTCAATCGCCCTTCATGAGTTCTTATCCTACAATATACAAGAGTTGTTATGAAAAACAAGTTTACATGAGAGATCTTTTGAGTTTTTCTACAGAAAACAAATTGGTGGACACTTTAGGGACATGAAGGTCACTTTTTAATGTTATTGGTGGGCTTATTGGACCTCTCCTTGTCCTACTGTAGTTATAAGGGTTCCATCTATTATGGAAATTTTCTTGTTGCTAGGACATGAAGAATCTATGGAGAAGTATTTGGGTAGTGGGTCATATGGTCAATGGTTCCAGAGTCTAGTATCCAATAATGGGTAAAGGGTGTATCTAAAGCATTAAGACCAAAAGAAAATGGAAACTTACCAAAATATGTTAGGGAGCACGTACCTCTGAGCTTCTCCAATTTACTAAGGAAGGATCTTACTCTTTCTATCACTTCATGATTCACTTGGGCAAGGACAAATTTTTCACCTTGTTTATTAACAATATGTGTTTTTCCTTGCCCTTCCTTTCTTTGAAGGCCTCCTTTTTTATCCCATTCTTGGCTTGGGCCTCCTTTCTAACCCCATTCTCGACTTGGGGGTTTTCCATGTAATTTTCAACACTTCTCCATTGTGTGGTTAGCTTGTTGCAATAGGTACACCAAACTTCCTCATGTTTTTTCTCCATATTGGGAACTTTGCTTTTCCTTTGTTTAGCAGTAATGGTTGTTCCACCTCAGCTATCATTGCTAAGTTTTCAGTAGTTGGGATCTCCAATATTAGTCCTCACCTTTCTTCACTCCAGTCCAGATAATGGCTACCACCTCATTAAGCCCTAGTAATTCTCTTTTACTAGGATTTGGATTTGGACCTATGCATATTCATTCAAAAAATAGAAATAGGCTAGACCATAAAAAATTGTATGATTTGATTTACATCAAGTATAAACAACTCACTCATAGATATAATATTAGAGACAAAATTGACCCTATTGTACTCAATGAAATTGATGAGTGCAACGAGTGGTTCGTGGAACAGGTGGATGATGATAAAAGATAAAGGGGGCAATGAGCTGGTTTTTGTTGATGATATCACACTTAATTAGGCAACTGTTTATAAAGTTTCAAGAGTTTATAAAGTTTCAAGAGTTGCGAAGCCTAAAATCCATACGAGGGAAAGAAGCAAAACAGAATGAGCCATTAAGTGGTGGTATTGTTATTGGAGCTTCCAAGAAAGGTTTAGGTGTAACTTCAACTTCAAGAGAAAGAAGGAAAGACAAACATGTTCAAGTTGATGAAGGATTAAAATTTGAGAACTCTAAGTCCGATTAAACCAAATAATTGTTTAACTTTTAGGACTCTAGAGGAGGAGGAATATCCCTCACTATATGAGAATGAAAATTATAATGTTGGGGTTGAGGAAGAACCAAAGGATTTGACATTTAGGACATTTCTTTTGTTGTTGATTTCTGTTTTTTTATCATTATTTGAAGTCTTCTACTTGGTCTTTTATTATCATTTTATTGTTATTTGAAGTCTTCTACTTGGTCTTTTATTATCATTTTATTGTTATTTGAAGTTCTGAACTTGCTATAATATTATTTTTGTTAGTTTAAGGGCTTTTTTATTATAATAATTATTACATCTACATTTTTTGTGATGCAGACTGGGCATCTGATGTTGATGACAAAAGGTCTATTTCTGAAGCTTATATTTTCTTTGCTCCCAATCTGAGTTCTTGGTGGTCCAAGAAGCAACCCTTAGTTGCCCATTCCAGTGCTGAGGCAAAATATTGCAGAATTGCTACCACTGCTTCTGAAATCCTCTGGACTCAAGAACTGGAAATTTCTTCCTCCACTCCCACTATCTTCTGCGACAATCAGAGTACACTTGCTCTCAGCCACAATCCAGTTTTGCATTCTCGCATTAAGCATACCAAGCTTGACATTTTCTTTGTGTGGGGGAAGTTCTCAATCACTCTTTGGTTGACTCTTATGTGCCTGCTAAGATCAAATTGCGTATGTAGGGGGAGTGTTTGTAAGGGGAGTATTAGAATATGTGTAAGAATTCTTTGTAATTAGGTGTATGGTTTTACTGTAGTCCTTAAAGCAGGTTATATTAGTTTAGTAAGTGCTGAGTCAGCACTTAAGTAGGTTCTCTGAGACTCTTCTCAGAGTTCTAATGACTATAAATATATGTACTTTACAAAAGGCCTAAAAATGCCTCTCTCCTCCCCACAAAAGGACTTGTCCCTGTGTATACCAAGACACAAATTTGATCCTACACATCATTTTTGAAAACTCTGATATCTAGGCTATTAAAACAAAATAAAACTATTTTTAATGGCTTGGGTGCTTCTTAGAGCTGCAAAGAAAAAGAAAATTTTACCTCTCTAGCTTCTTCCATGAGATGCTCTCCTGGCTTTTTCAACAGTAAAACAGTCTTTGGTGTAGATTTCCACATAAGCATCTGCTGCTGGGTGCTAGGATGAGTAAAGGCCAAAGAGGATTCACTCACCCTCTCTCTCACACAAGAAAATCCATCCGTTCGTACTAAGAACATCTCTGCTTTCTTCCTTGACTGCACCCTTACCACCCCTGTTGATGATGCACACATGTCTCCTTCAATAAGCCCCAAGTCTTCATCACGTAAGGCTAACCTAGCCTTATCCTTATCATTATCAATATTATTTTCCACAGAGGTAGAGATATTGGCATCAGTCCTGTAATACATTTCCCCTTCACTATACCCATTAACTGTTCCCCTAACAGAACTGGAATTATTCACATTCACTAACTTCCAATTACTACCAACTGTGTTATGCGACTGAGCTGACCCATTGGAACTTTTTGCTGGACCCACAATTTTAGGTTCAGAGCTCCTCAAATCTGGCGAGCATTCCAATCTATTATCCTGATAACTGAAATAAGAGGGTTTTGAGATCTTCCTACTTTCCAAAAATTTGGACATCTCTTTTTTGGAAAAGATATCAAAAGGAGGAACTTGAGCTTCTAAAGGTCTAGTTTTGCTGGAGACACTTGGAAAAAATCCTTTCCCAGTAGCACCAGTGGCTTGTGATGAGGCCCTACCATCAGGATTAAGTTGACTTATGGCACCATTGATTAGTGTTTCTTCATTATTCTTCTTTAAAGAGGTACATGAGTCAAATGAGCCAGCAGAACCATGTGTTGCACCCTCTTGCAACAAATTGGTATCCTTTTCCTGGAAGGATCCCTCGACAATCATTGAGTCCTGCGTTTTTCCAGATCCATTTGCAAAATCCGACATGTCATTGGAAATAACTGCTTGATTCAAAACAGACTGTGATGCAATGCGAGTCATGTACTGGCTCCATCTAGAGACCATGGCAGATGTTCTCCAAATTCCTTCCTTGCTATGAAGATAAATAGGCCTTTTACTGCAATCTGAAACATAAGATGCAAACCTCTCAACTTGTTCCATTGTAGGTGCAGTCCTATCTTTAACAGGGATCCTGACCAACTCAATACTTCCAGACGAAATAGCATCACACACAGCTGCTTGATAGAAGTTATCTTTTACATCTTCTTCTCTGAGATCTATGATGGTTTTATATCCTTTATCAAGTAACCACTTTAGGCCTTCTTCCGTTACCTGCCCGCCTGTCCAAAAAGCAGCTTCGGATTCTTTGGACTCCATGTCCTCTACGGGAGTGTATAAATACACAGGACTCCAATTTGCAAACAGCACAGAGCATGGATAATCCTCCCCTCGAGGAAAGCCCGAATCATAGCACACATTCTTCAGTCTCTGAAGTTTCCTCCACACATCCAAGTTACGATCATCGCCAGGAATTAAATAGCTCTCAAGAGCAACATGCAAGCTCTCACAACACCTCTTCATCTCGCTTCTGAAAAGGGCAAGCGGGGGCAGTGTATCATCCATCTCACCAACCTCTGCTGCACTAAAGGGAGTCACAATCGAAGATCTTCCAGAAAGAAGATCCTGCCTCCCACTATTCACAAGGGCCACAATGCATCCAAGGACAGATACTATTTTATCCTCTAGAAGCAGTTTCTCGTCAGACGGAACCTTATAGGAAACACTACATTCGCCACTGATGGGGTTACACAAGGCATCCATTAAAGCAGAATGAAACCTTTCAGAATTCCTAAAGATCCTACAATATGCCTCCACTTCAGCAATGTCACCTGGAACCGGACCCGTCCAAGGCAACCGTGATGGAACATGTGATTGAACGGAATTCAAACTCTGCAAAATTTAAACAAAAACATTTTAAGTTTTGAAACAAAAAAATCTCATTACATGACAACAAAGCTTGCAGTAGTGAATTCATGAATGCGTATAAACCCTTAATTTGGAAATGATGATTTATTGACAGAACATCAATTGGGTGGTCAAATATTTATATTTTGTGAACATGGGGTTTAATTTAACTCTTAAAAAACTATGAATGAGTGGAAAGATAAAAGGAAGAGTTAGGGAAAGAGTGGAAGAAACCTGAGAGTGAGAATCAAATCCGAGATTGAAGGAGAAAGAATTGGAAACTTGAGCAGTGAGGAGGTGTGCGTTCCTCCGCAATTGGAAGCGGAAAGCCAACACTCTAGCATTGTCAATACCAGAGAACACTGACACGACGGTGGGAGTAATCCGGTCGACGGAGAACACCATGTGGCACGTGAAGAGAGTGTGTGCCAACATGGGACCTCAATAACAGAAAGAAACGAAGAACCACCTTCGGAATGAGAATTTTGTTTGTTTGGATTTCGATTTCGATTTGGATGCCAAGGAATATAGGAACCCGACATGACCGCTTCTCTTCGGTTTTGATGGACATTGCCTTCACAACATGACATGTATCTTTATTGCTTCTTTCTGATTGGGTTTAGTTTTTAATTCTTAATCAAAATTTGATTAGTCTAAGTTTTCTTATTTTTTCCTGATAATATTTTTACTCTCTGTCATCAAATATTAAAAGTTAGCAATGTCGTTAGCAATCTACCAAATCATATTACTCCTCACATCATTTTAAGAACATGATAATATTATCAAATCATTATAACTTCTCATCCATTTAAAATTCTAGTATTTGATACTTTCTTTAAAAGTATTATGAATTATTTTTGTTTCTCTAAAATTTAATTATATTTTTAATTTAAATATATTTATTAGGCATTATTAGACTATCTTCACATAGTATTAATTAATTGCACATTTAACAAAAATGAATTTTAAAAATAAAATTTATGTGTTAAAATTGTCATCGATATCAGCTTTTGTCTATAATAAGGACATAAAAATGTTTTTAAATTTAAATGACGAAAATAATATAAAAAAATTAAGATGTATTTAATATATTTGAAATTTATAGGGATAAAAACTATATTTTATCTTTATAATTTATTAGAAATATTGTTCAATAAAGTAAAATAATTAAAAATAAATTAACTCAAAAAAATAATTAAAAATATATATAAAAAAAATTCAATATCAATAAAAATTATTATTTTTATTTAGAATCGATTTGAAAATTAAGAACTGTATTAATTTTATTTAAATATCACATTATATATTTTCAGTTAATTAAAATCTAGTTTTCATATAGATATTATTCTTGAGATATAATATACGATTGTATTATATCTATATTAAATTATATTTATTAAAGTATAAAAAAAAATTAGCTATAAAATTATGTTCTTAAAAAAGTTAATATGTTATTTAATTTTTTATTTCGTCAAACTTATTCTTCAAGTAAAGATAGCATTAACTTCTACTAATATTGCTTCTGACTTTCTTTTATACTCAATCATGTTTCTTGCAAATTTTCGGTCTCAAGAACACATTTTATATACTCTTACTATATTAAATATGCAAGGGTTGCGATTTAGTACATCCCAACAAAAATAGTGATTTAAATCTATGATTTAATCTCCAGTAGACTAATATTATATTGCTTAATGCAATAATCTAGATGTACTTTTATTCATCAGGTATAAAAAATTGATGAAAATAACAACACTACATTAAAATTCGGTTAATGAAGCTGGTTGTGGAAGCATACAAATTCCCTTCAATAACATTTGGTTTGGAACTAGACTAATATAACTTTCTCTACTCAACCAGCATTATTAGATACTATTATGACTTCATCTTATGTTTATTTACTTACGACAATTGCACGCTGAGTAGAGACGAACGAACAATTGCCTTAGAGAAGCGTAAGGGCCATAAGAAGCTTGGCCATGCATCACTAACAACAATAAATCTATCTATATTTCGAAGAACGTTGCAAGGACATTTAATTACAAAAATGATAAAAGGGAACTATTTGATAGAGAAGGGGATAAGAAAAAAATTGAAAAGAAAAAACGAGACAGATATTCTGCTTCGTAAACCTCTAATCCTACATGATATCACGTTAGCTTGACTGTTCAAGATCAGGGAGAGATGTTGGCTGAAGATTTGTTTTGGTGGGAAGTTGCCCTGTAGACTGCTGCTTAAGGGACCTAGGCCTTTCTTCTCCCTGCAAGGAAGCTACCTTCTCAGGAACTAAATGGGCTCCTTCCAACTCAAGTTCTGGTTTTCTCTTTACCTTCTTTGTTAAAACAGCTTCTGCAATCCTGACATCATCCAGGGAACTGCTTGAACTTCCCTTAGCTTTTTCTTGTTTTAGACCATTTATTGGACTGGGGACCCGGCCAGTTGTGCTTGTATTAGAAACTTGCTTGTTCCCTGAAGTAAAAGCATGACTGCTAGACTCTGGAGCTGATCTCTCTCGTAGGTTCTGCTGGGAAGTAATTGAATTGGTATCAAATCGAACGTTTTCCTCTTGCTTAGGTACCAGCAACTTTTTCCTCTTAATTTTTTCCTGATCCTAACGGCAACCAAATAAACCAATGAGATAAAAATCAACCAAAAAAAATATCGTGCAATAAGATATCAAATCATGATTTTCATCTAGGCATAAGAATAAAAAATGTTACTCTTCCATTTTTAATTAGGTTCATTCAATTATTTTCCTATCGTATGGAGAAAATGATTTTTTTTATAAATAAAATCTATTAAAGATACCACGATGATTTACTCCTTTATCATGTTATGTTGCTTTGTGGAAAGTATAAAATATGAACATTGAAGAAAAACTAAAAAGGAAATCAACACTTTGGAGGCATGAGAACAAGAAACGTCATCCTTAGAGCAACCTAGTTTTAGAAGCCTAGACAGCTTCAGTTATCTGAATTAACATCAACTTTACAGTTTGCAAGGCGATTGTGTCCTTCCAATAGACAATATACACAGATGCAAACAACAATGGATGTAATTGAAATAGAATACCATGACATGAAAATGGTGGAAGAAGTTTCCACTATCTATATCATGTTCATTACTAATTTATATGGGTATGTCATCATTTCTAAAACTTCCAATACAAGAACAAGAGCTTTATCCTATTAGGTGGTGTCAGCATCATGGATCACACAATGCCATAGGACTTGATTAAAAACCTAATTCTCAAGGATATTTCACTGAGATCCCTTTTAATAATTTCCTCCAATGTTCTTTTTAGCCTCTTTCTACCCCTTTTAGTTTTCACAAAAACTGAAAACAATGCAATCTACTCTCCTCACTAGTGCCTTTAGTGGCTTTCTTTGCACATGTCTAAATCACCTTAATTGACTTTTGTCATTGTTTCCTCTATAAGTGTTGTCATACTAATATCTTCTTGTATACAATCATTGTGTATCCTGTTATTTTTTGTGTGGTCACATAGACATCTTAATATATTTATTTTTCTAACACCTTGTATGCCGGGAATACAGCAATAGGAGAGGTTCGGATAATCGTTTGTTAGATATCGTAAAAAAGTATGATAAACATAGAAGAAATCCTTTTAAACAAGAAGTAGGCTGTTACTATTAGAACCATGAGCACAAATACATGGCCTTGGGTTTTGAAGCTCTATTCAGCTAACAACCAGAACCTCATCTTAAAGGTGCAAGCGGGGTTTCAGTTTAGATTGGGGTTGCAATAGGGTTCAGATGCTCAATTTTGGTTAGGCAAATGAGTGTCTCCACCCTTTCATCCAGAAAAGGCTGGATTTTGGTTCACAGTACCCTCACCTTGTAGCATTATTCTGTTTGAATTCTATTAACTAGCTCCAAGTCTCCAACCCCCCTGACAAAAATATATATTTCCCTCACCTTCCCGTTTTGCTTTGATTTATTATTCTCTTCCCCTACCAACAGCCAAAACTAGCTTCCAAATTGGGGAACTTTAAAATGTTTATAAAAATGAACAAGGGTTAGAGCCAGGACATTATGATCGAAGTATCGACCTCTCTCTTCACCATATGATCTTTGGTAAATTTATGACCTTGGCAAGAATGTGTAGTTTCCAAAGTGGCAATGCTATATACGATTTTACAGTCTAGATATGGTACAGACAATCTTCTACTTCAGAGAGAAAGCAAGGTTTGAATAATGCTTCACTAATATAAAAAACCATTATTAACTGCAAAAGGCATACCTTATGCTTGTTGTACAGTGCTCTGCGCCTCTCTTTTGCCCTGCAAATTCCACGTTTGATCCCATGGTTGTCCATGTAACCACTGGGCCATAATTCTGCAAGCTGAAGACAAGAAAGTTGAAAGTTAAGAAAATATATATTTGTTCATAGGAATCAAACAGATTAACTATTAAGTAGAACTAATGCTCCAGAAAGAAGAGAGTTGTTTGGGGAAAAAATGGGGCAGTCAAGAAAAGTTCCCTGAATGAGTACTTCATAATACTAATAAATTCTCAAAACAAATTGCAAATCATTTTATTCATATAAGGACATCAAAAACCAAGTTGATTTGTGTTTTTGGTCCTCAGCAAGAAAAACAAAATGAAAGCAACGCAGTAGCTCTGAAAAACCAATATTAGGAGGAAGTTTTATAAATTTGAATCACCTCAGCATACAACTTTCTGATCTGTGGACCTGCATTTTCATCCAACCCCTGTAGCAATCGCAAGCAAGGTTCAATAAGAAAGCTTTATCACAAACAAGAATTTCAAGATAAATATCTATAGATCAAATCTATACATCGACAAAAAGATCATAGAGATCACAAATCTTATCCTCCAATGCAGCATCCATAGCAAACTTTCTTTTAGTTATTGTTTTTCCGTCAGGAGCAAATTCTTGAAAATCACCAGATGCTTCACCCTTCTGCTGCTGCTGAAGTGTCCAAAAACACCATGTGTCCAAAATTTAATTATCAAAATATCAGTGAGCAAAAATATATGATTGAATCTCAATATACAGGGCAAACATAAAAAGATATAGAAAGAAAACACAAATTGAGTATCATAACTAAAACCGATCAAATCCATTGAAGAGCAATCAAAATAAAGGATGACAGGAGACATCGTACTATTGTTATGAGGGGAAACATAAACAAGAATGATGAACCAGCAAGGCTACAATGATGAAGAACATGCAAAACATACACCAAAGAACATATCACACGATGCTGCCAGATACAACAATTTAAAGAATCTCAAACTACATATTCTAGACATTGTGAACTCATCAGAATTGAACATGGGTGAAATACAACACACGTTAGCCAGTTTACCAATTAATGATAAACAATGCAAAACTACAATAAACCTTGGATTCGAGAGTTGGGGGCTGCATCTTAATCATATCAACAACTTCCTTCTTTATTTGTTGAAACCTATTATCATCCTCCTGCTTTGCTGAGAGACCCATACTGATCATTATTTTTAAGTTTCTCTGCAGTAGAAAAACACTGTATGAGAAGATAAGGAGTTTAACGAATTAAGAGAACCTAAATATACCTAAACCACACTGAATAAAAACAAACAGATAACAGTTATGGAAATTGTCAAGATGCTCTGAGATAAAAAAATATCCAAGATAAATTAGAGGTGAAGTTTTTAGTACTCGTGAAGACAGTTCTAATTGAAGTAAAAGTTGGCAAAGTATTATCACTTGTTACGAGATAATATTGCCAAAGCTTCATAGTCATATCACATTAAGGAACTCAAACAGAAGCAAAATGGGAAAGGAATATTGAAGCATTTTTCTCAGGAAATCACCAAAATTATTAAGTCTCTCAATGTACAATCTTAAATAAGCATACAAAGGGTTAGGTCAAGAATGCACACAAACCATATTTTTTATTATTCTTAAATGATATCCTAATAATTAAATTAACCCAAAAAAGAAGTACAAAAGCACAGAAACAGTGGACAGGGAACTTGAGAAACAAGCATACTCAAAGTCTCTACTCCACATAACTTTTGGGTTTCAACTACATATATCAGCTAAAAGAAGTGGAAGGGAGAAGATTAAAGTCAGAAACTGAAAAAACTAACACTAAAGAGTTGTCTGTTTATATTTAACAGGCTACAATACCTTTAATGTTCTTAGCTGAATCAGATGCCCAAGAATACTCATCAGACGGTTAATTAACTCTTTTGATACTTTCCCATGGGTTGCCTGATGCAACAAAAACATATAGTTAACATTGCAATGTCCAAAAACCTTAAGTAAACAGTATAAAATAGTATAAGTCAGCAGAAGCATAAAATCAAGAAAGTATCATTTTCCAATACCGCTAGTCTAGCAACTTTAGCAAGCTTTAGCTTTATTTCTCTAGGCAACCTCCTTTTAACAGCATCCTGGTTATCCACAGCTGGTGGCCTGGCTGTAACATTATTCCAAAGGAACAAAGGAAAAAGAAAGTAAAATTTAGCATTAGAAACAAACATTTCACGATTCATATCCATGTTAACATAAATTTCCAATCTTACATTCTGCAACCATTTTTTCCAACTCACGAAGAGCCTTCTCAAGCATTGAAGTTTTTGGCCTAACACTAGAGCCCTCTTTCTTCTGCATGTTTTCAGATTTCTGCATAACATTCAAATGAACTAGTGACCAAGATAAACCCATATGCACAACTTTCACTATCTCTATCCGTAATTTAACCAAATTGTCTAGTTCAAAAGTGCTGGTTAAAAGGATAGTTTACTTTGTCACTTCAATTAATTTTAAATATAACACAGCCCATCCATGCATGCCAGCATCTTTTAAATTAGGTGAATGCCATTTCAAATGAAAATCATGTTTCATGACAACCAAGAGAACTAGTCAAAGGCCTGGGTAGAAGCAATACTGCAGCGAGGAGCTCTTTTAATGGTATCACTGATTTATTCATAGTATTTATCAAATCAAAATTGAAAAAGGGACATAGAAAAGCAAAAGAAATAAAAACTTACTGTTGCATGGGTAGTAGACTTTCCCTCTGACAAGTTAAGATCTGGCAATTCACAGATACCACTTTTTTCTTTTGTCCGTATAATATTTTCCATATCATCAATACTATTTGGGGGTCTTCCAGGTTGGGATTTGGAATGTGCATAAGCACTTTTATCATTGTATTTCTGATGAGATGCATCAAACGATCCAGTTCCATCTTTACCTTTATCACTAATGTTCTTAGATTGAAAAGCCCCTATCTTCTGATTGTCAGCATCTTTGGCATCTGTTACACCAGGAAAATCATCACTTGATGTTTTCAAAGAGATGGAAGGGTCCAATGTTGGTTTAGTATCAGCAGTTTTCTTTTTTGAAATAATTCCAGAGACATCTGATTGATTCGAAAGTTTCAAGTCTTCATAATGTTCATCAGGTGCAACCAAATTCTCAGACAAATTTAACATATTTTTTGCCTGTAGTGAAGCTGTTTTGCCAGATGCTGGCCTGCCAACTTTTACATTTTTATTTGATCCATGACCATCATTGTTTTCACCAGCATTCTTCAATATATCTTTTCTGCGCCTTTTCTTTGGTTGCTGGTTAGGTAGTGCAGGAGGTTCATTTCTTGTAACATGGAAAGAAACAACAATCAGTAAGAATAATTTCTGATTCGTTGTTAGACTCTATTTACTCCATTCTCCAACAAAAATATATTCAATAAATTGCCACAAATTTGTTATGAAGTGTCAAAGAAAATAATGTTTCAATAAGAAAAATTCATGCCAATGTTGTAGGAACACAAAGAAAAAACTTATAACACTAGATTATGTAATAAAGATAAGCATGTTGATAGATATCCATAAAAGCAAAAAAAAAGTTATAACTGATGAATAAATTGAGTCAGCTAAAACGAGAGGTTATTTAAAAGCAAATACAATAAAATGATAACAATAGACCAACCTCAGCATTGAAAAGGCATCAAAAAATAAAAAGAAGTCAGATGCAACGTAAACTTTCTATGATTTGTTTCAACCTTGTGTGGATTGAAAAGAACAAAATGTAATATTCAAAAACAGCAAAACTTACATGCGCTCCAGTTTCCCCCTATTTACAAAGAACCCATCATGTTTGATTGCAGAATTATCAACCTCAAAATATTCATCCTGCATAATGAACAGTTTAAGAGCATAAAAAGGAAATCCAAAAACAAAAAGTCCATCACAAAAAATAGTACTATTCCTGTCTCAGCAATAAAAGGTCAAGAGAGTCATAAATAAAGCAAATAAATATGTGAAGAAACCAACCAGTTCAGCATCATCTATAAAAGAGTCTTCGGTATCATACTGATCATCATCAGGAACATCAAGCAGATCCTCATCATCACTACTATCCTTGCCCTAAAACAATTTGGCGTAACATTTATTCCCAATAAGAAGATACAAATTAATGCTTAAACACACATTTACAATATTAATCAAAGGTTCAAAAAACTAATTCATGCTGCTCATGAAGAGCATAAAGTAATAATTTTAGTAAGAAACATACGAATACCATGTAAAGGCGTTCAATCTTCTCTATTACAGCACTAAAACGGTTTGGCTGAGAAGGATCGTTTTCTTCAACCTCATCAGGTTGACCCTAAAAAAATTGAGCAGAGACTTGTGAAAATCGTGAAGCATAAGACAATGCATAATTTCAAAATGACAATAAGCTGGATTTTACAATGATATACAATATAAAAGAGCCTGGAAAATAATTTTGTGGGAAATGGTGCACAGAAGCATGAAATGAGAACTTGGTATCAAAAGCCTATAGAATTCAAACCCTGATTACCTTGACACCTTATATGTAATATAATTATGTTATAGATAAACAGATCAGTTACAAAACAACATAATGAAGAACAATGAAAACAAATTCAAAACCAGAAAACCCATGTGCCAGAAACTAGTGAAGTACAACATATCTACAACTGCAAGTACATGTCAACTATCCACTACACCTTACGTTATTCTCAAATATTAAAGACTAGTAGATCTTAGTAGTCCAACCGTATCTATTAATAATCGTGTAAAACTGATCTCGTAAAATTCTCAGCATTATGCAAAATATGCACTAAAGGAAGAACCCCTGAAGTATAATAAACAAGCAGATGCCTGTTAAATACGGGGAGAATTCCTGCAAATAATACTGATTGACGTATGAACTAATATAATTGCCTTAAACTAATGAAATAAAATTCAGCACCAAATCTCCGAAACTGGTTTGCCTCACAAACGTCAAGAATCACGTTACAGAACAATTGCTCTGACACTCCTGTTACACATTTTAGCACTCGAATTATACTGCTTTTTTAAAGCTCCAAATAATTATACCACTTAACATCTACTCAACTCGCATAAGCCACATCATGCCCAGTAAACACCGAAACAGGATCGTATATTAGGGTAAAACCACAAATACAGCACCATTCAAAATAAAGAATTTAAAGACAAATGGGATTGATATTTTCGAAGAACAACAATTCCAGTTATGGAACAAAACCCAAAATTCGATCCAAAAGAATACCGCACCAAAATGCAAAGCATCGAAGCAAAACACTAACAGCAAAAGCTGAAAATACTTCACACGTGGCAGCGAATTAACAATGCTCTCAGAAACTACATCGAGAGAGAAACACGGCTAGATGGAAGAAAAGTCTCACCGGAGCGATTGCGACTTGTTGTGGTGCCGAATTGGATCCATTAGGCTTGTTAGAGTCCTTCATCAGCTTCTTCCACGAAACTATGGTGGTCTCACCAGGCCGGAGCTCCACCGTGAACATTTGGCGGTCGCCTTTCTTCACGAACGACGACGACGCCCTCTTCTCCTCCGCCATAGGAGTCCAATTCACCGATGATACAGAGATTCGAGAATTAGGGCGCGAGAAAGAAACATTAGACAGAGAACAAGGGAATTGCGCGGGATTCAAAAATGAATTGCTGGAAATTAAAGAAAATCGAATAAATGGAGTGTGTCCGTTGGGGTTTTAACTGCAATTCGAGTTTGATCGTAAAAATTTTCTTGCTCGCTCTTTTCCGAGAAAAAAACCAGAGAGGGAAACGGGTCGGGTAATAATATCTTATGGGTCGGGTTAAAATAAAACTGGATTGGATATAGCTTTATACTACTTTATTTTTTGGATACCTTTGTACTAACAGTTATGAACTGTAAGGGTCTACTTTCGACAAGATCCAGTTTTGTTTGGTTACATCACATGCTGGTTTCACAAATTCTCAAGTATGTGAGGGAGAGAAAAGAGAAACAAAATTTTGTTCATAGTCTTAGAGATAATGGTTAAAGTTTTTTGGGCCAATTTTACCTAACACTCATTTTCAAGATCATCAAATTTGTGTACCATGTAAAGATAACCATGGGTTATTGCGATTGATAAACCCTAAACTAAAAAAAAAAAGGAAAAATGAGTTTTTGAGGTAAGTTTTATATATATAATTTTATGAAGAAAAAAATTAATAATAAATATATAATATTAAATAGGGTTCAAACAATGAAAGATAAAAAATAAAAATATTAATTAAGACCAAAATTGCAATTTACCATTTCAATGGAACACATATATAACCAGAAATAGGGAAAATGAGTGTTCAGTGCATAATTTATTTTCACATAAAAAAGGAAAAACAAAATTCTTTTTGCATTATAATAACATGAGATTATTAGACTGTATCACTATTATATTATTATTTAACCTTGTATAAATGAGAAATGTTAATTGATGATTTTTTTTCTAATTTTATATTTTCTAATAATTTTGATCAATAAAAGGATGTAAATGTGAAAAAAAAAAATTATGATAACTTCTCTCGTAAACCAGCAATATATGAGCTGTCATGATAATTATAAAAATAAATCAATACATTTATTATTGGAAAGATAGAAGCCATAAATAGAAAAAAAGAAAAAAAATTATTGTGATCTATTTTCTCTTCATATGAAAATTAATAATTGATAAAGAGACTAATATAGAAGAATATAAAATTATCTAAATTAAGAATTCCAATTATATCTTTTAAATAAAAATAATTAGTATGACATATCTTTTCAAACATATTATTAGTTTGAATCATGCAAAATCTGAGAGTCATGAAATAAGTTTTATTTTTATGATGTTATTTTTTCTGGATTTACATGTTTAATCTCACTTAGATAATTTCTATTGATTTTCTTAATATTTGTTCAAGACATAATACATGCTCATAATATAAATCAGGAATGATAATACTAGGCTATGCAAAGCGAAATTAAATAAATATGAATTTATTAACTCAATTTTATTTTACACCCATCTATTTTATTTATTTTAAGTAATTATAAATTATAATTAATAATATAATGCTATTAATTTTAGTTTATTATTGATTTATTTTATTCTCTTAATGGGACATTGTGAGGCACACATGCTGCTAGGTTTTTTTATTTAGTTATTTATTCTTCTCACACACGTGCACCACCATATCACACTTGTCACACTTTGCAAATATTTGTTGCAATTTGTTGCAATCACTGCACGTCCCCACAAACATATTATTCTTTAAAATAATATTGCAAGATTAAATTATCATGAATCTCATAATTGGACAAAGAGAACTTTGTTTTTAAGATTCTAAAAAACAATTTAATAAAATAGGTAATAAACAATTTAATTAAATAAAATATCTTTAAGTGCACTATTCTTTTTAATTAACTTTCAAAGGTTTATATTTAAAAAGATTATTAAGTAATAACTTTGACTTAAACTTGAAACGAAGAAAAAAAAATTGACCGTAGCAGAGGGTAGAGGGCAACGTTCCCCAAATCTTATCCATCGTCGGTTTCACTTACTATCTTCTCTGCCCTTAAACCCCTCAAAACAAAACCCACACCACCACGATGACTTCTTCTTCCACTACCTCCACCTTCTTCTTCTCTTCGCCACCTCTCTCTCTCAATCCTCATTCCCATCGTTCTTTCCTTCCGTTCAAACTCAAGCCACTCTCCATTTCCCACTCCTCTCTTCTCCTTCGCACGCCCTCAAGGTCTCGACACAACCCTTTCCTCACCCGCGCCGACGACGACGATGGCGACGCTGCCGGCCCCGACAGCTACGAAATGGATGAGGATGAAATGGAGGAGCTCGACAACAAGAAGGACTTCGACATCGAGTACGACCCCCTCGTCCCCGCCGTCGCCGCCGCCGACGACATCGCCATCGCCCAGAGCGGCAGCTTCATCTCCACGCAGGGCTGGGACTCCGACACCGTCGTCAACTACAAAATAAATGAGGACGAGTTCCACAAAATCAGCCTCGTCGATTGTGACTTCTTCATCCGCAAGCCCCCCGACCCCGACAACGATGTCTACGATTTCAGAGAGGTTCGTAACCCTACCACGCTTCCATTTCTACCTCTTCCTCTTCGTTCGTGTTGCTTTCTACTTTTCACCGTTGAACACTTGAATTGAATCTCTGTTCGTAGATGTATGTCACTCCTCCAGATACAGATATTTATTCTATTCCCAGGGTTCTCGCTCCAATGCCGCAGAAGGTTAGTTTCACTTCATCCCCTCTGTCTCTGCAACAAATGTAAACAGTGAGGAATCATTCTAGATATGATTTTTAGAGTAATTCATTATTGCAAAAGTGAATAATGTTACATGCAAATGACAATCTATGATTAGATATTATTAGTATGTTTTAATTTTAATTCTCTCCCTCCCTCTCTCTCTCTCTCTCTCTCTCTCTCTCTATATATATATATATATATATATATATAATATTTAATGTATGTGTTTAATGGATACTGCCTTTTTGGTCAAATATGTAGTACATTAGATGTGCAAAGAGTGATTATGGAAGCTACAATGTGACAGAGCCACCTATTGATGCGCCTCGAGATCCTTTATATAAAACTGAGAGGGAGATCCTGAAGGTATGAACAACTTGTTCTATTTGAGGCAGCAAGTAATATGTGAATTATAGTTACTGTGCTTCTTACAATTTTGTGTTTTAACTAAATCTAATGAAAATTGGGGATATGAGATGGATATACGTATTAGAGGAAGAATGAATGTGACTGTTTGAAAGATTGCACGCTTTAGGGTTTGTCTCAAGAGTTGTGAAATATTACTGAGCAATCCTCTTATGGAATCTAGTCGGGCAATGAGCTTTACTTGAGTTGTCTCAGGAAGAGGGTTCTTTCCCACTTCTAGGTAATCTAGTGTTAGAGTGAAGGAATAAGTGCTGCCATATGCATGAACTTGATCAATTACCACCAGTGAACTGAGTGAAGTATCTTCCTTTGGGCCTTGGACCATTCTGACTATTAATTGTTTATATATATATATATATATATGTGTGTGTGTGTGTGTGTGTGTGTATTTATGCATGTGTGTATAACTTCCTTTCTTCATTAGTTGGAATGTGTGTTGAAAAGGGGAGGTTTTAGGAATATTAGATGGTTGAACAAGATATGAACTAATGAGGCTGGTAAATCTCGTTCTATTTATCTTTATGACTTTGTGGAAAATTTATTCCCAATTTTATGCATAAATACCTGCCTGCTACAGGCTGTGGAAATTCTGATCTAGCTTTGACTATGTGGGGATTCTTTTCCCTCTTCTCCTTGAAGATGGTATTTTTTCTTGCATCTTTCCTTATAGGTATCATAGTACAGGGAAATTTATTCTAAATTTATAGCAACAAGTCCAAGCATTAGAAAAAAGAACTTAACATAGTTACTTTTTTACTGAAATGACGCTCTTCTTTGGTCTTTGCTGCAATGTCTCCCTCATTGAACTTATTTCCTGTTACAGGTGTACTTGACGAAACACTACAAAAATCGGAGGTCGGGTGATCACGAGTTTGTGCTAGATTTCGAAGAGATTTATATTATTGATTCCAAAACCAAGTCTATTACCAGAGCCAAAGTTTTGGTAAAAAGTTGTTTGTTAATTCTCAGTACAGTTGCTTGTGGAATATTTTCTGCTGGATGTTGCAAACTAGTTTCCGAAGTCATTTTTCTGAGCCTTGAATTTAGATTACCTTTATTGTTTTTTACTGTTTAACAATTTCTTTGTTAATGCTTGCAATTGGATTCTTGAAACCTTTGCTCAAACGTAATGTTCTTGCACATAGTTAAAATCCTGGAAAATATCATTGCATGTTGATAAAAAGCTGGTTTAATTTATGCCAACTTCTAAGTTGAACTGTCATTATGTCATTATACATAGATATGTTGAAATCTCATTAGAGATATTACGAATATAATCCTTATGGAGTTTTTTTAAGCAGTTCTCCCTTTATAAGCTGAATTTGTCAGGTTGAGCTGAATTCTAATTCAAATTTTAAGATGTTATCGAAATCTATCTTAGATCTTAGGTCCCAAACTACTGATGTGGGCTCAGAAATCTTGTTCTTTCCACCTCTGCGTACTTCTAGTTGTTAGTTGTGAATTGAGATTGATATTTTGCTTTTACACACGACTTTTTGTGTTGGGTATAACGATTGCTATATGATTTATTATACTACAAATAAGCATGACAATTCTAGTTGGTTTTTCCAATTTTATTGGCTATACATTATTTTATCGTATGTAATTTAGAATTTTTGCTATAATAAAGTTTCCTTCTCTGGTAAACTATGTCTGAAGAATGGCTATGAAAACTGATGTCTGTTTTAATTGTTTCTGGCAATGACCTTATTTTGCATTTTACTGCCTTACGAAAATTTAAGAAACTAACCAAGACTGGATACTTCTAATCGATGTGTCAGAACTTAGAATTCGTTACCCTGATCGAATTTCTTTGCCTTGCATGGCTCTTCCACTTGTAGCTTAAAGTGCTTAAGTAGAGTTTTCTCATAAACATGGAAATGCTTTTTTTCTTCTCTCCTCCCACTCACTCCATCCAGGCTTATCTTTGTTTAGATAGGCGTTATAAATGTAGATAACTCTCCCTGATAATCGATTTGCCCTTCTGTAGGTAACAACTCCAGGAGGGAGAACAAGAGATAGAAGGAGCGACTTACTTGTTATATCTGATCGTGGGAGCTCCTTCAAGATAATACATGCGGTGACTATTTCTTTCCTGAACCATTTGTTATTTATCTTTACATTATACCTCTGACGTGCCATCTTATTTGCAGAGTGAAAAAGAGGATCCAACGACTGTTATAGAAAAGCAGGAGTGGGAGTCTAGCAGAGCAGAAATGGAGAGACATCTTAAAAAGCTAAGAGACTTCAGCATTTCAAATTGGTTTTGAGTGATAAGAAGGTATTCCAAGAGTGCCTCATGAGTATACACAGCATGATAGGGAGGGGAGGTCGAACTTGGGCACGCGCAGAAGGGCAATTAGACTTAACCTTTCATTTCTGAAATCGTGTGCCAGTTGCTTGATCATTAGTATATTTTGTTGTAACTTGTTGAGCATGCGGCTGTTGGAATTCAATAATCTATGAGAGCGATCTGCCAAATTGCTGTCATGACCTACAGCTCAATATACCTGGGATTTTGCACCAAACTCTGATCAAACCTACTGAATTAAGAATATAATATTTCTTCACTGATGCATGGATATATATGCTAATGATTAATGAATGAACGTAATCACAGTTCAAACTTCAAAATATTTTTTAAAGAGTTGCAATTATACTTTTTAAAATTTGAAAGTTAGTTTAAATTACTGTCTTTTTTTTAAAAAAAAAAAAAAAAATCTGCTCAAAATACCTTCTCAAAATAATTAAAAAATTGGCTTTTAGAAAACTTAATCAAACTCTAAGTTTTTTTAAAAAGCAAAATACTTTAAATAAAATATTTTTCATGAAAAAAGATGAAACAAATAGATTCTTATTCTCCTAAACTTTAATTACTTTTAAATAAACTCTTCGTTTTTCATAATTAATCCTTAAACTTCATTCCTTTTAGAAATATCTCCTTCAATGAAGTTGAAGTTAAATTAAGAGCAGAAATATCTCCATCATTGAGTTACCTTAAATTTACATGTTGGAGGAGATAGTTTCTTACAACTAAAGATTAAGATATCTATTTTGCAAAAGGAGTAAAATTTAAGGGAGTTAGAAAATTCGTTTTTGCTAAAATTATAAGATGAGATAGCTTATATATAAAGCATTTGTTATAATGTTATAAAATTACAAGACGAGATAGCTTAAAGTTGATTACATGAAATATCCGATGTAAGAAGTAAATTTATTTAAGCAATGGACTTAAATGTTTCCGTTAATTTTTTATGTTCTATTTTGTTCATTTATTTTTTTTAAAGTGAAAATTTTAATTTCAATTTTTTGGTGCAAGTCTAGCATTCACGAACATCCGAGAAGTGGGGATCACATTACGTGTTTGCAGTCGAGTAAAGACCACGCAATAAGCGCTGTCTTAGCCGCTGATTCAACTAAAATTTCAACTATTTCTCAGATTCAAATTCACAACATCAAACACCTCACCTCAGTTTGTATTAAATTCACAACATTCAAATTCACAAAAATGTCTACATTTCAATCAAATACTATCAACAGCTTCTGACAAATTTCATTTGAAAACAAAATTATATGCCTCTAAAGGTTGTAACACTGTAGGTGAATGGTGAAAGTGGTCCTAAGGACGACGAATCTACGATGTTTATTTGGGTATAACTAGAATCTCTCTACTTGAATTCCCTTTTAGGGTCTGCCTATGTTTCCAGCTCTTACCATTCCAGGCCTATCCATAAATGAACACATTTGTACAAAATATGAAATCGAGGCATGAGATGTTGAAATTGTAGCACGCAAAAATGAAGCAGGGAACATTTCCTTTATCCTAAGGTCAGATTGTGGAGGTTACACTGTAGTAGTAAACTAACTTTGAGTACAATGCCTGGACTCCTAGCCTGCATATATAGATTAGATGGTGTTAAATCAAAACCTTAGGAGCTTCCCAAACAAAAACAGCTTTCTGAAATCGACTTAGAATGGTTAATTGAAGTTGAAGAATTGGAGAAAAAAAAGGGCTATCTGAATTAAATTAACTACACATAGGCATTAGGTGAAGCCTAGCAGTTGGTCCTAACATTTCATCAAAATCTCTTTTTCTTGAACTGTCTGCTCTCAACAGGTAGACTGGTCACTGCACCGCAACAAGCCATGACTCCTGCACTGGCCTGTTAGATAATATTGATCTTCAATTTAACCTTTTTTGAGTTGAAATCACCACTTCTTTAAAATTAACCCTCAAAAGTTTCAATGTAGGTTTGTATTTGCTGTTATTATGTTGAGCAAAGTGTTTTCAAATACATTAAATTGAATGTCAATATCTACTTAGAACACATTCTATAGTACATTCTTTTCAATTTTCAATCATTTCTAACCAATAAGAAAAAAATGTGTTTAAAAAAGTGTTACCAAATATGTTATCAATATTTCTAGACCAATCTTAATATTTGATTTAAAAAAATATTTGTTTCTTAATGGCTACTTGTTTGCCTATAAATGAGTTCTTATATATAAACTTCCTTCTTTCTTTGATTGATGATTAATTTTGAACTCTTATTTTCTATTTACTACAGAAATAATTCATTTACTATATATAAAAATTTTGAGTGAGGACTAATAATTAGATATAGAAAATAATTTTGATCGAATCTACTTTATTAGGTTTAAATCTAACCTACTTTAATATATATATATATATAAAGTTTTAATTTGACCTATTATATGTTATAAACTTTTTTTTTTTTTTAAATCTGGCTTGATTTGCACAAACAAATTTACTGTATTATTAGCTTAGATCATTAATAATTATAATTTTCTCACACTATTAAGTAATATATGTATTATTATATATAGTTATGTATATACAATATAACATAATAAATTACTTAGTTAAAAAAAAAGCACTAGACAAGATATAAATTTATCTTTCAATAATTTTATAAGTTTGGTTTTTTTATGTAGGTCAATATATTTAAAAATATTATTAAAAAACATATATGATTTCAATATATTATAAAAAATTTAACATATTAATAATAATACAAAATATACTTAAAAAAATATTAGTATGTTAGGCTATTAAAGATTTTTCAAATGGTCGAAACTTTTTAGCTAAATATTTTTTTTATATAAAAACTAATCTTGATTTATTTAAAAAAAATGGGCTTAACAAGCTTGTCATAAGTTTATAACCTATTTTCATCCATATTAATGTGTTGTATAAACATTTGATCTAATAATATAAATGAATATTATAAAAAAATAAAATTGTTTTGTCAATATAATATAATATAATATTATATTATATTATGTTAACTATTTTACAAAACCTAACCATATAATAAATTGCTTTTTAATTATTAGATAAAAGTTATATCATCAAAACTTAGTCTATTCAATGTTAAACTATTAGTAAATGATTTCAGTTATTTTTTCAGACTTTGAAAAAAAAAATTGGGGGGCTAAAGTATAATTAAAATTAATAATGAGATTAAAATTAAATGTTGACAATAGTTTTAGTTAATAAGAGGAATGTTAGCAAAATATATATATATATATATATATATATTTTTTTTTTGTCTGACGTATTTTTCATTATATATAAAAATTTATTGAAAATACTACAATTGGTGTGGTCTCATCTTTTATTTAATCAAATTTTCTTGCCGTTTAAAAATTAGATTCACCAAAATTTGTGATTTTCAATAATTTTGTTTGATAATATATAACATTAGATATATGTTCGGTCTGAACCAACTTTTTCATAATAATTTATAAAAAATTAACATTTTATAAATTAAAATAAAATAATTTTTAAAAAAATATATTGATTTTTTTCTAACTACAAAATTAGAGAAACAGAGACAGAGAGTAAGATGAACACAGAAACTGGTAAAAATAAGGATCTGACTAAATTGAAATTAGAACGTAAAATCATAATCATATAAAAAAAAGAGACTTTGGTTAGATAATCTCTTCTTATATTTCCCTAACAACAACAATGTTATTGAACAAAATTCAGCTTTTCCCCCTAGAAAATAAGTTGTATGTTTGATAAAAATAGGTTAATTTAAATAATAATAAAAAAACTGAAAATGCAATGCAATTTTACACACATTTTGAGTTGCACTACTTTTAATTAGTGATAAAATGTAAGGTCGTAGGTTATTAGTAGCAATTTTTGTACAGGTGATTGGATGAAGGAGTTGAGTGCATTACTGTTTTATGAACTGTTTAAATTGAAAAAGATGAAAACCAGTTATGTATATGATTGGACCCACTCATTAACTCCACTTGAAGAAGGTGAGTTGAATATGCCCTAAATGTTCCACGCGTTTGACCAAATTATTGAAACACGTATGTGTAATATCTTAAGCCTTCTGAATGTGATGCAACAAAATTGCATTTACTAAGAGCCAAATCTAATTCTTATTGGTGGAATTAAATCTTGTTGCAATGCATGTATAAACCAAATAGCAGTTCAGGGTTTTCAGTAGTTTTCTTTCCCTTTTTCTGCAGGTACAGTGCATTGTTTCTGTCACATTGTTTGGAGAACAACCTACCAAATTTGAAGAAGAAGATTCATACCTAACATGTCCCTTATTAATGAAATGTGACTTTGGTATAGGTAGACTTAAAAGAGTCTTTAGAAAAGCTTTCAAAAATAAGCCAAATTATATAAACTTCATGTCTACTACTAAACTTTTCCCACCACTAGATTGAGTTATCTACAGACTCATTTAGCATACATAGGACAAAATTTGTAAACTATCAATACATAGATTATTTATTTTCAGTAGATTATAACTTGCAGAATATATAAAAAAATGCAGTTGAGTTTTTCAAATATAAGCACATTTCCTTGTACCTGTAGTAACATGTATGTATGAGTTCTCCCTCTTGAGTTTGTCATGTCAAGCAATCTTCCAGCCATAGCTAGCTAGTGATTTGAGGGTTGTAGTTTCTACCAACCACACCTTTCAAATCAGAGGTTCCTCTCAGGGAGTCACCATTTACTAGTGCATGCTAGCCCAAACTCCAATTCATCATATCTTGGTCTTCCATTAATTTGATGGATAAGCTTGAGCCTTCTCCTTTCCATTGTGGTTGCAACATTTTAATTGTTTTCCCCTATACCCTTTTACATATTACTCTAAAAAGCTTTTATTCCTTACACACAAATGGGAATAATAATCCTTTACTTTCGATTTGATGGTTGAGCGCCCCACAACTAGTTACCACTACCTGTCATTCAAACCCTAGAAAAGTTAATCAATCACACCCAACAATACAACTTAAGTAAACACCAATTGTATATATCATCTCAAACCTGCACCAAAACCTTGTTTTAAAGTAGCCACATAAACTAGCACACCCTAAATATCCACGTACTCTTGGAAAGAGATCCCAAAACAATTGCAATTAAATGATCAAGGAGAGAGATGCATAAAGAAACCAAGGGTTAAGAAAATGGATCCCAAGTTCAAAACTGAAAAATTACACAAAGCCAAATTAATAAACGTGAAATAAAGGCATGCAGTTGAATTGGCTTTGTCACAAACCCCTAAACAAGCACTTCCTTTCTGTGCCACTCAGAAAGTTGTTCATCCACAAACCCTTAATGGAATGCTCCGCTATTACTTTTCTTACTGCTTGCTAATATACCCTCTTTATCTCCCCACTTCTCCATTCCACTTCAGTTAAGAAACAAACAAGATAGAAAGAAAATAAAGGAGAAGGAAGAAGAGAAAGGTGAGAGTTTGTGAGAGATGGGGAGGGGTAAGATTGAGATCAAAAGGATTGAGAACTCAAGCAACAGGCAAGTTACATATTCAAAGAGGAAGAATGGGATCCTTAAGAAGGCAAAGGAAATTAGTGTTCTATGTGATGCTCAAGTTTCCCTTATCATCTTTGGTGCCTCTGGAAAGATGCATGAATACATCAGCCCCTCCACCACGTAATTTTAAGGACTTCTTTCACTTCTTCATCTTCTTATGCTAAACTTTTGCTTTTATAGATTCCTAGTTTTCTTTTTGCTTCATCATCAAGAGAGTGCAAAACTCACTTCTATTTTTCTTTCTAACTTGGATCTTTTTGTTGGTTAAGGTTGATTGACGTCCTAGACAGATACCAAAGAGCCTCTGGGAAGACCCTCTGGGACGCAAAGCATGAGGTAACTAGGTTTTTAATCTTTGAAAAGAAATACGAAAAACAAACTTGTAGTTTTTGCTTGATTTGCCTGAAACCAAAACATGTATATAGTTGTTTTGCTTAAAACACGTTCAGTTCCAAGAACCAGCTATTCTGTGATTAGATCTAGATTTGGAACATGTTCTCTCAGCTCCCTCTCAACATCTGAATGTCATAACTTGCATATATTATATTATACATACACTTTCGTACATCTTAAGTACAAAGAAAGGCAAGAGTGAGAATATATGAACAGATCTGACTATAAAACAATATTATTCACTCGCTTAATTCCTTTTCTTTGCAAAATTTCAAAAGCGGAATGGTATACAAGAGTAGTTTATAGGAGTTAGGAACAAAGATGTGACAAATGTCTCTTCCTAGCTAAGGGGTACTCAGTCGATGGATCTCTCTCTTGACTACACGTTTCTTCACTGACATTGAAACCAGCCTTGGCTAGAGCCCGATCTACTGCAAATAATGTTCTTTTATTTCACAAATTTTGCTTTCTACTCCATTTTTGTCTTTCTATCTGGGTGAGCTAGCTAGGGACATAATATATATATATGTTCGGACTTTACACAATATTGTTGCTGAATCACTGCAGAACCTCAGCAATGAAATTGATAGACTCAAAAAAGAGAATGACAGCATGCAAATTGAGCTCAGGTATATATGTATAACATTAATTATAGCACCTTGATTATATATCCAACATCATCTCTTAATTATTTCTGATCAAATAATATTAATATATATATATATATATATATATATATATATATTTCAGGCACTTGAAAGGGGAGGACATTACGTCACTGAATTACAAGGAACTGATGGCCCTAGAGGACGCCCTTGAAAATGGCCTCAAAGGCGTCCGTGAGAAAAAGGCAATAACTTTTTAATTATTATACT
Organism: Macrotyloma uniflorum; assembly: GCA_016859785.1. Lineage (NCBI taxonomy): Eukaryota > Viridiplantae > Streptophyta > Magnoliopsida > Fabales > Fabaceae > Macrotyloma > Macrotyloma uniflorum. The sequence goes on from BDMB01000001.1 coordinate 4,456,286, forward strand.
TATCATAGTTTTATTATTGGTTCTCAAACACTAAACAAGTTTCCTCAAACCTTTTTTCTTGTCACAGGTGGAAGTACACAGAATGTTAAAGAGAAATGTATGTAGGTCTTTTTATATCATAAGTTAAAAATATTTGTTTTGATGTTACCCTTTTAAAGAAGAGTTATTGATTTGTATCTGTTATAATATAATGATAGTAATGCTGTTAGAGTAAAGGATATACTGATACTTGTTCAATTCCTTTGACATTGGTCAGGGTAAGATTTTGGAGGAGCAAAATAAGGAACTCAACTTCCTTCTGGTAAGTGTGAATCTGTGTATATTAATGAGTGTTCGCAACTTCTATCATCCATGTTTCTAAATCGTTATCATTATCAGTATGATGGATTTGGTATCATATATGGTTGCAAATGTTTAATTGTGTTTGATTTTTAACTAAAACACATTCCAGAAAACCGTTCAATTAATTCAATCCATGAGTATAATTAGTGTCATTAGACTTGTTTCAAGTTTTCAAACATTAGTTTTATTAATCAATATTTGTGCACGAAAATATATATGGCTGAACTACAGTGCATAGCATATGTGTGGAGCATTTGATTAAGATAATTTGCTCAATGCTTTAAATTCAAACTTATTGTTGTAATTGTAAGAAAATCTCACATGTTTAAGTGGGGTGATGAACTACATAAAAATTTGAAGAATAACAAAATGAGAGATATTTCAATATATATGTGGAGGATTTACTTATTTTAAAAATAAATATAAATGTCTTTACTTTTTATACATATATAATTTAATTGTTAAGATGAATTGAAATGTTAAACTATTGAATTATTAAAAAAAATAATAAGATAAGGTTTTAACACTTATTCTTAAAATAAATAAATTTAGGAGAGATATAAATTAAATTAAATTATAATTTTTTGTTTTTATCCTTTTTTTTAATTTTGGAATATAGTTTGGAAGCATTTTTAAGGTGTGAAATTTATCCTATTATATTCATTTACACAAAAACTATTGAATACAATTAATGATTATGCGGAAAAAGATCATAAACATTGTAAATTTGTGTGAAGATTGAATCCCATGAAACAATCAGAAAAAGTTTGATATTTGATATTTAAAATTTTTCTAGTTGCTCATTAGACTCACTTTATATATGACATCTTATCATCAGAACCTAGACTAGGTTGATATTTTTGTTTTTATCTTTTATCACATTCGTTTTATACTTATCTCTTATCATACTATATATTAGCTACCATCACATCTTCATTAATTTTTTTCTTTCTCTTTCTAGATGTAAATTGGATTCCATGAAACATTTATGAATACCAATCAGCAACAAGTTTATAGTATAATCCTTACATGAAGGTTCAAGAACAATGAAAGTAATTAACACTGTTTGTTCTTATTACAGCAACAACATTTGGCACTAGAAGGTGTGGGAAACATGCATGGACAATGGATTTGACGAGTTCATGATTAAGGGAATTCAATACACATATGCCACACGCAGCTACCCTGCCAAATCTGAAAAAAGGAATGCAGGCTTCTGTTGTCAAATTAATTCTGCTAAAAAGGCTTAACTTATATATGAACTTATATCATTTCCAATTTCTGCAGTATTTATCATAGCTCGGTGTAGACTCTAAAACTTGTTATACCATGATGATTGAATTTGGATTATGAAAAACTACCAATTAGTATGTTATGCTGCTTTGAGATATCTTATCATGCATGGAGAAATGTTACTTAGATGAGTCTAATTTCTATACACTTTCAGTATATTCTAAAGATAATTATAGTAACAATTGAAAGTTTTAATATGATAACAGTTCATGATTAAATGACAGACAGTAGTGATTAAATGACAGTCACAATCAATTTAGACTATTTTACTAGTACTGCATATACGGTTACTTGCACCAATTCTTTTATTTTCGGGTTAATAAGCACTCAATAAATAAAATTAAAAGCAACAATAGAAAACTAATAAACCCCAAGGTCAGCATTAAAAAGGTAAAATCATGTGAGCACTAAATGCATCAAAATGGCATTCTTAACCATGTTGATTCGAGTGAGTTTCACTTACTATTTAAATGTGTAACTTATTAAATGTTAAGGGTAAATTACAATTCACTTTCATGTAGTTTGGCTCAAAATCCTTTATCATTTATTGGACATCAGCTCAGGTACCTATGCGAGCGGATTTGTTTTAAAGATTCTTATATTTAAATTCGATGAGCGAAGGGTGTCTAGGTGACTACGCTGAGGGCATTTTATAAATTTTTTTTTTTCGTTGTATGGATTTTGAGAATATTTATGAGATATCCGGATGATCTTAATGATGTTCCGAGTCATATAGACAATAACTCATGTAGTTAAGGTCTATGAAAGCTCACAAATTGGTTCGAAAGAGACAATTGATGAAGCTACTCTGAGGTGGTATTTAGTTGTGAGGTATTAAAGGATGACTCTGAGTGAAAAAAGTCTTGGAAAGTCAGTTATGGTGAATCCTTGAATAAACCTTAGGTGTTAGTCTCAGATGTACGAAATCTATTCAGTCTTCCGATAATTGTCTGTCTTTGTGATTTGTACTTATGGGTGTAAAATCTTAGGTAGACCCTTACATCTATTATATGGATGAAAATATTGAATTGATTGTTTAATGGTTAACATACAAATTTTCTACTAATTTACCCTTCTTTGTGTATTTATGTTTCTTTTACTATGATCATATTTTTTATATAAGAGTATATAACATATCTATTAAAAAGTTATATATAAAAAAAAATAAAAAATAGATAATTCATATCAACTGTAATAGACTTAATGTTATATTTTGTTTTATCATAAATTAATTATATATTTCAAATAATATTTTGAAATTATTATAATGTTCATTATTATTAGTTGAAGTTATTTAACTCTTAAAATATATTTATATTTTGAGTATGTTATATAGAATTAAAACTATAATTTATGTTTTTATAAAATTGTATATAGTTAAAAATATTATATTTTATGTTAATAATAATAATAGTAAAACTCTTTAAATTTAATACGTTTATATATTTATTTATTTTTGAAATTATTAAGCATATAAAATTTTTAAAAGATGAATTAATATATTGTTTAAATTTTTTATTAAAAATAAAATTTTAAATATATAATTTATTATGTTATGTTATACATATGCATAATTGTATATAACATAACTATCGTAACAATAATAAAAATTATAAGTTCCTTAATATTTTAAAGATCTTATAGTATAACAAATTTCCAAACACACTCGTAATGTAATTAGTATTTTTGATGTATATACATTTTAAGCTTTAATATTATTTTGTTAATTATCTAATTATGTCAATAATATACTTATAGATCATGATAATATTCTCATTTACAAAGAAATCATTGTTTTTTATCTTTTCTTTTTAATTTTACTGTTGTAATTAAGAGAAGTAACATAAAAGTTAGTTATCAAGAAAATCAATAATATAATCATAAAAAAAAAACTATAATTTGAGTTTTGAATAGAATATACTATTATCAGAATTTTCATTTGAATCAAATACTTTAATTTAGTTTAATTTAAAATAAAATTTAAATTTAAACTTTTATTATTATAAAATTTGTAAATAATTTTTTTAAATCATAATTTTTTTTAAATTTATTATAATTTTATAATAAAAATTATTAAATATGAAAATATTTTATGAATTTTATTTTTACAATTGTTATTTTATTTAATTTTTTATATTTATAATTAAATTATATAATCTTATTTTTTAATATTATAATATAAACTTATCATTTATATATTTTTATTTTATTAATTTTTAATATTTTTTTATATTTATTTTTATTTATATAGATGAAATATTTATTTTAAACTTAAATAAAAAAAATAAAAATTGCTTGATCAGATAAAAAAATTGAAGTCAAAGAAAAGAGAAAAAATTAAAAAATTAATAAAAAAGAGTGAAAAAAATTATAAATAAAAAATAATAATAAAACATACTTTAAATAAAAATTAAAATAAATTAAGATGGTAAAAAATATAATAATAAAAAAATTATTTTATATATTATATAAAATAATAAAAAAATAATTTTATGATATATATATATAAATTATTATTTAATTTTAAAAATATAATTCAATAGTAAATATTTGATTTAATTTAGATTTTTATTTAAAATTCAAAATTTGAATTAAATCATAAAAATATATTAAAAAAATTTAAAATAAATTCAATTTTAATCAATTTTTAGTTATTTTTTTTAAATCGATTAACTTTTGACACCTTTAGTTTAATTTATATTTTTTATCACACTCATAATTAATAACTCCATTGAATGAATATTTAATTCAAAACTAGTCTTTTCATTATTCAAATAATTTATTTCAGTATATTTTGACTTAAAAGTTGAAAAAAAAAAAAAAACTTGTGGTCTCCATACAAAATACGATTAGTTTTTTAAAATTTATGTTTAGTGATTTCTAAAACATCACATTACTCATAAAAAGTTAATAAATAATTTTATTTTATGATTAAAAAAAATTATATAGAAATATTTTATGTATAAAAACTACATCATCACATTACATAAGGCACACCAATAATATTTAAAAATAATAAACATCCTTTGCAATAAAAGTAATTTAAAAAATTCACAAGAAATGCTTTTAGCTTTGTAAATATTTAATGTCGATTGTTATAAAAATTAAATCCCATATATGAATTCTTTAGTTTTTTCAAATTAAAATAATTTTGATTTATTATTCATATGTTATTTAATTACTGGCATATATATATATATATATATATATATGTCATAAATAATAATGTTAAATAGTTATCTACATATATTAATGATAGAATTTAAGAACAAATTTTATCATTACAGATATATTAATCTTTTCTAGTTAACCAACCATTAGAAGATATACTAATAATAAGAAAATTACTCAATTTTAAACAAATACAAATAAATAAACACACAATAAACAAAATAAAATTACACTATAAGAGAAAATACACACATGATATCAATTAAAAAAATAAAATCGTTTAATAAAATTACTTTTAAATTATGCTAGTATATTTTGCTTTCATATGGAAAATATCTTTTAACATTATGTTTAAAAATAATATTTTTATTATATTTTCGATTGTACAAGCAATATTTTTATATAATGTACCCAATCTAACGATTTAATTTTTTTTATACATAGTAACATGACTTACTTTACCTAAAGTACATAGCATTTATGATTTTAATTGTTAATTTAAGTAGTTTTATAAAATAAAATTCAACTTACTATATTATAAAAATTAAATAAAAAATACCATGTCAATTATGTTTATTTGCAATACCTTTTTTAGGAAATATTTACTTGGAATACCATTTTTTTTCTTGTATGCAATAACCTTAAAGGAAAAATAGTTAGCCATTAAGATTATTATGAAAACCAAGAGGATTTATTTCTCAAACACCATAACTCAAGAGGTAATCATTAATTAAATTGTTATTTTTATTATTCAATTAAAAGTATTTGTAAAATCTTTTCCATTCGAAGCAATGCATTGAATGTTACCTAGCTTCTATTAAAAAAGTGCATATTTAATTTTGGTGGAGAATTAATTATTGTATTCTGAATGTAAAGATGGTAATTATTATTAGTAGCCAATAAGCTTTAAAAAATTACGAAAATGTTATCAACAAGAAGATATGCACAAACTACAAGCAAACCGTCGAAAATATGAACACACCGAGGAATTTTTTTGTCCTTAGCGTGTTCGCATTAAAATATTCCAAATCTCAATCAAAAGGATGTTTTTTTTTTTTTTTCCTATTAAATTAATTTTAATATTTTTTTCTATAATTATGAAAAATTTTGATTAAAAAAAAAAAGAAAGAGTGGAGAGGTTTTAGGGACGTGTCCTGGGAGGAACAAAAAGAAAGAAAAAACATTGATAATGATGAGGGGCAAAAAGGTCTTATCAACATTGAATTTAGGTCCTCCAGATTATTTATTCATCTATAAATAAAAGAAAAAGAAAAAAGAAAAATAAAAAAATCTGGCTTGGGTCGCGAAAGAAAGATAGAAAGAAGCACTCTCTCTCTCTCTCTCTCTCTCTTTCTTTCTCTCTCTCTGTCGCGCTTTGATTTTCCTTTCTTTTGTTTTGTGCTTTTTTTCTCAAACCGTTTGGTTTTTGTTTTTATTTTTATTTTTGTTTTCGTTGACAACTTCACCAACCATCTTTTTCTTCTCTCTCTTTCCTCTGCGCGCGACGCAGACCCAACTCTCTCTCTCTTCGACTCAGAGGGAAAAGAATATTTTCGTTTTCTATGTTTATTTTTCTGAAAAAAACCATTGTTGAAAACGCCGAAGCCTAACCTCCTTATCCTCAATCTCAATTCTCGCGCATCCTGAGAGCAGGTATTATCTCTAATCCACTTCTTATCTTAATTTTCTTCTTCTGTTTTTATTTTTGGTTTTCAATTTTCGCTATATATGTTATTATTCGCTTAACGTATTTGCACCTAGGAACTCGTGTAAGCGTCTGCATTTTCTGCAAGTAGGGTTTTCTTAATCTATTTTTTCCATCTCTTTCCGTGCAGAGCGTCTCAGGATAATGCCGCTTTCTAGGGTTTTCTTTCCGGGCTGTGGTTTTCTTGTGGAGGCAGTGTTCACTACTCTGCTTTAATTCGAGGTACGGTTTCGTTGAGGTTGTGTTGTTAGGTATTGGTTGGTGCATTGTTGCGATTCTTCTACCTTTGTTCGTTTATCGGATTTTGAAGTTGATCAGAGTGTGACGGGTTAGTGGTGGTGCGGTGTCATTTATGATTTTCGAATGATTGAGATGGGGTCGTGTGGGAGATCTGCTACCATTAACGATCCCTCTGGAGGGTCTGTGATTGAGCAGCATTTGTGCTCAGAGGTTGCGGAACAGGTTGTTTCTGTGCAGGAGTCTTGTTTGGAAGAGGCTTGCAATGTTGTGGACTCTAATACTGACCTGTCCACTGTGACTGATGGTTGTGTGGGAGAGGACCTTGTGGGTTCTGCAAGGTGTGTAGATGAGGGGTCTGGTGATGCTTTGGCTTTGGCAAGTGAATGTGAAAATGCTGATTTGTTGTCATTGGAGAAAGCAGCTGAAGATGATTGTCTGAATTGTTTGGGGGTTTCTTATGGGAGCATTGAAATTCCCTGTGCAAACAGTGGCTCGGAGGGAAATTTTCAGGATGAGGGCAACTTTGATTTGCCGCAGTCCTTAACTACAGATGATTCACAGAGGCTTTGTGCTCAACAGGATGAGCAGAGGGATGATAAGAGCGACCTATTACCTGCTGCAGGAGATGATTCGGCAGTGGTTGTGGAAGGCAAAAACGATGACACGGGTCTTCTTGGTGATGCTTTCAGTCATGTACTTGATTTCAGGGATACTGAAATGTCTTTGGAATTAGAATCTGTGGCTGACTTGCTAGTAGATTGCAACCAGCAAAATGAGCAGGAGGAAATTATGAGAAGTGCAGATCCCTTGTCGAATGTTGTGGAAAAATGTGATGCTCTAATTGGTAAAGAAGTTGATACTTGCAGGCAGATATCTCCTACACCGGAAATGGAAGTTCCATCTGGTGCTTTATGTGCAGATACAGAAGTGGATAGCACAAGTGATCTAAAAGATGGTGAGAACCAGAATAGTTCTCGTGAAGAAAAGGTTAAAGTTTTTGCTGATGAAGAAATCATTAATGTTAATTCATGTGTAAAAATATCATCCACTCCAGGTTGCCATGGGACTGCTGGGAGCTCATCCGTAGTTGATTCTCCTTGTGAGCCTGCCCTGTTGGATCCAGGGTGTGAAATGAAGAATGATATACTACAAACAGAAGATGCTTTCTGTAATTTGAAGGACCGTTCCTCAGAGGAAACTAGCAACTCTAGCTTTAGAAAACCGTTTTCTCCAGAATCAGGCCTGCCTGCCGTTGCTTCAATTACCGAATGCTCTTCAAAGGATGTTTCTGATCACCATTGTAAGGTTGATGATGTTTCTATTAACAATAATAATGCTGTGGATAATCCAGGACAGATGGCCAATGATGGAAAAGAAGCTGTTGAAGTTGATTGTATCACTAAAAGCGTTCCATTACCTTCTCAAAGGAATAGTCGAAGAAGTAAAGTTGGCCGAAAGACACAAACCAAAAAGGCTTCAAGAAAATGCAAGAACAAAACCAAGGTAACATGTCCAAATGGGGATCATATGAAGTTATACTCAGAAGCCGCTAGAAAGAAGAGAAGTTGTTTCTCCAAACCAGCTCGTTCTTCTATCTGGGGATTGATTAGGAATATTGAACAGGTTTTTGAGCATGATAATGAGCACGTAGTTGGTGAAGCCGTGTGCCAAGGATTGGGGAAGCCTAGAAGCAAGCGTCAAACTGGGAAGGCAGTTAAGAATGATGCAAGTACTAGTTCAATGCAGAAGTGTCCTGTTTCAAACTCTCGTGTTCGTCTGAAGATCAAATTTGGGAAAGAACCTGATTTAAGTTGCTCCAATGTCTTGACTTCGGAGTCTGTTGATGGCTTGGCTTCTGCTTTCCATTTGGAGTCTGGTTCAGCATCTCAGAAAGTAGCTAGCAATGCTGAAGATAAAATGTTGGAAGTGGTGACTTTGGGCAATTCAGAATCTTTCAACAATGACCTGGATAAGGATGGTCATGTTCTAAATGGACAAGTTGCGAATAACCCCTCAGAAGAAAATACTGAAATAAAGAAGGCAGATGGGGATGTGGAGGAACCTTGTCTTGCAGCTCCTGCGGAGAAGGTGGTTGACGCATTGATTGAACCTATCAATAACAAGGGTATGGATCCTGGAACATCACCTGATTCTGAAGTTATCAATTCAATTCCTGAAGTTCAGGCTGGTGAGAGACATCAAGAAGATTTAGGTTATTCTAAAGAATTAAATTCTAAATTAGCCATCAGTAAGAGGGGGAAGAAGAAAGACAAACTTATCTGTTCGGGTAATTGTATAACTGAAGATGAATCACAAGGTCTACCTGGGAATAGTAGAGCTAAGCAATCAAAGAATCGCAGCAGGGGTAAGAAAAATTGCAGGGGTGCGGTTAGCTCTTTGGAATTGCCTACTTTCACTCAGATAAGTAAATCTGTTAGCAGTAAAGAATTGTGCCCAGAATCATTGTCCCATTCTGGAGAGACTGTAGTTGGAGGATCTGCTGAGGCTTTGAAAGTTAAAAATCACATGGACATGAAGAGAAGTGGCAAACCATTAGTTGGCAATGGATTTTCAGAATCGCAGGTTTCTGAGAATATGCTGTCTTCTGCAAGACCTTTGGGGCGTAAACTACCGAAAAGTCTTAGACCTAGTAAAGTTAGTAGGACCAAATTTAAAGCTTCTGACTCGACTGACAGGAAAAAGACTGCTTGTACCCGCAAGGAGAAACAAAAAAAGCCAATTAATAAGTGTGAAGTCAAAGGAAAAGGTGCCTCTCTTAAAATTACATGTGGAATGGAAGATCGCCCACATTCAGGTAGCTTTTTATGTGTCAAATAGACAGCATGATGTGATATTATCTTTTGCATTTTGGATTTATATAAGACCGACCTTGGGTCCTCATGACTGTCTGAATCTTTTATATTATTATTTCTCAATCTTATGTGTTTGTTATATGGTTTGAGAAATTAAATATAAATAAGATTATGTTTTTTTTTTGGGGTCTCTTAGAAGCAAATGTTGGAAATCATAAGTTGGATGCTGTTGGAAAAATTAATAATGATGACGACAAAGTATCAGTCAACATATCTAACTTGGACATGCTGTCTGGCGTTGGACTGGGGCAACAACTTCTATCTCCTCGTAATGCATGGGTGCGTTGTGATGATTGTTACAAATGGCGGCGAATTCCAGCTGTGCTTGCAGATCTTATTGATGAAACTAACCGTACCTGGTATAACTTGTTTCATTCATGTTACTCTATTATTATTTTTCTATAATACATGTTTAGAAGCTGAAGAGGCAGAATATGATATAATTATGTATTTGTTTCTAATAGGTTTTTTTGGCGATTGTCTTCATTTGTGATTAATTGACCAATGTACATCAGTGACTATTTGGGTTTTAACTGCATAGTTTTCATTAATTAGTCATGATTTATATTTGTAGTTAATTATTTCAATCCTCTTATGTCTTTGCTTACAGAGGCATGTAAGGCAAATGTTTCCAGTTTAAATAACTTGCATCTTTTCATGGGTGATATTCTTTTGAAGGACATGTAAGGACAGCAGTGACAGAGCCTTTGCTGATTGTGCTATCCCTCAAGAAAAATCAAATGCAGAGATTAATGCAGAGTTGGGATTATCAGATGCCTCCGGTGAAGAAGATGCATATGAAGGCTCCAAAAATTTTAAGGAATTAGAATATCGGCCTCCATTTGGTATGTTACATTTGTTAGCAACTTTCTCATGATTTTTTTTTTTTTTCAAATGAAGTCTAAGCTTGAAGCTAGACTGTTTTAGGAATATAATTCTGAAATTGTCTGATGATTTGTTTGCTTTTTGCATTGCAGTTTCCCAGGAGTCAACTTTTACCCATATTTTCACCAATGAATTCCTGCATCGCAGCCATAAAACTCAGACTATTGATGAGGTCCTGAATTGTTCTAGCCTTTAATTATTACAAATGATTATGATAATACATATTTGATCAAGTTGTGTTACTTGTGTATTTATTTTAGTATACACACAAGTGATAATGTTGGATTAGTGAAACTGGTCATGTTGATTTCTTTCTATGACTTGCAGAGGGACCGAGATCTTTAATGTGCTGATGTGCTTATGTTTTTTCTTTCTTAAGTACATATGCATTATGTTCTATTCCAGGAGGGTTCTTTGCTCTCCTTCAAGTTTCCCTCCTGTTATTATTTTTCCTTGAGAAATGTGAAATAATCTGAATCACAGTTGATTAATATCAAGAGCATATACCTAAATGCAGTAGTGGAGCTAGACTTTGTTAGTTGGGGTGGCCAAATACATCAAATATCTTTTAAAAGAAACTTTTTCTATCACTTATTTTAAAATTTCATATGTTAGCCTATAATCACTTTATAAATTTAGAATTCCCATAATCTTTTAATACATGTGCCATCTATAGAGTAATTTTGTATGTAGATTACTTCAAATTTTGTACACACTACAGAAGTTTCATATATTGGAGCAAGTTTACTGAATTTGGAAGAATAATTATGATTGGAGCGTGCTCGCACGCACACATACATATATATGTGTGTATGTGTATGTATATATATATAATGACTTCCTTACAAACAAACAGATTTTAGTCATTAAATTACTAGTTGAAGTCAAAGTTATGTTTTGTTATAATATCAGTTAGGTCTTTCACTTGATATAATTTTCTTTATATTATTATTATTATATTGTAATTTTTCCTGATAAAAACATAATCTATATCTTGTAAGATTTGTCAAACTGTAAACTTGAGTAATTTTGATAAAATTCTTTCATCCACCTTCATAATTTTTTGTACTGGTCTTATATATAAAAAAATTACATATAAAATAGAGAGTTAAAAAACTTGGTGGCCCCCCTTTTTGAAGCAATGTAGCCCTTCCCTGCCTAAATATGACTTTAACTATTTCTTTTTTCTTTTTTTACACTGGATGTGCTCTGCAGAGGATATGATCAATTGAAGACCTTTTTTTTTTTATGTATGTTGTGGAACTGCATACTGTGTTGCCTTGATTCCAATTGCTACTATATGTCTTTCATTTGCTTTTACATCAGTTTCTCTCAGTTTTATTTTGCATTTTGATTAAAGTTTATTATTTAATCATGATGGATAACACTTAGGTTTCAATTAAGCTTTTTGGAATTTGAAATTGTGCATCAATTTTATATTCCTTAATTCTTTACTCCTCTGAATTTGTATCAGATAATGGTCTGTCATTGCAAGGCACCTCAAGAAGGAAAGTTGGGCTGTGGGGATGAATGCTTAAATCGGATTCTTAATATTGAATGTGTGCAAGGAACATGTCCGTGTGGGGATCGTTGTTCCAATCAGCAGGTTTATATACTAGATTTTTTATTATATGTACTAGTATTTCGTCTTTTTGACAAATGGCATGATTGTCAGACAAATGTTTGATTTCAGTTCCAAAAACGCAAGTATGCTAGCTTGAGGTGGTTTAAATGTGGGAAAAAGGGTTATGGACTAAAGGCAATTGACAATGTAGCTCAAGGCCAGTTTCTTATTGAATATGTTGGCGAGGTAACACCTACAATCTTCCTTTTTTATTATCCCTATACTAATTTAGCAATTTTACTTGTTATTTTGTTATGATACATGAACTACTGTTGAGGATGAATATCAAATTTTGTGACCATATTTATCCTTTGGTTCCTTATTTAGCTGATGTTATTGGGGGAAGGAAGATTTATTATTACATTCTACGAAGTTATAGGGGCAGTTATGTTAAATTTGTCTTACTGAATTCTATCATTCTAATTTGTTTCTTTCCCCCTAATCATTTCTTTTTGCTGAGTTTTAGTTAAATCACTACTATGTGCATCATCAAAATGGAGATAGTTTGTCCTGCTTCTTTATTTATTATTTGAATTACTCTTTAAATAACAGTGAAGAGCCATGGAAAAATGGAAAAATATTGACAGTTTGACTTGAGTAGTAAGCAATGAATATTGTATTGATATGCAGTAACCCCCATGAGAAAAAAGCCATCAAACCTCGAGGACAAAGAACATGAGTTTTCTTTATTAGGATGGGTTTGATCCACTTAACCTGTATGGGGCTAAAGAATATCTTATGTCTGACAATCAACTTACTTTTCTTGTTAATGGAGGAGTACTCTAAGCAGATTGGATGGATTCTGTAATGAATTGATTATGTTAATTATAATTTGCACTGCTATTCTATTTAGAGGCATTTATGTGCTTTATGTGTTGTATATGTAAAGCTGATGCACAGCTTGTGCACATCATTCACCTTTAGATACTTACGTATCCAATATATGGTCCAAACAGGTGCTTGATATCCATACTTATGAGGCACGGCAAAGAGAATATGCTTTGAAGGGTCATCGACATTTCTATTTTATGACCTTGAATGGTAGTGAGGTATGAATTTAACCTGTATTTGTTCATGATAGCATGTTACATAGCACAATTTTTTACATGAATAGATAGTTAGTAGCTGTCGTTTAACTTCTATAATGCATTCCTGTGCATGAGCTGTGGAAATTGTCTTCCCTTCCCTTCCCTTTCTTCAAAGAAAAACTAATAAGGGAAGAAAACTATTTTGTTGAAATAGAATCTTTTGCATTATATCTCCTGACCTTCTAGGTGCTATGGGAATTTAGAAGAACCCAACATGTAACCCATATTACCTTCTCCTTAGAAATGTCTCCGTACAGAATTATGGACCAAGAAACCATCTCAATGCGAAAAACCTTGCCTTTGAAGGGCAACTTACTCTGCGATCCTAAAATTCATTGTGAAATGCATCTTGTTAGCAATATAATTCTCTTGGTAATTTATTGTTAGTGGTAAGTTAAATAGAATATTCTGGTTTGCTTCTGCCAATAACTTGATCGGGAATCCACCCACAATGGAAATAAAGAAAATAATATAATTGTATTTCTTGACTGAAAATGTAACTGAACAAGGAGAAAGATCTCTCGTCAAAGGATCTCCTTGTTTAGTGCTTCCTCAATTCTCAAATGCTAACAAATAACAATTTAGAATGATCCTCTTACCCTTCTATCCTCCTATTTATTTATCTAAGTATTCCTGCTAACTAACTGTCTTAACACGAACCCTTCTTTATTTTTCCAAGCAAATATAATTACCCATCTGTCCTAACATAGCTTTTGTTAATGGATATGTTGGAATTGAAGAATAACTGTTTTGAGTTATTTACACCTCTACTTTTGGTTAATCCGGAGTATTTATTTGACCTCGTTTTATGGCTGCTTGTATCTGGAGGCTGCGCAACATATAAACTCATCTGGATAGTAACATGTTTCAAATTTTCCATTTTTTTCTATTTGTATCATATCATAACTATTCTGAGCATTAGTTGGGACTTGGGAAAGGTATAATCTGGCTCTTTCACCATGATTTGGTATTTTCTCCCTGTTATTATTAGTTTTTTTAGCTGTTAGTCATTAAAGGCTACTTTGCCTTTCAAAATTCTTTATTTTCAGGTGATAGATGCCAGTGCAAAAGGAAATTTGGGGCGTTTCATTAATCATAGTTGTGATCCTAATTGTCGGACAGAAAAGGTGAGTATTATTACTTGTTTTTTTTCTGGTTTATTTATAAAGGCAATGATACTATTACTACAGAAGCTTTTCTTTTAATTTTTATTGGAAACTATTTTCTTACTACTGTGTTTTGCATTCTGCTTATATTTTACCAGGAAATGTGGATGTGAGCTTTTCCTGAACATATTATTAATGCCATTTTGCACATATTAGTTTCTGGAGTATGAAATTCATAATTATACTGTTGCTTTCAATTACTTGACCTTGTGTTTGTTCCTTTTCTTAACAGTGGATGGTGAATGGGGAAATCTGTATTGGACTCTTTGCATTGAGGGATATTAAGCAGGTGTGCCTTGTGCTTCCACTTACTACTTTCATGTGTGAATTGTTAATTCCACTCGATTTTGCAGTTTTGTGTTGTGGAACATTGTTGCTTCTACGTTTCAACTTGTGACATTGGAAGTTTGAACTATTAACATCAATTTCTTTTCTTGTGTGCATGTCTGGTGTGTATTATGATTGTCAAACATGTGGGAAAATCAGAATCTCTTTACATAATTTTGTACTTGAAGTATGAAAATGATTGGTTATACTGCCTTTCCCCAACAGATGGAATATAAAATATTTGGCCATTTGAGCCAGAATGCTTAATTGAAACAGAAGGTTGGATGGTTAATGGTTATTTTGAGGACTTGGAGGTCCTACTTTCATACGTTACCAGTTTTGGAATATGAAACTAATTGTTTAGATGTAATGTTTTATTGGGTCGTAAGCATGTGTATGTATTATTCTGTGCCAAGCTGAACTTTTTTATCACCACCTTCCCCAGGATGAAGAATTGACATTTGACTACAACTATGTAAGGGTTTTTGGGGCTGCTGCCAAAAAATGTTATTGTGGTTCACTTAGTTGTCGAGGTTATATAGGTGGTGGTGATCCACTTAATTCTGAACTGGTAGTTCAAAGTGATTCAGAAGAAGAATTTCCAGAACCTGTTATGCTTACCAAAGATGGTGAAATTGAAGATGCTGTACCTACACCCAAGTATTTTAATAATCTTGATACACAATCTGCTAGACTTATATTGGAAAAGTCTACAACTGCTGAATATTCGGATGGTTCTCCGGTGAAAGAAAGTTCCATGAACCCTGCCTCTGCTGTTTCTCTGTTGCACAGCTCAGCAGAAATGGAGGATTCAAAGAGCAAGTTACCGTCTTCTGTTCAAGTTGAAGAAATTTCTCAACAAATGGAGGATGTAACAAGCAAACCCATGCCTGCTGTACAACAAGGATATGAAAAGGAAAAGGAATTAGAATTTGCAGAGAAAACTCCTTCCACTCAAAGATTAGAGTCTCCCCTTGCAACTGCTAGCAAAATGTTGTCAAGTTCTACTGGTAGTAATAGGGAGTCCAAGTCTGAAATAATTGAAGGCAGGAGGACTCCTAAATTAAATGGTTCTGTTAAAAAGGGAAAGGTTCATGCTAATCCTCCAAATGGCCTCAAAGCTGAGGTGACAGCCAATCGATTGCAGTTGTCATCTATCAAACACAAAAAAGTAGAAGGTTCTTCCAATGGACGGTTTGAAGCAGGTTGGTCATCCTTGCTTGTTTAGTAACATGGTCGTTAAAATAATTTTTAATGAATAAACCTTTTCGGTATCTGCAGTTCAGGAGAAACTTAATGAGTTGCTGGATGGAGATGGGGGGATAAGCAAAAGAAAGGTAAGTACTTTAAAGTAGCCGAGTGAACATAATATTTCAAATAGGTACATTTATTTGGAAGCTAGTGCATCATGTCTGCTACAGAGTGCTTTTTCACAGTTAATATTGGTTATGCAACACAGCAAGAGATATCAACCTCCACTGCTGTAAACCTTAAATTTTTTTGTTTTGCAATCAATTATGAGAAATAGTTTATTTGTCCGTGGTTTTTTTTTTTCAATTGTTACTCCTTTTTGAGTGGCTTGTATGTTGGAGGTATTACAGGGCTACCTAGCAGTTTTATGTTTCAGTTTTCACCATTTGACTGTCCTCGCCATTTTTCTCGTAACAGGATGCTACCAAAGGGTACTTGAAGCTTTTGTTTCTCACTGTGGCATCTGGTGATAGAAGCAACGGTGAAGCAATTCAAAGGTCCTCTCTTCTCTGCCTTTACTGTTTTCTTCATTAATCACACATTATACACACTTATATTTTTTTTTTCATGCCTCATGGACATGTAAATACTTTGTAAAGGAGATTTTTAACTTTGGTTGCAGTAATCGAGATCTATCCATGATACTTGATGCCCTTCTGAAAACAAAATCTAGAGCAGTGCTGAATGATATAATTAGCAAAAATGGTAATATATATTTGCTTTCTATGTAATGCAGTTTTCTCCATGTATATCTGAAATGTGTAAAACTCACTTCATATTTTTGTTGGTTTTCAAAGTAACTATAATGTTGCCTTTCAGGTTTACAGATGTTACATAACATTATGAAGCAGTACAGGCTGGACTTCAAAAAAATTCCAATACTGCGAAAGCTTCTTAAGGTGCTTAGATTACTCATTTTAGGTTTTGTTATATTCCTTTTGACTAAGATTGTTTATATATATATATATATATATATGTAGTGTTTGGATATATAATTTCAAAATTCTTAAGGATTTCTTTTACACTAAGAATTCCGTAGGGGATAAAATGCATGGAATTTAATTGCTAAAAATAAATTTAGAAGGAATGTGAAAGAAGTGTTGAAGAAAGGAAGAGGAAGAGAAAGAGAAAGACAGGTGCGGAAAGGAGGAGGGAGAGAGGTGCTATGAAGATAGAGTGCACATAAATGTTTCTGAGTGAGAGTCGACAGTGAGACTGTAGAAGAATGGAGGAATTTCCCTTTTAGGGAGTTACTGGAATCTTTTCATTTTGCTTTAAGAAAATCCCGTGAAAAGTTTCCATCAGTTTAAATTTTCTTTGGATTAGATACCCAGAAAGTTATTTTGAATTATGGTATTTTAAATCCAGTTAAAAATCGAATTCTTCTTAAACTTCTTACTCAGACTTCATTTTGTGTTGAATTCTATGTTATATGATTGTTATGATGCTATTTGTTCTATTTATCTAAAACATAATATATTTTCCAACTTTTTGTCCAATGGAAATATTGTGACATTTGCACGATGATATTATATTTTATTCCACATCATTTTGGTGTTCGCCAATTTCTCTCCATTATCTAGAATGTTCAATCTGGTAATTATTGATTATTACTGATTAAGTTGATAGCTAGTAGATCCTAATCTTTTCTATGCTGTTCATTATCTCATTCTCTAACTGTGAGTATTAAGAAAATATATGGCCTGTGCTCAATCACCGTTTCATTTTTGCAGGTCTTAGAGTACCTAGCAGCAAGCAAGATTTTGACACCTGAACATATTAATGGTGGTCCTCCTTGTCATGGAATGGAGAGGTCAGAAATTTTCTAATTATATCCTCCCCCAATTTATTGAGGCAATTGTAATATTTGTTAAATGTTGTTTGTTGTATTGTAGCACTGAATTTAGTAGCAGTTTTCGTTTATGACTTTTTCTTCATCACCTATTTTTGTTTGGCTAGTATGAATATGATTGACAATAAGATACAAGAAACGTTATTTTCAAGTGGTTGGAAGCATGAAATGTTTACATCAAGTCATCAACATTTTCCTTTTCCATTTTTTTGGGAGGAGGGAATAAAATCAGTTGATCGTTTGGTTTTTGCTTACCCTTAATATAGTATCTCAAGATTATTTTCAAGTATAATGACTAAAAGATATTGTAGGGATAATGGGGAGATGTAGAATCTCTTATAATTTTTTTTTTTTTTACATTTTACTCATTTGACATGACATTTTTAGTAGCAATGGTTAAGTATTGATATTCTTGTTGTACTTGATATATTTAAGAATGTATTAGGAACCAAGAATCAGAATGAGAAATAAAATAACATGTATTGAATAGGATGAAATGGACATGGAGTGCTTCCTGGCCCAAATGTGTGCTTCCTCCATCTCTAACACTGTTTCAAAGGTCCGGAAGTTTGGTCCAAAGTGTTAGGAACCAAGAAACGGACTGATAAAGAAAAGAGATATTTCACTTAATAGGACGAAAAGAAGAAGGAATAGGAGAGAAATTTCTCCTGTAAGGGTTTCTCCTCTGCATCGAGGCAATGCTGAATTTAGAAATGACAACATATCTGAATGAATCCTTCTATTCTTCTTCCTAATTAAGCCCTCTGATTTACCAACTAATTAATATTCTAACTATCCCAATTAACTCTCCTGAAGTCCTCTGCTAATAGAATGTCAATCTTGTAGTTATATTCTTGCCATTAGGATTGAAGCTTTCTTAATTCTTGGTACTCATGTCTCATGTACGTAGATTTTTCTTTCATTCTAATTCCATTGATAACATTGTCATTTGTCTATTGTTGGAAATGGAAACAACACGAAATTTTCTGCCCTTCTGTAGTTTGTGTCTTGAATCCCTAATTTGGAATCAAGTATTTCATTACTGCTAATCATCAAATCATTGGCACTCTTATTTTGACTTGAAAAGATGTTTGTAATTATTTCTTGCAAATAATATCCTATTTTCTTATAAATTTGACGAAATTGTTCTGCTAATCTCTAAGCTTCTATTCTTTAACTAATAATTTGTTTTTACGTTCAGCTTTAGAGAGTCGATGCTTTCTCTGACAGAGCATGATGACAAACAGGTATTATGTTATGCTAAGTTGTTCATTTCTATAGTGAACACAAGTGCCAACAAATATGCTTTTTAGAGGATTTTTTTAACCATTTGTATATATCTGTTTTGGGACAAGATATTAATATTTGAATATTGTCATTGTTTTGCTTGTGTAGGTCCATCAAATTGCTCGAAGCTTCCGAGACAGATGGTTTCCCAGACCCGGCAGAAAACATGGCTATTTGGACAGGGATGATAATAGAATGGAATCTCACAGAAGTTTCAATGGTAACAGATTTTTAGGATCACACAGTCACAGGCATGAACAGGAATTGAGGGCTACAGAAGCAATTGACTGTAGTCAGCAGTCGATGCTTGTGACAACTCCAGTAGATGCTGATACCCAAGAAAGCTGTCCTGCTCTCTCTCTAGATGGGGTTGAAATCAAAGGACCTAAAAAACGGAAGCGCAAGAGCCGATGGGATCAACCAGCAGAGACAAACTCGCTTTCTGATACCGTTATGAGCTCTATTGGTGAAAGCCAGAACATTCATGAGGATGTTCCACCAGGGTTTTCGTGTCCAATAGGTCCCTTAAATGCTTCCCTAAACTCTGGTAATCTTGCATTGCAAAATGCAAGCCGTTCTGGATGTCCCTCTGATTTAGTCATTGGTCATCCAAAAAAGAAATTTAACTCTCGCTTGCCTGTGTCATATGGAATGCCATGGTCTGTTGCCCAGCAATATGGAACAACTCATACCGAATTTCCAGAGTGTTGGGTTACTGCACCTGGCATGCCTTTTAACCCATTTCCTCCACTACCCCCATATCCGCGGGACAACAAAGACTGTCAACCTTCTAATAATTGTAGTACTACGATAATTGATCAGCCTGCTGAAGCTATGATAATTGATCAGTCTGCTGAAGTTAAGGAGGGTGATACCAGTGGTATGGACAGTTGTTGCGCAGAAGATATGATTCCCAGCACAACTAGTGCTAACACTGGAGACTCTAACCTTCTGTTCGAGGACAATGAACACACAGCTAAACGATTGAAGGGTGACTCACATGATTTGCCAAGGAAGTACTATAGACAGCAGAAATGGAATAATACAAAAATAGATCGACCATGGTTCCGGAGGAATGCATGGAAATGTACTGAGAACAACTCTAGTGGTGATATGTGCAGTATAGATGTAGATGTACCAAAAGAGTCAGAAGATACTCGTGATGCGGAGGATGCAATCTGTAGAGAGGAGAAAGGTGGCAATAATATTTATTAGCATGCACAGCAGCAAATTGTTCACAGGAAAAAGAAATTATTTTTGTTTTCTTTTTTCTTTATACATTAATGTACTGTCAATTCATTCGTTCCTGAATCTATTATTCAATGAAAATATCATTCAATTTCAGCATTCCTCTGCTTCACTTTCTACACTACCTGGGAATTCGTGTTCCTATTGCCGATCTGCCCAAAGAGAAGCGAGTGTTTCTCTTGACTTTCATTCTCTCCGAAATGTAAAGCCTCTAATGATGCACAGCATTGATTGATGACTGATAAGACAATATTCTTTGACTGTTTCTTTATTTACAAATAAGTAAAAATAATTATTAATTTCCTTGCTATCTCGTATTCCTGCCTGATTGAATCTGAAAGATTAGTTATTTCGTTGGGTCTGATTTATTTTAAATTATTTTTTAAAGTTGGGTCTTTGTTTATTTTAGGATACAAGTTTTATATGGTTCAAAACATACCTGTAAATGTCTTGAGAATTTGGGAAGAAATGTTTCTAGTTTTTTATGGGGCCAATTTCCTCTTTTCTTATAGGTTATAAATGGTTATTGGTTGGCAACTTTATTTCAAAGTCATTCCGCTCTTATTCTACCACGGCAAACAAGCAGAATTTATTTATTTTTCAGAAGAGAAAAGTGTCGAAGTAGTAAAAGCAGAACGGCCATTAAATCGGGTGAAGACTTTGGTCCAGATATAATGGTCAAACAATGAATATATCGATTTCAATAAAATAATAATAATAATTAAATAATATAATCTTATCATTTTAAAATCTAAAAAATGGAATATTATTTTATAGGTTTTTGCATAAACATGATCAAATCAAATATATCTCAATACTTTTGTTTTAACAAAAATTGCAATAGTTAATCATAAATTTGCATCTGGAATGAAAAATAATAAACTATAATTTAAAATTAAAAGATAAAGAATTAATAATGATTGATAAATATAATTTATTTCTATTCGTTATCCTTACTAAATATATTTTTTTATTTATCTTAAAAATATTTTAAATTAAACATAATTTGTTTAGAAGAACCAATTTTATACTCTAGTTCTAACTAGAATAGTTATTTTTTATGTAACCAAATTGATTATTGAAATTGATCGAATCAGATACTCCAATTTGATTTTAAAAATAATGGTTAAAGAATTTCGCATTACAAACAAGATGACTCTGGATATTTTTTTAACATATTATCTTAAAAGTTGATGATTCTCAAGGATATGGTAATCTAGATTTTGGTTTAGATGATACTATATTTCTTTTCTTTTTACATTTTCAACCTATTCTAAATTCTTATATCTAATATATATTTGCAAGCAGTGAGATTTTTATCGTAAACTTAAACTTCGTTTGATCTTTGATGATCATACCAAGCAGAAAATGTATAACTTTAGGAGACAGAAACGCGCGAAATGAGTACCTTATTGTTACTATTGCATTTACGAATACCAAAATAAGTGTATACAAAACAAGTAACAATTCTCATAGGAAGCAATTATTCCTATATCTGTATACAACATTGCACAGAAATTGCTAATTAAGTGAACAAACACAAGTTTGCCTCTTCTTTTGAGGATGAAGGAGTTGTTTCAGTACCAACAAAATCCAAAGATTTTTTGGAGACTGACCACTAACATGCATCCGTTGATCTTCCTTCTGTGGAACAAATTCAAGCTTAGTACCTAGCATCACCATTTGGCAAGGGAGAAAGAAAAATGAATCCCCCTTTTCTCCAAAAATAAAATAAAATTGTTGTAACAAAAAACGGAAAAATCAAACAAGGTTTATTATAACAACTCCTTATCTACAACACACAAAAAGCTCTTTCATATATTCACTTATGCAGCTTCCTTTATGGCAAGAAGTATGTACCTCACTAGTATCTCTTCAGCAAACTTCTAATACGAACAAAGCACCAAGTTTTTAACAATGTCTTGTGCTTTTTCCAACCATCAAAATACCTACCAATCACTTTCCTATAACTAGGCCTCTGCTGAACCAAAACCCAATACTCAGAAATGTTTGGCCTCCCAGTTATGTACTCATTCTCTAAATCCAAGAGTACTAAACGTGACAACACTGGAATGAGCATCACATCGGCCATAGTAAACTCTTGACCAGCTAAATAAGGCGTTTCACTCAGCTGCCTCTCTGCTTCATCAAGCAGCCTAATCAAATGCTCCTTGCTCCTTATCAACACATCTGACTCTTTCAATTTCTCTTCAGTCTGATAGGCTTCTTTTAATTTCCTATGGTAAGCACCTGCTAATTCTGGAGACTCAGACATTCGAGCAATCACCACTCTCCTTAAGAACTTAGAAACATATATCCTGTATTTCTCTGGTACGTGGAAAAGTGAAAAATACTTAGGATTCCACTCTTGTATCTTCTGCATCCATTCAATCACTTCCTTGCTACTGCTACTGATATTTTCAGACCCAGAGGAGAACACGGCAATTCTTTCTATGTATCTGAAAATCCAATGCCGCTATAAAATGTCTATGCATAAGTCACAGCAAAAGCATTTGAAAGGAATTCAACTTTAACATTTAGGTTAAGTGATTAAGCTTTATCAAGCAATCATAAAAACCACTATCCAAAGTAGCATATACAATACTACAATAGGTTGGTTTAAGGGAATTGACTTTGAAAGTAATAAACAGAGAATTGTTTCTCTCTATGTAGAATTTCCACATGGCCGTATCATGTTAAAATTTTGTGTTTATGTCTCTTAAACTTACACAAATTTTAATATATAACCTATTTAATTTTCATGAAGAGAAAGACACAAAATTTTCACTTGATATGGTAATGTGAAAACTCCACATGAGAGAATCCATTACTTGATAAATATGTCGATTAGGAGCTGTGTCAGCAACATTTTTTTGGAGGGGG
Source organism: Macrotyloma uniflorum (assembly GCA_016859785.1). Lineage (NCBI taxonomy): Eukaryota > Viridiplantae > Streptophyta > Magnoliopsida > Fabales > Fabaceae > Macrotyloma > Macrotyloma uniflorum. Next base: position 4,479,521 of record BDMB01000001.1, read on the forward strand.
TTACTTCCAATACTGCATACATCTTCAAAGTGAAATTTCTTTTATACACATCTATTCAAGGAAGAAATAACATTAAGAGGAAAGTGAATAAGTTGTGAAGAGAACATACTGAATTATATCAATCGTTTTGTAAAGGATGTGAGAACCGTTTTGGAAAACTGGCAGTCTTCCACCCGGATTCATCTTGAAGAATGAAGAATCCATGTTCTTGCCAGTTACGGGATTGACATGGTGTGATGTATAATCAATGCTTTTCTCTTCCAACGCAAGTCTCACCTTCTGGCTGTCCAAATCAAATGGATGATGATACAATTGCATTTTCTTATCACCTCTGACGAACTAGGAAGGGGCTGGATATGCTAGAAGTGAAATATGTTAGCACCAACACCAGAAAATTTTCAGAACACTGATGTCTACAAAACATTGGCATCCATGTTGTCACTAAGCAACATCTTCAATTAAAATTATAATCCTAGTATAAAAGCTTATAAATTGCAAAAATCATGAGAAAGGCCAGCAATCAATAAGGGATTGTGGGTCAAGAAAAGGATAAGCATATTTTACTAGTCGCTCTGATTATTTAGAAATTTGGCTGGGATGCAACAATAGGCTACCTGTGATGCCTCCAGATAAGAACTGCTGCCGCATGTCATAATTAATAATCGATGCGTCACACAGAATAGTCAAAACCAAATATTTAAGTATATTATTATCATTCCAAATACCAGAAAGTTGAAATCCAGCCTTGATTGGAAGTGTTACATCAGTTTTAACTTTTAAGCAATGATTCATTATTTACCTAAGAAAGATTTCGATATACATATGACCCCGTGTAAAAAGTTAAAGAGTAACAAAAGCTCTACATTCAGAAGTACATGAAAAATAAGGGAACATACAACAGGATCCAACCCCTAAAAATTGATGACTCACAGATTTGATAAAAGGTATCAACCCAATTCAGATCATTTCAATAATCACAAATTAAATAAATATTAGATGGGGGTTGTTAGCTGAGTTAAGGGAGATGGGGTTCAGAAGATTCATAAAGAGAACAAAACAATCGATTGTTTAGAGTAGTAGAAAATTCTATAAAATAGTTGGAGAAACCCAGCAAAAAGAAGTGAAAGCACAAACAAGAGATAAGCATAAGGAGGAAAGAAATGAATGAAGAAGATACCCAGATTTGAAGAAGAGTTGGAATGAAGAAGAAAAAAAGGTCAGCCTGTGAGGATCGTTTGAAGAGTGAAGTGGGCACGAAAAAAAAAGGAGTCTTTTTGGATTGCAGAAATCAAGGACAGCTAAAATGGTTGGAAACCACAAACTGAATAGTGATCAGAATTTTACACCAAATAAAGTCACACTTTAAGGTTGCTGTTGGAACACAAAGGCATATATGCCTACTTGCTCAGCTGAATGGACACTTGTCACGTAATCATTTTTCACTTTTCCATATATGGACCATCTTACATCATCCTTTGACTCATCAAAGCTTTTTTTAGAATCACAAATATTCACAAAAAATAATACGTGTGCTTCTTTAAATATAAATAAATATTTTAAATTTTAATTTTATCTCAATGTTGAAATATTATTCCTTTTCTAGATAAATAATTCAAAACTGGGTAATAGGGAATGGACTTTTGGGTGTCTGAAAAAACTATGTATAGCAGATAGGGTAGTTATAGGGGATAATAAATGTAAGCAAATATTTTAATCCTCATTCTCTCTCATATTTGCATCTATTTATGTCCACACGCACCAGCACACAATAAATATAAACTCGGACACATAACTATAATTATAATACACTGAAATTAAAATTTATGAGATAAGAAGGAAGAAACGGTTTGATTTAAATATTCTGTCTTGGGTTGGGCTTGGAGTTTTCTGTCTTGGGTTGGACAGTTCCTTCCTGCACCTCTCTATTGACCAAAATAATTTTCCAAAATCCTTATATTTTCTAGAAAATATTATGAATATATTACACATTCATTTAAGAAACATTTTGCACTACAAATATTCTGAAGCACATTTTGCACATAGCCACACACATTAAACCTTTTTAGTTTCCATTTTAAAAGAGATTAAGGTCATAATTTATGTCGGAAGAAGTAAATTCATGGTGATGTTGATTTTGTTCTGAGACTTGCTAATTCTATGCTCTTTATCTAATTCATATCACATGCAATGAATGAAAGTTGTAGGAATTTGCGCTCTCAATCCAATTAATCACGTTGGATCCATGTCTATTGGTAGGCCCAATGGAGCCTCCAACCCATTCATTTCAAAAGTGGTGTTATGGACCAAAACTTGTGCTTCAACTTCAACTTCCACATGCTTTCAGATTCAATTTCACAGAATCAATGTTCTGTTTGGTAATTTTCTTTTCTTTTAAAATTTGGTAAACAAAGCACAAATATATAACGTATGCTCACCAGCAGATAGACTAAGTTTCACTGTCATGAAAAACTTTGCATCAGATTAGTTTAAGAAATTTGTGGTTTGCTATTGCCGCTATCTCTGTTTCTCTTTTTTGTTAATATGTCATTTTGGTGTTCCAAACTCCATTTTAACGTCCATTTATTGCCTCAAAATTCTGTACCCAAATTAAATCATTGCATGTAACTGCTTCACTGTTACTATCATTCTAATAACCTTACCTTGTTTCCTCTGTGTTTGGCAGCATTTGATCATCATTCTAGTCTTTATTTGTTCCATAAGTTACTTATGCTAATTAGAAGTTAGTTCCTTTATTAGCATTGGGTAGAGTGGTGGTGAGAAGCTATGTCCAAGAACCTTGTTTTAAGGCCTTAATTAAGCTCCAAGAAACTGTGCCCCATTAATGTTTTACTATCAGTATTAGTTAATGAAAGATAGATAGAGCCTTTCATTTTTATGTCTGAATGAGTTGAATGATTTGTTAGTAAGCAATGCTAGATATGTTATCACCCTCTTGCTTGTAATTGGCGATGAGTACCAGTTACATCTTCATAATTAACTAGGCCCTCATGGATTGTCTGTGGCGTACAGTGAGAGACTTTAATGCATTTCTTTTATGATATTTCACCACAGAATCAAATAAAATGTTAGGAGATCAATCAAGTGAACAAGTTAGGGATGAACTGAAATTTCCCAAGATGAATCCAACTTTAGAGCATGTCCACTTAGCCCTACTGAAAATGAAACACACAAAAATGGCATTAATGGCTTCTCTTCCTAACCATTGTTAGGGCAACCACATATTTTAATTATGTACGGAGTCAACTACACCAAAAAAATATGCTTCATTCCTTTTGTCAAAAGATAATAATTGTAAATAATGATAGCAACAAAAATAGTAATATTCTTTTTATGTTTCAATGCAAGTCCCTAAAATGAATACAAAGTAAAATATATGTAAAATATCTATCATGCTCTTAATCTACGTTATATATTTAAACTATCAAATCACACTCTCCACCTACTTGAAACACTAGGCTATGTTTTTTATATTTAACTCAATCACTTCATTTTATTTATTTATTTATCTCTTTCATTGTTATTATATTATCTGTCACATTTTTTTATTTATGAATTTTTGATGGAAGTACTATGCATAGATTATTCTAATTGTAGCAGTGTAGTTGTATGAGAAGCATAGTAAGAAAATCCTCAATCCTCAATCCTCAATCCTCAATCCTCAATCCTCAATCCTCAATCCTCAATCCTCAATCCTCAATCCTCAATCCTCAATCCTCAATCCTCAATCCTCAATCCTCAATCCTCAATCCTCAATCCTCAATCCTCAATCCTCAATCCTCAATCCTCAATCCTCAATCCTCAATCCTCAATCCTCAATCCTCAATCCTCAATCCTCAATCCTCATATGGTCGGTTTCTCATGACAGACACATACGTTGCTACATCAATGACAGACAATAAATACTCTTACAAATGCATTTACTGTTCTTTTTCAAACCCTCAATTCTACACACAGATTAAAGGGGCAATCTGTTGTTGTTTCTCAGTTAATCAATGAATATGTTGGTCTTCATGAGGTTAGTATAAAGATGAAACAATCACAACTAAAATGGTACAAGTTAAGAAATTCAATAATAATCTCAATTATAATCTCTCTTAATTGTAAATAACCTTCTTTTTTTTTAAGAAAAAAAAGCTGATTTTGGAGGCAAACAATGTCTTATAATCTCTTGTATTTCTTTTTATCCATTATTTTAAGAAATTTTTGGCTTTATTTTTCTATTATTATAACCAAAAATTAATTTAACTAATTGTAATAAGTGCTTACTTAATAAGTATCGATTTAATAAGTTTTTGATTAAACGTGGTCCTTAATTATATTTGAAAATTAAGCGTTTATAGAAATTCGTTAACTAACGGTTTGCTATCTACAATTCAAACCAACACGTCTCATACAAGTTTTAATATAAATGAAATATAAAATGTATTTAAAAATATTTATTATTTATTAAAATAAAAGACATGGGAATGGAAATTTTATGTTCTGAAAAATATTAATATTAATTTAGTTCATACATACATAGGTTATCTAATTAAAAAAAATTATTATGCAGATAATTGGACATGGTTTTAACGTTTCAAGCAATGAGATCTTAGCTGGATTTGAATTGAATTGCTTATTGGTTTTGAAAAATGAAAATGAAATGAAAGTGAAAGAAAATTAAAGAGTGTGAATGGTCGTTGGATGAAGGAATAAGAGAACGTGAAAAATGACCTAATTAAAAAATTTAAGAAGAAAATGAATGAATGAAAGCTTGTGATTCAGACATGAAGCAATGTTAATACGCATATGGATGTTAACACAATGATTGAAAACGAAGCAAATTAAAGCGTGATGTTATTCAAATGAGAATGACGTAACAAAACCACTTCCTATTCCTTCACACATAAAATAGCACACCATTTTCTAATTTCTTATTTCCACACGGAACCTTCTATCTTTTAATAATAATAACAACAATAATATTAATATATTTCCTATATCACATTCAACTAATATATATAAATTAATATTTTACTATTTTTTCATTTCAAAGAAAGTATTTTTATCATTTTTATATAATTAAATATATTAATAAATAAATATTTATTAATATATAAATTATATTATAAACAAATTAATGATAAATAAATATTTTAACATATTAACTATATTTTTCATTATCATACGAATCATTTATATGATAGTATGATGTTTTTAATTTCAAGTTAAAATTAAAAATATCGAAAGTGATATATTAAAATATTTAAGAGGTTAAAAGAAAATAATATCTTGTTGAATGATAGTGATTTTAGGACTAAAATATTTTGTTCAATGATAACATTTAAAAATATTTTGAGAGGAGATAAGAAATATTTATTGTTAAAAAAAAAAAGGATAAATTTGAAGAGGAACGTGTTAAGCAGAGAAGAAGGTTGGGTCCAGTGGTCAAAACCGTAGGGCTCTAAACCTGGTAAGTAAGTAGGATCTTATTTAAAAAGTCACATTAAATATTAATAATAAGAATAATAAAAAAATAATAGTTTTAACTGAAAAGTTACAAGTTCATAGTTTGGTGTGGGAGCTTCAAAAGCAAACCGAACCAACGACAGTTATGCCGAACAACGATCCGTAGTAGTTCCAAACCAAACCAAGATCATATAACAACACAACACAAGACATCACAACACAACGACAGCAAACTTACTCACAGTCTCAGTCAGCTATAACACTCGGCACCAACAAAACCACGTGACTGAAAAATGCCGCAAACCGGTCTCGCCGGAGAACCCACCCCCGGAGGCTCCGGTGGCCGCGCGTTGGTGGTGGGAGTGAAGATGGATTCCCCCAGTAAGGAATTGCTCACGTGGGCTTTGGTTAAGGTTGCTCACCCTGGTGACACCGTTGTAGCTCTGCATGTTCTTGGTAACCATGGTACAGGGGAATTTAAGTTTTTTTTTTTTTTTGAGATTTTTTTTGTTTAATGTGAAAATTAATTGGTGAAATGGAATTGTTAGAAACTGTGAATGGAGACGGAAAATCTTCGTTGCTTTCGCTTGTCAAGTCGTTCGACTCTGTTCTTGCCGTTTACGAAGGATTCTGCAATTTGAAACAGGTTCAATTTCTCAATCTTCTTTCTTTATGGACCCTTTTCAATCTCTATAAAAGGAGTATGCAAGCTCATTTTCTGTCTGCAAATTGGGTAGGAAATGCAGGACGTAAAAAATAAAACTTCCCAGTGGAAAACAGAAAGGAAAAAAAAAATGTAATTTGAAGTTTGTGGAAGTGCTTCTTCTTTGAAGTCTTCGAAGAAAACATATTGAATTTTATGGTTTTTATTTTTTTGGTTAGGTCGACCTCAAACTCAAAATTTGCCGTGGCTCATCGGTGAAGAAAATTTTGGTTCGAGAAGCAAATGGTTATTCTGCTACTCATGTTGTGGTTGGAACTACTCAGGGTCGGCATAGAATCCGGTCATCTACCTTTGTAGCTAAATACTGTGCTAAAAAGTTGTCCAAGGATTGTTGTGTTCTCGCGGTTAACAATGGGAAAGTTGTGTTCAAGCGTGACAGCACGCCGCCGAGTGTTGCTGACTTACAAGGTTTCATATTGTTCTTAGTTTTGATTGTTGGGAATCTCATGGACTTTGTAGGATTCTCAGTCTTGAGTTTGTTTTGCAGGTATTGATCGTCAACATAGAAATGGTTTGATCGGTTCGATTCATTGGACACTTAGTAAGAATACAAAAGTTCTAAGTGATTACAATTCAGGGACGGATGCTTCTGAGAAGAAACCTGGCCAAATTTCAGATCACAGTTTAGCTAAGTTTTTTCTGGATTCTACAGAAACTATTAGAAAACCAAGCTGTTCAATTTGTGGCACAACCCTGGCATTGCCAGACCCTTCTTGCTACCAATCTGCAGAAGGGGTTTCTGGTGATGATGGTAAAGAGAATTCCTTGGCTATAGTACCTGTGCAAATGCAGCCCACTGTTGCAACAAAAACGGTATTGAAACCTGGTTGGCCACTACTACACCGTGGAATTTTATCGGACACACAATCTGCTGATAGATCATTGATGCACCCCCAGATCTCCGCGGTCCAGTGGGCAATGAGGTTACCTTCCAGAAACATTTCATATGCTGCAGATCGTGATGAAAAGTCTGAAACTTGTTATCAAGGTCTAGATCAACCTGCGGCTTTAGATAAGGAAAGTGGTGCTCTAGTTCCAGTAGATTCTGAAATAGGGACAGTTTCTTCGCCAGAAGGCAATTCAAGAAACATTCCTAAAGAATTGGAGGGTCTTCATGAGAAGTACTCGTCAACTTGCAGATTGTTTGAGTACCAAGAACTTGTATCTGCCACATCAAATTTCTTACCGGGTGTGTTTCCTAGTTAGTTTGACTTAGTTCTATTTAACAAACTGGATTATTTTTCTTTAATGTGGTTACCAATGTGATTTCAGAAAACTTTATTGGGAAAGGAGGAAGCAGTCAGGTTTATAGAGGCTGCCTTCTTGATGGCAAGGAACTTGCCGTCAAGATTCTAAAGCCTTCTGAAGATGTATTGAAAGAATTTATTCTGGAAATAGAAATCATCACTACCTTGCATCACAAAAACATAATTTCCCTCCTGGGATTTTGCTTTGAGAATGGCAAATTTCTTCTGGTTTATGATCTCTTATCAAGAGGAAGCCTTGAAGAGAACCTTCATGGTACATAAATATACATTTGCTATATCCCCTTTAGTTTTTCTATGAGGCATGTTATTGACTTCCTTCTATTCCATGCAAAAATAGGTAATAAGAAAAGTTCACTTGGGTTTGGTTGGTCCGAGAGATATAAGGTAGCAGTGGGTGTTGCTGAGGCTTTAGAATATCTGCATTCTAAAGAAGATCAACCCGTGATCCATCGGGATGTAAAGTCATCAAATGTGTTATTATCTGAGGATTTTGAACCCCAGGTACTTATCTTTGAATTACTTTTTATTTTAACATAATTTGTATTTATAGATGCTCATGATCTTCTTGATTTTCTTCAGCTCTCTGATTTTGGACTGGCAAAATGGGCATCGACCTCATCATCACATATAACCTGCACAGATGTTGCCGGAACCTTCGGGTTTGTAAATTTAAACCCTGCATAATCATACTATCCCTCTTATGAGCACATGCTACAGAGAGAAAGTGTAATTAAAATGGTTCTAAATTATGTACTGTGCTCATTATGCAGTTACTTGGCTCCTGAATACTTCATGTACGGCAAAGTAAATGAGAAGATTGATGTCTACGCATTTGGTGTCGTTCTCCTTGAGCTTCTTTCAGGGAGAAGGCCCATAAACCGTGATTATCCAAAAGGCCAAGAGAGTCTTGTCATGTGGGTATGTTTCTGTAGTCCTATGCTCTGGCATCTCGTCATTTATTTCTTATTTCCTAATCATATGTATCGTGAAAAATATAACAGAAACGCACTTTCGCAGGCAAGTCCAATTCTAAATAGTGGAAAGGTGCTACAATTGTTAGATCCTAGTTTGGGTGATAACTATGATCATGAGGAGATGGAAAAGATGGTCTTGGCAGCCACTCTCTGTATCAAACGTGCTCCAAGGGCTAGGCCTCAAATAAACCTTGTAAGTGGTCCACTTTTGACTTTATTGCATATTGTGGGTTCTATGTCATATCATATATAATAATAGACTCATTCGTTGCATATGGAGTTTAATTTCCTGGACAATGACCTGAATTTTTTCGTTTTGCTTATCCTAAATCATGTGGTACCTATCTTCATAGTGCACGCCTTAGCTTATCTTCTTGTTTGATCACCGTAGAAATATTCTGTGCACAAGTTCTTTATTGAAAATCTCATGTATTCATTTATATTGGACCACAGATCTCAAAGCTCCTTCAAGGTGACAATGAAACAATCAAGTGGGCAAGGTTAGAAGTAAATAATACTTTGGATGCAGCAGAAACTCTTGACGATGAAGCGTGTCCACCTAGTAATCTACAGTCACATATAAATCTTGCACTGCATGATGTGGTGGATGACTCACTCTCCATGTGCAGTGTTGAGCAAGGTTTGACATTGGAGGACTACTTGAGAGGCAGGTGCAGCCGTGCATCAAGCTTTGACTGAGCAAACTACTAGCAAAATACTAGAAAAAGCTCTATCCTTTTCTTTTTTTATCTTGGTCTCTTTGTAGATGAAGTCTTCTTTTGCCTATTAACATTGGCGTCTTCTTTGGGTTTTACATGGATTTAGGATGAGAGGTTGTTTGCGTGTGCCCTCCTCCTTTACTAAATGACGAGGAAACTAGGCCTTGTAAGTTGTTAGGTGGGTTCCCCTTGTCACTCTATACTTCAAATGTTTTCTTTCTTTCTTTTCATGATCTCAATTTGATCAGGTTTTGTAATATATGTTGGTAAAGAGACGAAGAAGAAGTTGTATTTTAGAGCATAAGGATAGTAGCTCTGCATCCAATCCAAATAATGCTACAGCAACTTCCTCCTTTGTTTTCTTTTATTCACTGAATATCTGTTGCCTTTAAGTTTTTCTCTTCTCGTCTAACATCTAGGTTCAACACATACTTTCTAATTAAAATAAAATGAGACTAATCAAATTTTATCATTTCTGATACATTTGAATTAATAAGAGAGAAAAACTCAGAAAGAGCTTTGTGCCATGGAATTTCCTATGTGACCATAATAGGTCTACAGTGGAAACTAACAATCAATGCTTTATAAGCTTCCTGCTTCAATGTCTCACAACTCCCTAAAACGTGTACCTTCGGTGATGAAGTTGCATTAACCTTTTTTAATTTTTTATTCACAATTTCATTTTTGATACAACGGAGAAAAATGGTTTTTTATATTTTGGCCAGGCTTTGGAATGCAGAGATGATGAAAGTTCTGCGAAATTCGAGCATGATAAGGGACCAGAATGAATAATAGCAGCTGACGCATTGGTAATGAATGGGACATTGAAGTGAAGATTTAAAATTTGATATCATTAGTCCTTACTGCAACTACAATTTTGCTTTCCACAACTATGCTTTTGTTTTCAGAATTGTTTCACAAAACCCAAAATGTCTCCTTACCCTACAATCAGCTTTGGGATTCTGAAAAAAATGATTAAGAAATGGAATATACCATCGCTTCTTTATTCTTAACAGATTACAGGACTTCTTTTTAACTCTGCTAAAATCTCAGTTCTATATCTTGAAAATTATTCCCTCCCTTCCTAATTTTTTAATATTTAAGGTTATTATAGAATATTTAAGAAATATTTAATATTACTTATCATATATTTTAGTCAAGTACTCTAGTCTTAAACTTTTGAATAAGTTCATGTGATAAAGTTTATTAAATAAGTGTTTAATTGTATGGAATAACAAATAGAACTAGAAATCAAGGATCTTAAAGAAAAGATGCCAATAGTAACAGGAGAGGACCCATTGTTGCGGGATGAACATCCACACAAAAAATAACAACTCAACATTTAATATTTTAGATCTTTATTACGACATAATGGCAGAAAATATCTTTAATTTGATTTTCATGCTTTATTGATCCATAACTTAATTGACCAATTCTAATAAAAATCTTAAAGTCTAGTCATTTTTATTAACATAAGACGTGATAATATATTTGTAATGAAATTTCATGAAGGAAATTAAAATTAAAAAAAAAAAAAAAATCTTAAGGGGTTATAGAAATTCACTAATGCAGACACAGTATAGAGCAAGAATTTACTATAAACAAATATTATGCATGGGTAAAATTGGAAGTGCCGTATCCATTTAAGAAACTTTTCTTTCTAGGCAGACCACAAAAAATTCCCTCCAGTTTTATACGAGAAATCTTATCCATAGTAAAAGGTCCAAAGCTACTGAGAAACTAATATAAAGACAATCACCACGAATTAAACCTTAGCAACGACACAACACAACCTTCAGTCATGGCCACGAGTTGCTCCTACATGGTTTCCACCAAATTATCCATGTTGGGTTGGAGTGGAGGAAAAAGAGAAGTGAGAAACCGGAGAACATTTTTTGTCTCAGCCCAACAACAAAGTGATGTTCAGGAAGCAGAAGGCGTGAAGGTGGAAGAGCAAGAACAATTGCAAGCTGAGAAACCAAAGCCAAAAGGAACCAAACCAAGGCCAGTGGAACCTCAGGTGAATGTGAAGAGCAAAAACATGTTAAGGGAATATGGAGGGCAGTGGTTGAGCAGCACCACACGCCATGTCAGGATCTTTGCAGCCTATATCGATCCTGTAACTTGTGAGTTTGATCAAACCCAGATGGATAAGCTCACCCTTATTCTTGATCCTACTGATGAGTTTGTGTGGAACCCTGAGACCTGCAACATGGTCTATTCTTACTTCCAGGAACTTGTTGATCACTACGAGGTACTTTCCTCAAACACAATCAAATTTATTTTCGTTTTGTGTCTTAGCTTAGTGTTGTTACCTACAAACAAGGTCTGCGATTTTATCCACAATTTTTGAAAATGTGTCACCATAATGTGACTGCAATTATGATCATATTGGTCAAAATTTTCTTACTAGTGAGTATACATGAAATTAAACAGTTTCTAAAAATTCTACTCACAAGTCTAATTGGTAATCCAACAAATTGTGGCAAGGGAGAGGGCGTTGGATCTTAGATATGTGCTTAAAGCTAGTTGTGTGTGTTAAAATACTAACCTGTGATTATACAAAGCAGGGTGCTCCATTGACAGATTATACCCTTCGTCTGATTGGTTCAGACATAGAGCACTACATAAGAAAGATGTTATATGATGGGCTAATTAAGTATAACATGAATGCGAGGGTTCTCAATTTCAGCATGGGCAAGCCACGGATCATGTTCAACAATGATACCAATCCTGAAGATGCAATTGAGAAATGATTTGTGAAATACATTGGTGGTTTGCATGTGATTGTTTTGTAAATTATAAAAAAACTCTAATCCAAAATTACATAGCTTTTGGAGTTGAGTAAAACTAGTGCAAACCAAAATATAGTTACAGATACAGAGTATTCTTACAGTCTGTAATATAGCTTCTGTTCCTCGCTTATGTTACTAAACTAGTATAATCACCCACGCCTGCTACACTTGAATGTTATCTTCAAAATTTAGTCTTTTTCTTTTCATACTGGACACTAATATAAGTTTCATCACAGTGGATAGACAATTAAGGGTTTGATTATCTTGATTGTGCATATGAAAAAACTTACTAGAAAAGTAAATTAATTTCAGTATTTTTATGTTTCAAAAGATTAATATTATGAAGAAAAAATAATCTGTTTCAAACTGTATACTCTTTCGTAATATTGATTAACATCACCCCCACTTTCCTTGCTTCTGGTTTTAAACTTAAAAAAGTAGGAGCTACACTGCCACATACTATACCAACACCAACATAACTATGAGGAGAGAGGGTTGGGTTTGAAAACTGAAAATTGGGGTAGAGTGGCCCATAATTGTTTCTTGACAAGTTTTCAACTTTAAATATTGAAATTCTTTCTTCCTTGAACACTTCTTTTAGTCTAATGAAACTTTTCCATTTTAGAAAAGGTTAACTAAAGATGATGTTAAAAAGATAGTAGGTGTCTGCAGAAAAGAAAGAAAAAGAAGGCATCACAAAATCTTTGTTCTTTTTTAGTGGGTCTACTTCACTAAAGTGTTCTCTTGTCACTTAAAAACACGCAAAAAAGTCTTCTTTGAGCACTTGGTTTATAGTTTCAGACTTCACATTGTTTTGGCAGAGATTAAATTTAGACTGAGGAAAGTAGAGAATGTTTCTAGACTTAAATAGCCTTTTTTAAAGAGGTACTTACATTTTTAGACATAACATTGAAAGAAATGATTTTAATGAGAAAATAAATGTTTTAGAATTAATTTTAATATCATGACATTTAAAAATCAATCGTACAATTTCATATTTTATTATTAAAATAAAAAATTAAAATAAAAAATTATTATTATAATAATTTTAAAATAACATTAAATAACTAATTTAAATAATTTTTTTGTAAAATCTTCTCAAATCTTTGTTCGTTCATTTTTTGTGTAGAAACAAATTAAATATCTAAGTGCAACCATAAAAATAAGTAATGATTCATATTTTAATTATTTAATTAAATAACACATTTTTATTTTTCTTTTTCGCATATCATGTAAGAGGATTTGACTATCTAAAGCAATGAGAAAGCACATTAAAATATTAAATTAAAAAAATTAAATATGACAATAACTATTAATTATAAAATTAATTCTTGTTATTATAATTCATTATTGATTTGATTTTATATGTATTTATTTTTAATATGTTTTTCTAATTAATGGTTGTAAGTGTTATTATTTAAAGTGTGTTTTCTTTATTTGTGGAATAACTTTTAACTTATTTTTATTAGTGAAAATTTTGTTTGAATGTATAAACATCGTTTAATTAGTAATTCATTTTAGTATTTTATACTATTTTTTACACTAGTTTTAAACTCTTTTTTTTATATGTTGTCTTTTTTATCTTTAAAATATGTATTAGTTTTACGTTTTATTCTTTTTACATAAAGTATGTTTTTATTATCATACTAATCAATGAGATCAAGTATGATTTATTTAAGTGTATGTTATCTTTATTTTATTTTAAACTTAGTAGAAAATATTTTAAGATGTATAAATATAAAATTGATACTGGAAAGTACGATGTAGAATATAATTAAAAATAATTTGTTTAAATAAAAGTATAAGTTTCAAATTTGTTAAAAAGCTAAAATTTTAACCTATATAAAATAAAATAAAATAAAAATGTGTCCATCTTATCATTTTATGCTTATTAGTTACTTCAACAAAAAAACAATCCAATTTACCAATTTTGAGATTTTCCTTAAATTACTCCTCTAATATATAAGATAGATATTCAAAATATATAAACTGAAAATTTACTTTAAATTGAACTAAATTAGTTTTTAAAATCTTATCTAATAAAAAAGTGGACACACTACATAAAAAAGGTTTTACTTTGTTAAAGAAGAATGATTTTATATATAAAAAAAATGTAAAAGAAAAAAAAAAGAGAGAGAAAGTGATAGCTTTATGCTAAAGTCTTAAACTAAAAAAAATGCTTTGACATAAAGTGTTGAAATTAAAAAAAAAAGTGTAAATTGATAAAAATAAAAATTTAAATAAAATATTTATTTTTTCTAATAAAGTCAGACATTAACCAAACTATAACCTATGACGACCAAAAGATGGACATATATAAAATATTAATAACATCATATCACAAAATTTCACCGTTGTTTGTTAATGTTATTTGATTTTGAGAATTACTCATTTTCTGCAATTTATGATATTTAAATTATGTTTTCAATTTGAAGAAAAAATACGATTTATTCCTTCAATGAATAATAAAAACATAATCAAACACAAAATATTCTGTTTTTTCTGTTTTACATAAATTATAGTTATCTATAACTAATAAATAATTGATCAGGAGACTTATCTTATGTACCTGTTACTCGAAAAGTCGATAATCTTAACAAAAAAGAGATGGAATCACGTGACGTGGAGTGTGGGTCCCAGTAACTAACTGACCGTGACCCGTGCCCTCCGGTCGGAACTGAAGTTGATGATGATGGATCTCAGATTCGATCCACATACTCACACCGGCACCGCCGGTTCACCCCCCAAAAAATAAATAATAATTAAATTAAATAAATGTGTAAAAAAAAAAAAAAACTAAAAATATAAAACAATAGAATTTGCATTTATTTTCATGTTTGTTCTGTTTTTTGTCACCTTCCACTGCCACTCTCTTCATCTTCTCCAGCCATGGCTTCCTCCCTCGGCGACAACCTCAACCTTCTCACGCCTCAACAGGTTCAGTTCCTCCCACCCTCTCTCTCTCTCTCTCTCTCTCTCTCTCTTTCTGCGTTTCATATTTGAACGAACTTTTCTGAATTTTGATTCGGTGACTCACACCCAGCAAGAGTTGGCGAAGATGCTGTTGGAGAACGGCCAAGACCACCTGTTTCGAGATTGGCCTCCTCCCGGCGTCGACGACGATCAAAAGAAAGCGTTCTTCGACCAGGTTTCGTTTCTTCCTTCAATTCAATTACATAGATCTGCTACTTGCTTCGTTCATTCTCTCCCTAAACGACGCTGCGTTTTCATTAGCTGACTCTGCTTGATTCGAGTTACCCTGGCGGATTGGAATCATACATAAAAAACGCCAGACGGCTCTTGGCTGATTCTAAGGCTGGCAAAAACCCTTTCGATGGCTTCACTCCTTCCGTAAGCCTTAACCAACCTGGTTTTTATATGCTTTTGTTTTCAATATTGCACTTATAAAATGTACTATATTCTACTTTAATAAATAACATTCGAATTCTCGGTTAAACCATTAAAAAATGCGTGACACCGTTTCGTGATGATTTTGAAGGTTCCAACGGGTGAGACTTTGACATTTGGTGATGAGAATTTCATTAACTTTGAGGAAACAGGTGTACATGAAGCTCGGAAAGCTGCGTTTGTTCTTGTTGCTGGAGGTCTTGGTGAGCGTTTAGGATACAGTGGGATTAAGGTATGCCTAGTCGCCCTGTGTCATCGTTTTTTTTTTTTTAGTTGCTATGCTATTGTGTGTAATGCGGATATAAACGCGGGTTAGAGGAATGTTTATTCTTGTGACTTTTATCTCACTTCGATATTAGAGTAATCTTCTTTACCCTCCTCCCAAAGCAACGTATTGTAATGTGGTAAATGTATATACATCAACGTATTGTAACTTTTTTTATATAGATTAATTCCTGATTCATAAATTTTAATCGTAGCTTCTGCCTCTTGCAGCTTGCTCTTCCTGCAGAAACCACTACTGGAACATGTTTCCTACAGCATTACATTGAATCTATATTGGCTCTTCAAGAAGCCAGCTCACAAGGTTAGCATCAGTTACTTATGTGGTAAAGCAAAAAGAAAATTAATGGACTTCTGCATGTAAATATTTAAATACAGACATTAGGGATAGCCTATTTTAATTATACCCAATTCAGGTGACCCAGAGTCCATTTGATTAGATAGAAAATCACTTTTGAGAAAAAACTTACAGAAAATTACTTGATTTTTGAAACTTTCCCAGTAGAAAACAGCTTCCTCCTTGAAAACATTTTCTGGTAAATTTTTCTTGAAAAACATTTTCTGCTGTTGCATTTTGTGTTAAATTACTTAAGACATTCTTTTTCTTCCACCTCTTTACCAACAATAGCCCACTCTCTTGTAGTTATTAATGTTAACAATCATATTTCAAATTCTTTTGGAGTAATGTTTGTGCTTTTCAAATTTTAGGTGAATCCCAAACACAGATTCCTCTTGTTATTATGACATCTGATGACACTCATGGACGTACATTAGAGCTATTAGAATCAAATTCTTATTTTGGTATGCAACCCACACAAGTAACACTTTTAAAGCAGGTAAGTCTTTTGATGTCTCTTTGGAAAATTCAATTTGGATAAACTCTACATTTTGTTCTTTACATAAAAATTACTTACAAATGAATCCCTATCATGTATGAAAGTTATAATTGTATTAAAATTTTTTTCAACCAAAATGAAAAACAAAACATGGTGTCAAGTACAGGGGCTAAATCTAATATTATTAATTTGACAAACCTCATGATCAATTTGTAAATGTTTGTCCATGTTGGAACTAAATTGAAAAAATTGTTTGATGCAGGGACCAAAATTTTATTTTAATCCATTTTTAATTAATTCTTAACTTTGTAATTCAGGAAAAAGTTGCATGTTTAGAAGATAATGATGCCAGGCTTGCATTGGAACCACAAAACAAGTACAAAATTCAGGTAGTGATGTGCGCGGTACCAGTATACTGTGACTGGAAAGTTTATTTACCAAAAAAGCAACGAATAAAATGCATTCTGTTAACCTCATAATTATTCTTTCAAATCTAGAATTGACCGTTTCTCTTTGTATAGACAAAACCTCATGGGCATGGCGATGTGCATTCACTTCTCTATTCAAGCGGGATTCTGAAAGTATGGTATGATTCAACCAGTTCACTTATCTTTTAGATCAGTTTGCTTTTAGATCAGTTTTTGTTGTTTGTGTTGTCCGTTTCATTTTTCTGTATTGTATTCATTTGAAAATCTTTTTAATGCATCTTTCTAAATAATTTAAAGAAATACTCTGAATATATTTGGGCACACCAGAAAAACTATTAAGTAAACTTATAAAAATCAATTCTGTAAATTGATGGGATTGTATTTTAGAAATCCGAGAAGTAGAAAGGCAAAGGTATAATTCAAACATAAATTTATTTATATATATTTATAATTTTATATATTAATTTTCATTTGTTAGGTATGATGCTGGGTTGAAATGGGTTCTATTTTTTCAAGATACAAATGGCCTTCTCTTCAAGGTTAGTTATTTTGGCATTTCAAGATTCAGACGCACTTCTATTTGCCTATCAATATATTTTAAATATTCATTGCCTAATAATTTGAGGATACAGGCAATTCCAGCAGCACTGGGTGTCAGTGTTTCCAAACAGTATCATGTTAACTCTCTGGCAGTACCTCGGAAAGCAAAAGAAGCTATTGGTGGAATCACCAGACTCACTCACTCTGATGGTAAGCTAATTTTCATCTTCACAGACAAAGAAAATAATGCTGATTCTGGACTTAATGTTATTAATGTGGGTGAGAATTAATACGATTGCATGTCACAGTGGAATATATATTCTCTCTTACCTGTAAAGTAATTTGAAACGGTAAATTTCATGAATATATTATTGTTTATCATATTTAATGCACGTTGGGAAGATGGTAGACAATGATAGTTTGTGGAAGAAAGGTGGTTTGTATGATTGAACTTGATATTGATGTAGGGTTGTTCATGTATTGGCTTGCATGTTTTTGTGACTGATAAAATAATTGTAAATACTGTGCATTAACAGAAAATCTTGTCGTTAAAGTTTAACCAACTGTTATACAAGTTGATAATTTAATATTGGTATTAGTGTCAACTTTGATGACACATAGGTATTCATAATGCTGAAACAATTTGATGCTGATCTTCCAATTGTTCACCTGAACTGATACAATTCAATTGTCGATTTGTAAATTTGTGAAAACTACATGTTCTCAACAGTTTTTTGATCCCTCTCATTCTCTTCATCTCTATGTGCCACTCATTTTTCTTTCTCACAAGGATTGAAAATGCTACCATATTCAATTCAATGGTTACTGAAAGATCCTTTCGATTGAGAAAAAAATATTTGAAGTGAGTTCAAAGTTTGAAATCCAGAACAACTGTCTGCACCTAAAGTAACATGTTGCCATATATTTTTACAATATAACAAGACCTTTAATGTGGTATTTCTTATACTTTTCAATGCTTGATCGTTTTATTCAAATATATCAATATTATATAAATAATGAATCTCTATCTTCACTTCATTATGTCAGTACCATTTTTTATGAATTTACCTGAATTTGTATTTTTAGCACTTTTTGATGATTAATTTGAATACATTATCAGGGAGGTCCATGGTGATAAATGTTGAATACAATCAGCTAGATCCTCTTCTCAGAGCAAGTGGATACCCTGAAGGCGATGTAAATTGTGAGACTGGCTACTCCCCATTTCCTGGAAATATTAACCAAGTAACCCTCTTTTTCATACTTCAACATTCCCCTCCTCCCCCAACCCCTCACTCTCATGGAATTTACCGTTTCGATTATCTAGTTTTGGGATGATTATTATCCATATCTGCATTGCTCTCAAATACCACGTGGCTGTGATAAGCATGGTTTAGTTATAATTGTATTAATATAATTATGTCCTTATTTAGCTGAGCCATGCCATGATTATACTATTGCATAGTGACAATATCTTATTCTAACAGTTGATTTTAGAGCTTGGTTCTTACATTGAAGAGCTCTCAAAAACAGGAGGTGCCATACAGGAGTTCGTTAACCCAAAGTAATTCTTCTTTCTTATATTGACTAGACTATTTATTTGGGAAAATTCTAAAAAATTCCCTTATTTCTACCACATGTGCTTTGGTCTTGTGACATTCAAAATGTGTAAAATGTATGTAAACCTTTTAAATTGTGCACTTTAATTCCATCACAACTGTAAATAAAAGTGATAGAAAAGTACATGTATCAGCTATCTGGTTCTTTTAGGATCATTTTTAAACAGTTGTGGTGGAATTGGAGTAAAAGTACACAATTCGAAAAGTTTGATTTGAGGATCATTTTGCTAGTAATTCTACAAAATACACATGGGTCAATATATACTTTTTTTGGTTTTCCCTTTTGGTTGTAACACTTTGCTGTAGCGTGCTTCAAATTTCTTTGATTGCATTGTATGCTTTTGTTGCATTAAACTTTGCTTTAACATCTCTCTTTTGAGTCTTTGCTTTTTCCAGATGCATCAATATTATCTTAAAATAAGTTATTTAATATGTTGATAGTAGAATAGCAGTTTTTTATTGGTAACTTTGTGAATAATTTACAAATATCTGCTTTGGCTTAATTTTCTGCCCACTATACTTTTTAATAAAGGAATTGATTCAGACAAACTAGTTGTGTGGTCATGGCATATTTTTATTACTTTCCACTGGTACTTCCTTATCAGCTGAATTCACCAGCCTCCTAAAGTTCATTTAGTATATAGATATTGAAGTGGACATGGTTATAAATAAGTAACAATAATTTAGTCATATTGTATTTCTGTGAACCACTATTGCACTTTAAGGAATTTATGGGACATGTCTTCTTAATGTTATATTATCAGTGCTATATCATCATGCTATATTTTCTTACTGCAGATATAAAGATGCCAGCAAAACTTCATTTAAGTCCTCAACTCGACTTGAATGTATGATGCAAGACTATCCAAAAACATTGCCCCCATCTGCCAGGGTTGGGTTCACGGTAAATTATCTTTCTGAGAACAGTGTATAAATCTTAGCAAATCATTGCTTATCCAACTTGACTTTCCCATCCTTGGACTTAACCTATTAGGATACATATGGAGTCCATCCATGGTGATGCCACTTTGTTAGTGGATGTTCAGTTTTATACTTGTTGCTATCTCACTGGTTCTATGTAATTGTGTAGGTGATGGAAACATGGCTTGCTTATGCACCTGTGAAGAATAATGCTGAGGACGCTGCTAAGGTACAACATATTCTAATGTACTAATTTATGCATGGTGAAACAAGGTTGATGAAGAGAAACATGGAGGAAGAATGAATTTTTAGCCCTTGATTCTCTATTGAAGTGTATGCAATTCTTTAATTGAAGTAGACTGGAAAGGTCTAATCATAAGTTTGTATAAAATTAGGAAATTTAGATTTGAAATGCTATTTTGATGGTAGAGATTTTGAATAATGTTATCTTAATTCACTAAAAGTTTTACAAAGGGGAACATTTCTTATTTATTTTGTTAATTTTAATGAAGGTGCCGAAAGGAAACCCATACCATAGTGCAACCTCTGGGGAAATGGCAATCTATCGTGCAAATAGCATTATTCTGAAAAAGGTAACGTACTGCTTTTACCCTCAAGTCTTGAATGCCATGGCGCGTAGATTTATTGCTTGTTATTTTAAGTAATGTTAAGGTATTTATGATAGAATTGAATCCCTTTAGAACTCTATATGGATTAGGAAAGTTATACAAGATTGTTTAGTTGCTAATGCAGCTCTCGTGTATAAAAGGGCCTGCTAGATACAATTTACGTTTTTTCTTACAAATGTTATTCTTACTCCAAGGATCTAACTTGTCTCCCGGTTGATTTTACAATTCCTACGTCTATATATCTATAAACTCTCCTCTTACCACATTTTGTGCTTTTGTCTAACTCCTGGAATGCCAATTGTTAGAACTACAACCTACATCAGACAACTGAGTAGTTAACCCTGCGTTTTCTCCTGCCAGGCTGGTGTTCAAGTAGCAGATCCAGTTTTGCAGGTCTTCAATGGTCAAGAGGTTGAAGTTTGGCCTCGCGTTACATGGAAACCCAAATGGGGTCTAACTTTTTCTCGGATCAAGAGCAAAGTCAGCGGAAATTGCTCCATTTCCCTGAGGTCTACATTGGCCATTAAGGGTCAACATATTTTTATTGAAAATCTGTCCTTAGATGGGGCTCTAATTATTGATGCTGTGGATGATGCGGAGGTATGGAAAGACACTTTATCAATATTTATTTTTTTATTTCCTGAGTTGCATTTTAATAGCTTGAGGTCTAATGACCATTTCACGTATGACAGACATATTAGTACAGTGTACACCTCATTGTCTACACCTCATACACCTCTGTTTTATCTACTATTCTTCTAATTATCCAAACCAGATATGTTTTTGCTCATAGGTGCCGGTACCAGGGTTAGAGGATACTTTTGTTGAATAGACAAAAACTGTTTTAGCCATAGTTGATAACACAGATGTAGAAATGGGGTGTACTAACAAGATAATTCAAAGAATAGTTGGGGGAGATGTAGTTTCAATTTTCAACACCATAACATAGATTGAGAACTCAAATTACATAGCAATTCATATAACTAGTTGAATCTGGCTTTTCTTAATTAATACCCAACTAAATAGCCAAGTTTACGCAATTTAAGCATAAGACTTTAAAAAAAAAATTGACTCTCCTGAACACTGAATTCCCAACTTAAAATTTCGTACTCCAATAATTGCACATGGTCTAGTATTTCCTATTCTTGGTTTTATTACTATACTCGTCCACTATTTCTTTGAAAAGAATACTTTAAGTTTGAAATGCGCATGTTAGTGTTTGTTGAATATTTTAAACTGATGCTGGATTTTAAAAATAAAAATAGGTAACCGTAAGTGGTTCAGTTCAAAACAATGGTTGGATCCTTGAAACTGTGGACTACAAAGATGCCACGGAGCCAGAGGTATTGAGAATCCGGGGTTTCAAATTTACCAAAACTGAGCAGCTGGAAACGAAATACTCTGAGCCTGGCAAATTTCAGTTGAAGGCTTGAACAGGCATGCGTCTCTTGTATCATTAGCAGTAGCATCGGAAGTTTTGCAGAGTTTCTCTCCCTTCTCCCAGCCTTTGGTGCACTATTTTATTCACAAGTTTTGTCCCCAGTTTGATTATAGAAACTATTTTTGCTTTCCTTGTTCAAGGTGTAAAGAATCTGAGTCCATTTGTATCGGTGTGGTAGAAATTTAAGCAGATTCATCATGTGTCCATATAAAAGACTGTTGACGTGCATATAATATGATGTACCAACAAGTTGTGTTTACCCATCCTATTTACTGGATTTCTCAATCAGTGCTTCCTTTTTCTACACAATTTCTTTTTATCTCTATTATACAAAATTATATTTTTAGTGATTTTAACCAACATAAAATAGCTTCTCTCTTTTTTCTTATTTTTTTTTATAAAAAATCTCTATAAAGTAATAACTAGATAATTTATACTGGAGTTACTTTTTAAAACAAAATCTGCGACAAACTAATCCTATAATTCTATCTTCTTATTTTAATTCCAACAAATTATTAATTTCGACGTAAAATTAACTATTACGAATAGTTTCATTTTTTAAATTTGTTTACTATAAAGTATATAAATTATCCTAAAAATACTTTTCAGCTGAAAGATTTAAAGGAGGAAAGTTATTCCATAAAATTGATTACAATAATTATCAGTATACACTAAACTGATTAAATACTTGAGTTCAAAATTCCTGGTGTTGCAAAAGTCAAATTTGCGCTTCATTGGGAGCGGAAAAATGAAAACTCTAGCTTTAGCAAAATGACTTTTCAAATCGAATACGAATTGGTTATTTTGTAACGTCTGCTTTGTGTATTCAACTATGTGCCAAACACAAACACTAAGGAATATCCTTCTTTCGTATCACAAAATTATCTTCATAATAAGTGGTAAGTCTAAATAAAGCTGAACACGCAAGGGCAGGGGACTTAAATTACGGGTTTAAGAGTTTAATGTTAGGATATATTTTATATAATAAAAAAATAAAGATAATGTTTTATTCAAAAATAAATATAATTTTTTTTATTCAAAAATAATTCACAAATAAAAATAATATTTAAATGTGTTTTTAGTATGTCAAATTTGTTTTTTCTTTAAATTTTAACATTAAAATTAATCTTTCTAATTCTTATAATTTGAAAACAAGTTTTTTATAATGAATATTTTAAAATAAAAAAATGTGGTTTAGTATTAATAAAAATACAAAATTGAAATAAGTTATCGTATAATTTTTTTTTAATTGTGAGTAATGTAAGTAAAATTTTTAAGGACAAAACTTATATACTATACTTTAGGTATAGATGTTATTTTTTAATTAAATTTGAAGTTTTATATTATAAATTTACGTTTTATTAAATATATTACATACTCTGTGAATCTCAAAAATAATTTTGAAAACAACATCTGCTATATAATATGTAAAGTTTGTTCAATTTTTAATGTTACTTGAGACAGAAAATTGGAACAATTATTTTTAAAAGTGTAAATATCACATGAATTATTTTTAAATTTAAAAAGACTAAAATTAACTTATCTCAAATTTAAAGAATTAAAAATATATTTAAATCTAAAAATAATAATAATATAAAATATTATATATAAAAAATATATAAAAGTTAATGAATATATTATTACGAAAAAAAGAATATATATATATATATATATAGAGAGAGAGAGAGAGTATTTGTTAAATTTATGACTAAAAAATTGAATTGAGTATCATTTTAAAATTACTTCTAAAATTAACTTGTTCTTTTGCAACGGTAAGATCTATTCTTGACGTCTGAAATAAACCGTTTTTTTCTTAATATAGAAATTAAGTGTCAAAGAAATTTTTGTATATAATAAAAATAAATTATACCATCAAATATTATAGATAATAAAGTGAAAAATTATATTTTATTAATATATTAAACGATTGATTATACTAATATAAGACAATTATCTTATTATATAATATCATGATTATTGAACAAAATCATATGGTAATTTTTTGAAGGTAATGTAAAATACCAAACTCATTTAACTTTGTATTTTTGACCGTTAAAATGTTAAACTAAGAAAGCTAAATCCTTCATTAATTCACCTTTTACCTTCATTTTGTCGGCGGTTATCTAACTTTTCTTCTTATTTTGTCTTTATCTGCCATAACAACCTCCATTGGAAGTTAACGACCGTTGATGAAGGCAAAACGACCTGACACGTGTTTCTCACGAAAAGACAACAGGGTAGGCACGACACGCGTTCTCAACGCGCATACATCGTTTTCGTTTTTTAAAATGTGTTGAAAAGTTATGTTAACTTCCCTATAATTTTTATATCATACAAAATGCAACCTTTCAAAAACGCCATTAAAACCATCTTTCTCACTTCTCTTTGACTGCAATGAAACCAAACTTTTTTTTTTTCTATAACCCAGATAGGATTCAACTCCCCCACTAAAATATTTTCCAAAAAAATATATACTTTGTTATTATTTTATACCTCTATCATGTTCAGACAGCACATCACACTTAACATTACATTTTTTTATGAATATATTCAACTTTATTCATCCAAAGGCCAGTTTACTTCCTGAAATTCCCATTTGACCCTCCTGCTTTGGATTTTTTATATTGACTTCACCAAAAAAACCAGCTCAACTAACATTTTACTTCATAATATATACGTATTCAATAAAGAAAAACAAAAAACATTGTATATTGATAGTTTGATAGATAAGAAAATTTAAAATATGAATATGTAGAAGCTAGATGAGTCGCTTTCAAAGAAAATAGTTGGAAACTTCGCACAAATTGCTTTGGCGTAGACCATTCCCCTCCGCAATGTCATTGATCAAATTGGGAACGAATTTTCGGTTCCAGAAACACTTATTCCCGTACACAAAGGACATCCTTTACAAAATTCAAACTCCAACATCATATTATTTAATATTCCCAAATCATATGTATCTACATCACATGGTTTGGTTAACCTGTTCATATATATATATATATATATATATATATAGGTCTTAGGAGCATTGGTGAGTAATAATAATAAGCACCAAAACAATAGCAGAGTGTATCATATTCATAGACCCTTTAGGCTTAATAAGATTTATGTTGTTTTGGAATATGTGTCTCCTAACCCAATCTGACTTGAAACGTATTTTTGAGAAAGTGGACGTGAATGGTGATGGGTTGGTGAGCCTTGAGGAGCTGAATCGGTTGCTTCAAATGACAGGTAATTCCCACTACACCATACAAGAGTTGGAATCGCTGGTAGAAAAGAAGAGCCTTGGTTTCAGCGAGTTCTTGTTCTTTTACAACTCCATTTTTGAGCAGAACAATGGAGAAAGCATAGGAGGTGGTGACACGGAGGAACTTGAGAGCGACCTCGAGAAAACCTTCAACGTGTTTGACTTGGATGGAGACGGTTTCATCACCAGCCAAGAGCTTGAGTCTGTGTTGAAGAGGCTTGGCATGTGGGATGAAACCAATGGCAAGGATTGCAGAACCATGATTCGTTTCTATGACACCAACTTGGATGGTCGTCTTGATTTCCAGGAATTCAAGAATATGATGTTGGTTTCCAAAGCCTGATCATCATCGTCATCATCATCATCATTCATTTCTATCAAAGTTCTGCACTCTTTTTCACAAGATCATCATTATTCTTCCCTCAACTTCACCATTATGCCATCCACATCTCATTTGTATATATGTGTTTCGTGATTGTGTACGTTATTCATAAATGTTCTCTGCTCCATGTATTCAACTCTATTAAGCTGATGTTGCCAATGTTGTATCAAGAGTCTTACCCTTGTTTGTTTTGAGGAAGAAAAAGAAAATTTTGAATTTTAGATGTGAAAGAAAATAAATAAAAACACAAATTTAGAAAGAGTTTGAGTTTTATTTTTAAAAGTTATTTCTAGTTCTGTATTATATCATTCATACAAAGTATTTATCAGTTCTATCCATCATTAGTTTCTGTAAGAAATCTAACTAGTTATTTCAAGTAAAGTGTTTTTCTTAATCCCATTTTTCATTTACAAGATTTAAATTCGGTATAATTTTTATTTATAGATTTAAATCTAACGTATCGGTTCTATTGTTTATTTTCTTTCTCATGGCATTAGTGATAGAAATTAACAGAGAAATAAACATAAAGTTAGTTGAAGCAGTTGTATATAGTTAAACTGAAAGTATGTAATGTAGTTTTTTTGCTGCATACGTTAATCTTCTTTCATATTTACAAAAAATAAGAAAGATATTTTTCTATGTTATTATATTCTTTTGACTGTAACTGGCTAACTTTTAAGTCTTTAATCGTATTTTTCTTTTCTCATGTTTATCTTTAAAGAAAAAAAATATACCAAAGACGACTTATTATAAAAAGATCTCACATTTGGCAAAGTCTACAATCTTCTAGAGGCAAAATTTATAATTGCAATTAACTAGCTATTAATGAAAGCATGATTTCTAATATTAAGTAATTAACATTAAAAGTCTAACTAAGGAAGTCATAGACTTGTTAAAAGCAATAATATGAGGTAGATGTATATAGGTCGGCCATGAGAGGTGAGTTTAGGAGAAATTTAATTCTTTGGTCACATTAAAACCTCTCTGTCATATGTGAAACCATGTTTAATAAACTTTGTTTAGTTGAATTTTCTTGAACCACTTGTCAAATTTTTAAATCTACTATTCATTTTATTTCTATGTTCATATATCTTGTGGAATTAATAAATGGCTCGTGTGCCACGAACGTGTATAAATGAGAGTTTAAATTTGATCAATCATCAGCTTAATGTTTTTATTGCCCTTTTATTTAGTTATGATTTGACTTATCACTAAAAAAGTTAATTCTTTTAATGTAAATTACAATATAATCAAACACGTTTTGATAAGTATTTTTTAAGTAATTTAAAAGCATATATTAATAATAGGATCTATTTTTATAAATAATTATTGATACAATTTTTAAATTTGTAAGCAAATAGGGTTCTTTTTTTAATTATAACATAAGTTTGACCATAATTTTGATTCTGAGTGTATTTTGAAAGACCCCCTACATTCACCTTTTCTTCTCTTTTGTTTGTTGCCACTGCTGGGAAACTTCTCATATATCAAGTTCACATTGTTTGACATAATCTTTAACTTATGAAAAATCTTCTATATGTATTTCTACTTTCTTTCTATTATAAGTCATGACATGGCATCAAGAGAACAAAGAATAATCAAAATGTATTATTCAAAAAGTTTTACTATATACATACAAATGACAAATAATTGTTTAACATATACTTAATGAAAATCCATTAATGTCTTCCAATCCAGCAACTTTGCATTGTCCCTTACATATTTAATTTCTCAGAAAATAAATGTAGCAAAGTCCACCTATGTAACTGAATTTCTGTGTCATCCAATGAATTTGATTAGGGTGTGAAATTGTGTTTGAAATTACATATGGAAATTAAGAGTGTTGTACCTAAGAAGGAATTAACTTTTTCAAATTATCTATGAATTTCTTTGCCAAAACTATTCAGCGATTGAAAAATGTCAATAAGATAAGCAGCCACGTTAATAATATTAAAGAATATGATATATTTTAAAATCAAATTAATAATTACATATATTTTTATCCTCTAAAATATACTTTCAAATTCAATTTATACATTCCATAGATTATCAACTTTTGTGTTTGTTCCGTCATGATTTTTTCAGTTTACTTATCAATTTATTGTCAAATAAAAAGGTATTTTGAAGTATATTTTACATGGATAATTGATTATGGATCATCATAATTGACGATTAGTATTCTTTTTATTATAATAATAATAATAGATTATTAAAAATAATTATTATTATTTATTATTTTTATTGGGAAAGCCCACTTCTCTGCATCAAAAACTGAACAAGTAACCACGCTCATGCGAAAGCCCACAAAGGAAAACACGCCACACTTCCCTGACTTGGAACCTGTCACCGAATGACCTTTTCCCTTATAACAATGCTCATGTCAGAAGAGTGAACTTCATAAACATCTCGCGCGACTATGATCCAAAGCTTCAGGCAAAAATCAAAATAATATAAATTAGATTGTATATTACTTTATGATTTACTTGTGGTTGTTCATTGCAAATTCACTTGCATTAGATATTTCTAATTAATATTTAAGATAGCTTGTATGAATGTAATGAGTGACATTTTTTCCCTCATCTCATTAGTAGATTTAACTTCCTACATCTCATAATTTTCTTGCATCATCTCAGAATGGACTTTTTGAAATATATATGAAAAACATTCTAAAAAATCAATTCTAAAATAAATAGGAGGTGATTAAGAAAATTGTAGAGAGCTTGAAGAAAAATCCCCTCCATTAGCTTGCTTGAATTCACTTGTTCCTTCTCCATAAATGTCTCCACCCATATCTTTTTATATTTCTTATTCCTCCTAAAGAAGTCAGTCAGCAACAACAGCACTAAAGGAGTAATATGCATTTCAACAGTAGCAACATTTAGAAGGACCATGACGATTCTCCATCAATAATCAGTGAACTAATATAAAATAATAATACTTGTTATCCAATCTACCAAGAACCACAAGGTAATCTAGAAAGAACAGTACTACAATGAAAGGAGCTGTAGGTCCAATTGCATGTTTAACTGTAGTAGTATATGATAATGTACAGTTTATATATACTACCCGCAGACTAATTATCAATGAAGAATCTATTCCCAGCAGAAGTACCACCCCAGCTCAAGGCTGACTCTACTAGCTTCCTTAGCTTTGTTCCTATAACCTAAAAGGCGCCTGCAGTGTTTAGTTGCTTGCCAATATATGTTTCATATATTTCCACAACAAGGCGAGGATTAGTGTCCACGAGCTCCGCATAATATTCATTTTGAGTGAGCAAATCCATTTTGTCCAAGATCACTGCCAAGGACGCACTTCGTAATTGTTTGCAATTGTATTGATATGCAAAAGCATAGTTTGCAATAGCTTTATTCCAATTCATTTTGGCGATCAAATACTTCTCACAATATGTCTTGAGATGCTTCACCTGATACTTTTCTCCCAAAACTAACAGGTTACAGGCCATTTGGTTATCAAGAGAAGCTTCAGCAGTGTATAAATAGTTAACAAAAGCACGAAGGGTATCATATGATACGTCAGAAATCTTGATGGTGCCACTCCGCCTTTCTTCCATATCATTCTCGAGCATTGCATTGAAAACAGGAGAGCGACTAACCTAATTGTATAAAAAAATGTCATTAGCTTCATTAAGAAAAGCCAAAACACAAGAATAAATCGTAGCAACATCAATATATAAAATCTAATCAAGGATTCCTAACTGCACTGGAAAGCAATATCCAAAGGTAATCTGATGTCTCATCTATTGATTAAATAAAACAGTCAGAGATTAGAAGCTTTTGTGTTAAATATTGTTAATCAATTTACATATCCAAATTGAACCCAATTCAATGTTATGTAGACTAAAAGTTTCTTGAATCCAGTCTGCATACAGCTTCAGAGTCAATTCTCCAGCCACTGTCAAGGATTTCTTAAAGAAAATTAGAAAAGCAAAAATAAGAAGAAAAAACTCAAGGTTTGGATTAGGAAACTATTTAGATGATGCTTAATGCATTTCCTACTGTCCACTTAACAGAATATAAGAACTAAAAGTTCAAATGAATGATGGAAACGAGTTACTGTATCAGTTTATTTAAAAGTTTCAGCCTTTCATGAGCAATACACACCCTTGGTTAAAACTGTTTCTCAACTTATTTGATCATTACTGTAGCATATTATACAACTATTTCACTCACTGGCATTACTGGTCTACGTGATTTTGATTGAAAAATCATATCCTTAAAGTCCGGGTTCAAATGCCATATGGAATAGAGAGAACAGAACAGAACTATTAAAATTTTTATACTTCTACTTCACTCCTATCCTGATTTTGAACAAGATAAGTAAAACCATCTAGTATGACACACAAAAGTTATTCACCTCCCTAGCATGGTTTTCCAAATAAAAAATGAAAAAACAGAAGTACACACTCCTTAAAACCTAAAACCTTGTATACCCTCAGTCATCAGGCAGTCTAAATTATCAAATGCATTATATAACTAGTAAACAAGTAAATAAATAAAATCTGCAGCATTTAATTCATAAATTCAAAGAATAAATCACCAATTTCACCCTCAAACTATTACCTTCTCTCATAAATAGTCCCTAAAGTAATAAATTAAGTGGTTCCTAGAATACTGAATATCTATCAGTTTAGTCCAAAGTGGTAGTATTTCAGTTAAATTCAGGAACTAATTTGAAGCAATTTTCAAATTTTAAGGGACTACTCAACATGATTTCCAATACCTCCATTTCTTGCTTTAAGGACCATTTAAGAGAGAGAGATTAACACTTTCCAGATCATATTGATGATTTACTCTAAATTCAAATTCCACATGTTCTTTGTAAAGGTTGTTCACCAGGCTTTAATGGGATCTCCCCAACCCTGTTCACATTGAGACTTTTGCAACTCGAACATGACCCAATAATAGGTGATCTAATTTAGATCCAACAACCTCCGTTAATATGTAACTCAATATAAGCTTAACAACCTTTGGTAACAAGTGGCCCAATATAAACCTAATAACAAGTGATCTAATTTAGGTCTAATAACCTCCGTTAACAAATAATCCAATCTAGGCCAACAACCTTATTAAGGTGATTCTAATATCATGTATAAAGTAGTTATAGTACCTAACTCACCTTCAAAACCAGATCAAAAGAGATTTACACCTTATTTATATATTATAGTTAGATTTCATATTTGACAACCTAAGTCTAACAACCTTCGTTAATAGTTAACAGGTGACTCAAAATAAGCCTAACAACCTTCGTTAACAAGTGGTCCAATATAGGTCTAATAATTTCAGGTAATCCAATTTAGGTCCAATAACTTCAGTTGACAGATAGTTCAATATAGGTTTAACAACTTTATTAAATAGATCTAATATCATGTAAAAAGTAATTACAATACCTAATTCACTCTTAAAACAATTTTAGAATGTGAGATTTACATCTCATTTATTTATTTATTATATTTTGAGCTCATCTTTAATTAGTTAGTGAAGGATCTCCCAACAAAAGGAACTGAATTCCCAACAAAAGGAACTGAATTCCCAACAAAGTTTGTACTCGTTGGAAGAGAGGTTGATAACAATATAGTCTCTGCCGTGGATGTAGGCTAGAGCACATTGCTCTAATTGAACCACGCAAAAATCATGGTGTTTTTCTTCTATCCTATCTGTTTTTCAGTTTGTTCTTGCTCCTTTGATTACTCTTGATTCTTTGGAGCAAGATTTGTGGCGGTTTCTCTATTATTGGCTTAAAAATATAAAAAATCAGCAGAGAATTTTATCAATAAAAAATAATTGGGCAAAATTATGTCACAGACTACCAATCAGAGTTCAGTATTCTCCGACCATAGTAACCAACCACTAAGGAGAGTTAAAATTGGTGAGCAGTAGATACATTATATCGCAATTGATTACAATTATCAATACACAAACATAAAAGAGTGATCAAAAAAGAAAAATTGGCTGACCAGAACGTGCTTGTGAGCGGGGATGGGGGTGGCGTCCGAGTCATCAACAGGAACGAGGACGATATCGGCAGTAGAAGGATTGAGAGTGGGAGAGGAGAGTGTGAGGAAGGAGACTTTCGACTTGAGGTCATCGATCTCGAGCCGAAGCTCCTCCTCGGCCTCGTTGGCCTCTTGATAGCACTCTCTGCAGGTTCCAGAATCGACCATGTCGTATTCCTCCTCGCAGGAGAGACACCGCGTGATGAACTCATCCAAGTCACTCTCGCTGCTCCCCGTCTGCCCGGCCGCCGCAGATTCCGTGCACCGCCGCGGAGGCATTTTTCTCTGATTCTGCAACGCAATACAATGCTGATACGCTGAGCACAGCAAATAGCCAATTGTACCTCTTTTTGTGATCAGTTTTCAATTCTTCATTTTATTAATTGTTTTATTCTAAATTACTTTTTACTTCTTTGTTTTTATTATTCAAAATATTAAAAGAATTCAAAAACAGATAGTCAATGACTTTTATAAATGATTTTTTAACTCTCATAATAATTTAAATAGTGTATTAAATTTTCAACTTTTAAAAGTTGAAAAAACAAGTTTAATTTAATTTATAATAAAGATAGTACAATTTTTAATAATTTAATTAAATTTAATTATTATATTTTATTTCAAATATGTTAGCATCAAATTTAAAGATTTATAATTACTTCTATTTAATATATGCTTACCGTAAACACAAGTAAGATTAAAAAACTTATCAACTAAATCTTTTTATTTAATTCATTTATTTCCTGACTTAAATAGATTTAAGGCAAAATAGTTCATAAATTTATAATTTATTTATTTTATAAAATAATAATTATATTATATTACATTAATGAAATAACACCTTCTTGAAAAATGTAACAGCTTAATTACAAAAACAAAAAATTTAAAAAGACATACCTTATTAGTTAAATATTTTTTAAAGAGGTATTTTTATTCTTATTTTTTTAGACAGATAAATTTAATCCTTTAATTTTCAAAAATATATAATTTTAATATTTATTTATATTTAAATCGATATTTAATAATGAATTTTTTATTATAAGAATTTTTTATTTTTTATCTTTTATTTATATTTAAATATAATATTTAATTATTATTATTATTATTATAAAATTATAACAAAATTAAAATTATATATTTAAAAAAAATTCAAAACAAACAAAAGACTAAAAATATATTTAACTTTACTGTTATAAATATATTATATTATTTCATATTTCTATGTTATAGTTACATTGTTTAGCAAAATATGTGAATATATAATTAAATTTTTAATTTAATTGAGTACGAATATTTTAATTTAAAAATTTAGTTCGATGGTATCATGTCAATAATATCTCAAAAAATTAAATTCCTTCCTCATTCAAGAAGGCTCAAAGTAGAATTTTTTACTAAATAGGTAATAAAATATTCAGACACCATTTAAGAAAAAAGTTAAGAAAAATATTAAATAATTGAAAATAGTTAATATCTTGGAGTCAATCTTAATTAGGTGCATTGTACACTTTATTTTACATACCAACAATTGATTCAAATGATAGATGACAATTTGAAAATAGATTACTAACATTTATTATCTTTCTTTTATTTACAATTATACTTTACCCATTATACTAATTAATAATTTTTAAAAAATCACTTACCTCTTCTAAAAAATTATTAAATAGTATACACATTTTATTATTAAAATACATATTTATATTACTTATATTTTTAATAAAAGGACACCACTGTTTTTATATTTTAATAAATATATCTTCTTTATTATATTTTAAAATATCATATTTTAAAGTTAAATAATTTTTTTTTAAATATAGACAATTAAAGAATTTTAATAAAAAAAATTTAAATAGGTTTTATATTTTTAAGATGTTATAGATATAAGTGTCTATTTTAAAATTAAAGAAAATATGAGTGTTATTTAACATAATTTCATTTAGTAATTTTAATTTTTTTTTTTCATAAAAAAATTATATAAATAGTATAAAATACTTTTACACTATTCTCAATGTTTCCATTGTTTTTTAATTCTATTCATAGATAAATAATATAAATGATGTAAAATATTTTTACATTATTATCTAAATATAAGTAATGAATAACAAGTTTCTTAATTCTTATAAAAATTGTGTTTAAAGTCATATATTAATAAAAAAAATTGAATAGTTAAAAATATAAATATTTTATATTGACTTGATATTTTTTTTATATTTATAATGCCATTAAAAAATGCATAGAGTTTAACTTATTTCATATCATTTTTGACATAAATTTTACTGTAAAAACATAACAAAATTTAATTGTATTTTTCATGTTTTTAATTTTTAGTGTAAAAGTAATATTCTCTTTTATCTTTAAATTGTTTTTAGATTTTCTATAATATACATTTTTAATCGTTTAATTTTTTAATATGATCTTAATGCAGTCAAACAAATAAACTGTAACTCAAAATTAATTAAATATAAAAATAATCAGTTATTTGAAAACATGGAACTAATGAAGAAAAAAAAAACATAGTGAACAAAATAACAGACAAGATAATTACAAAATAACATCCTTTTGAACCTGTTGAACTTGTTTCCGCACATAGTAATAATGAGAAAATGTTGAGAAAATATTACAACAATAATGATAGAAAAATGAAGTAAAGAACACAGGGTTCCACCAGTAACAAAGACAGTTAGTGTGCGAAGGAAACCGGGAAGACACCTTCCTCATTGGTTAGAAGTTACGATATACATATATACATTTTTCTTATTCTTTGGATTAACACATATGAAAGAGTAGTTACTGCACTTCGACTTAGATTTACAACACCGTAACCTCCTCCTCCTCCTCCATCTTGCACTTTTTGTTTTTTAGTCGTGTCATAATTTATTGAGGGCAACTGAGTGTTTTGACTTCTAATGGCTTATGAGGGTTTTGCTTTAGGAGGCATTTGGGTATTCAAATCTTGACAAAATTTTGGATCTTTGTAGTTTGGCCGGTGGGAACTGTAAGCCCTAATTTTGTTCTTCTGCATCTTTTTATTGTTGTTATCTGTGTTTTCTTTTTCTTTATGGGGACTGGGGATGGAACAAGCGATGCGGATAAGACTGAATGTGATGAACGAATTCAGTGTTTGAAAGATGAGGCCATGAATGGTGAAGTGGCAATTAAAGATGGGAATTGTGTTACTGAAGAGGGACAGCATTTGAAAAGTGAAGCCATGAATGATGGGGTAGCAATTGCTGATGCAAATGGTGTTGCTGGAGAGGTTAGGGTCTTGGAAAGTGAACCCTTTAGTAATGGGGTAACAGTTGGAGATAAAGGGGACTCTGGTCGAGTTGAATGTTTGCGAACTTATAAGAGGCGTAAGAAGCCAAGTTCAAAAGGCAAAGTTCTGGAACAATGCAAAGCAGGCATGGCAACTGCAAGTCGAATAGCAGATCAGGTTTTCTATCCTCTTTGTTGAAACTTGTCAATTTGCCTAAGGGATTTTCCATATTCTGTATGTAATTTGTTGCTTACATTTTTCAGAAATGTTTGAGTAGTTTCCTGCTAAGATTTTAGTTTTGTGTTGACATGAATTGGAAAAGGCACACATGAGTAAAACCTAAAAATGTGTTTGGCTGGTTACTTGGCTTATAAGATACATTCAGTGCCTGCAACTAGTAATTGTGGCTAGTTATTTTTTGGGTGTGCATTAGTAATTAGTTAAAGTTCCTTTAGTCATGAACAGGAAAAAAGATGAAGAAGTGTAATCCTTCTTAGGTTATTTGGAGCAGTCTTTGATTTCTTATTCTTTAGGCACATCATTTAGCTGTGTATGAATGAATTAGGTTTTAGGTTACTTGCAGAGACAAATCAGGTAATATTTTTAAAACTGTGTGATTGATACAAGACAGAAAAATATCAGTTGGAAAAAATGCTAATGTTTAATTTGAGGTCAATTCATCTTACGTACTTATTTTCTCATTGATGCTGTTATTTTCTAGATAATTTTTGGAGTTACTCGACGTCTCACCTATATATCTTTTAGTATATCATTTATGCTTATAAATATTTGCTAGCTAAGTAAATGAGTTGCAATATATTTGATTGACATTTTTGGTTACTTTAGGTTACTGTGAGTTCAATTTAAGTCTTTAAATTGAATGACAAAAAAAGAGTATGGAAACATCTATCACACAAAACTCTGGTTCATCAGTTTTATTTTAATTTTTTACATTACTATTCTCTGTGTTCTGTTTTTTAAGAGTAGATGATCATGTAAGTATGCTCTTTTAGTTAAAATTTATTATGTTGATAAATGGAATTAAGTTGCAACTTAGGATAAGTAGATGTCAGAGTTTGGGGATATCAAAAAGAATTTGCAAGAACATATTGATCATGGACCATCCATAGACTTTGATGGAAAGAGGGGACTGATTTACTAACTTTGCTTCATTCGTGTCAGGCATTGCTATGATTAGATCCTCCTGTATTACTATACAAGAAGAACACATTAATTCTGGTTATACTATAAATGGAGTCTGCCTAGTTGCTACCTATATGCTATATATTTAAAATGCTGGGATGCAATTTACTTTGTCAAACTCGTAGTTAATCACGATGAAATTTGGTTCTACAAACTAAATTCTTTGTTTATATAAGGAATGCCACAATTTTCAATGATTTTATTGATAATCAGATAACATTCAGGTTGACTATAAAATGATACCACATCGGTGTGCATAATGTATTTAATTCGAGGGTTGAGATGCTAAAAACTGTAGGGTAGGTAGCAGGCGATACAATTATCATTTTCTTTCTCTTAGTTCAGTATTAATATTAATTTGTTCTATTTCATAAAAAATATGCTGTTGGGGTCCTACTTTTTTCTACATCACTAGACCGCATGGGATGATTCTCACTCTGGCAGATAAATTTCCTGAAGTACAATAAATACTGTTTCTTATTGATATCTTCAACACTGTATTTTGATTATTATTATTTATTGCAGGATGTGAAGAAACCGGGTGATCTAGCTTTAGGCGATACTTCGGATGATTGCTCCCAAGGACAATGGGGAAATATTGTACTAAAGCATTTATGTCACTCATTAGGTGATGGCAATGGTGGTGTAGAGCGGTGCATAAGGGAAGCACTTAATCCTAAACATAAACATGCCACTACTGTTATGGTTTGTTCTTCAGCTAGAACAATATATATCCCGCTTACTCAACTTGTCTGAAAGTATTTTTGGCCACTTTTGTTTTATGTTCCATCTTATTTTGTTTTCAGGAAACATCTATACTTGACAAAGGTGGACAAAAATGCTCTTTGCAATTTGAGCAGCTTTCTCGTAGAACAGGAAAGCAAACTAATCGACATGCAGATGTCATGTGTAATGGATGTTCCAGTGAATCACCTGACCGTGGTGTGACTGAGATGTGTCAGCGTGTGCTCTGTAATATCTTAACCTCAGAAAATTTCAGTTCATTATGTAAGGCTTTACTTGAAAATTTCCAGGGAATGAAGCCTGAAAGTGTATTTGACTTTACCATCATGAACTCAAGAATGAAGGACCAAGCTTATGAGCAATCACCAGCACTCTTCTTGTCAGACATTCAACAGGTAAATCATGTAGTCTCTTTTTAACTGAACAATTTCTTTATTCCTATGTATATGATGCTTGGCACAATTTAAAAATTGTAGATGACCAAATATCCAGTTTACCTAGAACCATGATGTTGAGGTCTAAGTCTTGTAGCTAATGTTTACGCATATTTGTTATCAATATAATATTGCTCTTATCTAGATATTTTAATTAATGGAACTTCAATCATGAAGATTTTAGCCATCAAATGTTTGAGTTTAATCAGCTCTTAACTCTGCCGTGAACAGATCCTTTCTTTGGACAGTAAACTTGGTTTTAGTTTAACTTAAATAAAGGGAAAAATAATTTCATATTTTAACAAATAATTTATTTGTAAAATCTTTGAGTGTCAGGTTGTGTGGTTTTGGTTTTGAAAAATTGATTATTTCTGATAAAATATATATATATATATATATATATATATTATAAAAAAGGAGGCAGTGGGTGGATTGTGTGCGACTGTGCAAGTATATGTGCATAGTTGACTACATGATGTTAGTTATTTTTTTGGTCTGTACTTGTATTTGTACTCTGTAGTGCTGTCAAGTATTTGCTCGAGTTTCTTGATCTTCTTTTACGTTGGTTGGGTGGGCTTATGGGGGCATGTCACGTCATGTACACATGTTTAGCAGATCCTCATCTGCCCATTTTTTTCCTTCTCTACTAATAGTTATGATTTGGGAAAAGAATCTAGTATTTCTTAATCTCTGTTATAAGGATCTTACTATTCTTGATTTGAATCTTGAGTTAGCTACCTATCAATTTGTATCATCAAATACGAATCACATGATTTGACAATTCATTATTTTATTTTTTTACTTTTGTCAATTCTCACGAAAGAAATCGAAAAGCCATATAATCTTAAATTTTTACATGAAAAGGAATTGAATGAGCACTTCTGATTTTATCTTATTTGATTATTCCACATTTCCACTACTTAATTTTTCATCCACTCTTTCAATGTATACACTTTATTTGGTTATTTCATTGCTCCATTTCCATTTTATTAAAATAGAGGAGCCTTCCCGAATTCGAATGAAACTAATATTGTTTTTTGTTGAGAGTTATGGTTGTGTTGTTTTTATCTATGTCTAGTTTAAATTTAATATATTGAACATTATATATCATCTATATACATTATCTCAAAATCTTACAATTTGATACAAATTATGGTTCACAATTCAAAAATTGGCCTTGCAATTCAATATTTTAATTTCAATTTGATAACCTTGCAATCTTCCTGTTAATTTGGTCTGATTTTGTACTTATTAACTTTTAGCTAATATTTTAAAATATTGTTCTTTTTCTTTTGAAATTTGAACCTGTTTTGAGCTGTGGAGGCCACACATCTTGCAGAACTCTGCATAATTTTTGTCTAGGGTTTGTTTGGTGTATTAAATAGTATAACCATTGCACAAACTAACATTTTTAGTTTCTGGTTGTTATTTTTGTATTAATTATATGTTTAGGTTTGGAGAAAGCTTCAAGACACTGGTAACGAGATTGTTGCTCTTGCCAAGAGCCTCTCCAGCATGTCAACAACTTCCTACTCTGAGCTGGTAACTATCTGTTTTGCTTCTGGATTATTGTGTTTTTCCAATGTATGTTGCTACTATCTGCTTTGCTATTATGCAAACCCTAATTTTTTCCTTACCTTTAGGTGGGAATTTCAGCACTTAGCACAGTTCAAGATAAGAAGCAACTGGTAAGAGTTTTAAAATTTTTATCTGATGTTTCTTTAGATCATCATGAGGTTGTGAGATTTGCTTTGACATGTCTTCGAAATTTGGATAATTTATTTCTCTAGCATCTCATCTCAGGAGGGAGTCAGATTCGTAGTATTGTGTTGTTAGGATAGTAAGATACAGTTTTTTTGTGTAGCAATTCAGACAATTAATTGGAGAGGATAATTTAAGAAAATATGAAGTAATACTGTAAATGCAATCCATCTTACCTTTTGATGACTGGGAATCAAATAGGTATATCAATGTATAAAATTTGAAAAGGATTATCAAAGAAAAGTATAAGAAGAAAATTTCCGCATTGCGCTTATTATTGTGGAGACGCATGCAGTTGATTCTTGATTATAGCTATGACCAGAATCATAACAGAAGAGACCAAAATCGGATCTTTCCTTTTTGCCCTGTTTCATTGTGGCCGTAACTCAGTGGGGAATCTCTGTTTCTGGTCATTTGTTTGTCAATTTTGCTGGCCAGAGACCAGAAATATCTTGGTTATATGCATTTTTTTCTTTTGGAAACTGTTAAGCTATGAAGCATGAAGGCATCGTTATATCCCTATATGTCAACAGACAACTAATTATATTGAAAATATTATAGTTATTTAACTATTTATTATGTGAAATGGTCTGATAGCCCGCCAGACCTTGATAGCAGCAGGCCCAAAAGAAACATTCACAGGCCCAATTGGTTGAAAGCTTATATTGAATAGAATCTGAACTGTACAGGTGTAGGGTACTATCAATAGGACCGTTGAAGTCACTCCTGTATTGGATTGGACATGAATGAAATTGTGCTAATTTAGCTTTTTCCTTATTTTCTTTCTGCTTTGTCCTTGTACTTTATAGGTGATTAATCAGTCCTTAAACTACAATAAAGAAAAAGAGTGAATTTAGTTTGTGACGAAGAATCTTAAATTTAGGTATAAACAAAGAGTAAAATTATATATTGTGAATTTAGTTGCTCTATGAATTTTGTGAGGTTAAAAAACATCACTAAATATTAAATTTTATTTTAAAAAAGGATTAAAATCACATTTTCAAAAAGTTTGAGGATTGAATTTATCAATTTGAGAATTAAAGACAAGTTTGAACAATACAGGTACTGAAAACATACTTTTTCCTAATTTTTTTTTTTAACCATTAAGACCTTATTTTCTGATCTTTGACTGATGACATGAATACTGCATTTACTGTTTCCTATGGCGTTTAAGGATTTGCCAAAATAAGAGAGGAAGGGGGCTTGTTTGGTTATGTAATATTTTTCTGTATGAAAGTCCTGTTTGTAAATGTGCTAGATTTTGCAAACTTTTGCTATCATTGATGTTTAAAATGTTACACTTGAAAACCCTTGTCATATATCGATACTGATTTTATTTGGTACTGTTAAAGTTTTGCTTGAAATATTTATCAAATGAATGTGAGAAATTTTTTCTAATTTTGTTAAAACAGTTGTACAGTCGAGAATTTGGCTCTCACATTAAACCAGAGCAGACGCAAGAATGTGCTATGTACAAAATTTGCATTTGCAGCCATTGTGGAGAGAAGGCAGATGGCAAAGACTGCTTGGTTTGTGATTCATGTGAGGAGATATACCATGTGTCCTGTATTGAGCCGGCAGTGAAAAAAATAATACCCCACAAAAGCTGGTATTGTGCGAAGTGTGCTGCTAATGGGATTGGATCTCCACATGAGAATTGTGTGCTATGTGAAAGGTTAAATGATGAACAGACCCCAAATGACGACATACTTGGTGATGAAAGCTTTCCTACAATTGAGGAAACACAAAATGAATTTGAAGAGAATGCAAATTGGCCCTGTGTTGGGATTCAAGTTTCTTTAGTTGAGAAAAAAACACCTAATTGCAAAATTTGTAGAAATGAAGTGGATGGTAGAAAAATAAAAATATGTGGCCATAGGTTTTGCTCCAACAAATACTACCATGTAAGGTGTTTAACAAATAAGCAGTTAAAGTCATATGGTCACTGTTGGTACTGCCCTTCTTGTTTATGCTGTGTTTGCTTAATTGATCGAGATGATGATCAGATTGTTCTCTGTGATGGCTGTGATCATGCATATCACATCTATTGCATGAAGCCTCCACAGACTTCTATTCCAAGAGGGAAATGGTTCTGCAGAAAATGTGATGCTGGAATTCAAGCAATCCACAAGTCCAAAAAGGTGTATGAAAGTAACAAGCCAAGCAGAAATAGGGGAGATGCTGCAAAGCCAAATGCTAATCTTGAAAAGAAACACAGCAATAAACGTGGAAGAGAATTGGAAAGAGGTGGTGCAATGGACATGCTTTTAACCGCAGCCAATACTCTGAATTTTGAGGAGAAAGCGGCGGCAATCCAGTTTGAGTCAAAGAAAACATGAATTTTGGGACGGCTCCTTCCGGTTATTGTTAGTAATGACTTTAACTTCGTATTTGTTGACTGTTAATACACCGTATTTTACATTTGCTACATTTTTTGAATGACTGATATTTTGGTAGGCTGCAAAACTCTCTTAGATTTCCTGACTTTTTGATACATGACATGGAAAGACATGACTACAGAGTCTAAAGAGCCAAAGGCATAATCTGAAACTGCTGTGTTGTAAGTGCCATCTGTGAGAGTAAGTAGGTCAGATACTGTAGTATACATATGGTTTATATGAAATTTATATTTGGCTGCTTTTCTTGTTTCATTCAGAATATTGTATTTGGGGTCGGGATTTTGTAAGTCAATATTTCCCTTGGTTGCATAATCAATTTCTGTTACTCTAAAAATTAAAAGAATCGAAATTTTTTTCCCCATGGTTTAGAATTCAATAATTCAATACCATTTCTGTATAAAGCTTGTTCTGCATTGATGTTGATGTGCTTGATAGTTGGTCAAT
The DNA here is from genome assembly GCA_016859785.1 of Macrotyloma uniflorum. NCBI lineage: Eukaryota > Viridiplantae > Streptophyta > Magnoliopsida > Fabales > Fabaceae > Macrotyloma > Macrotyloma uniflorum. Next base: position 4,521,457 of record BDMB01000001.1, read on the forward strand.
GGTATTTTGCCTTTTCATGTACCTTGTTCTGCATTTCTGTATAAAGCCACGCCTTCGGTAGTTTGTTTGGGAGTTCAGAATGTGTGCTACTTAAGGTTGGAATATGATATTGCGATGGTAAATATTTGCAGCACAAAAGTTTTAGTGCGGTTTAGGTTCCAACTTACAAATAAGTCCCTTTTAAGGTTATACACTCTTGTTTCTATAACATCCTTCAAAATTACTTTCCTACATGAAAGAAGTCAAATGAAAGGTGTAACTTGATTTTTTTAGCTACATGGTATCTCAACTCAATCTCATCATAAAAATAAATTACTTTCATTCCTTCTTTCTTGGATCTCTTCCTCACCTCATCCATGATAAAAATCACAGTGGGACTTCACATGTCCTTCTCTAACCCAAGTTTCTCTTCAATCATACTCACAATAAGTTGCCACCAGGGTGAATTGCGTAAAACAAGTTATTACAGTCAATAACATCGCCAATAACTGCAACCAACACATTAACCAAAAACTTCACATTGTTAGCCACACTGTTCTGACTGACCTTATCCAAAGAGTAAACCAGACTAGTTTGATTACTCCTCCGTGGGGAGCTTCTGTCGTGTTTCCAATGGAAGATCATCGTACATGCCCGTTTCTGAGTTCTGCTTCAAAAATTCTTCGGTCTGATCACAAGTAGTTTCTCTATCTTTTTGTTCTCGCCCCTGCTTGTGTATATATGCATGCATGCATGCATACACAAAGCTTTGGGATTAAAGTGAAACATATATGATATGATGGTGAATTTCAAGTAAACTCTCGTACATTATTCTTTATTTATTTTTATCTCTTCCTATGTTCTTATTGGATTGAATAATCATATATTAGAATAATTGCTGAGAGAAAAATAAAAAACAGAGAGGTTTGGTAATGTAATATTCTTTTTTGTTTCTTTTTAATTATCCAGTTTAAAATTTTTTGTTTCTATTTGACTGTGAAGTTCAATGTTCGAAATAAAATTACTTACTCTTTTATTAATAATATTCTTATTTTTTATCTAATCTTTAATTTATATATGTTGAAATGAAAAATGATAAAATAGAAAAATTCAAAGCTCTTTTAATAAGATTTAAAAAATTATTATATTTCTTGATTTATGTAAAAAAAAAAGTGGTAAAGGAAATATATAAAAAGAAAATGAGAGGTAGAAAAGAACATAAATAATTCGTCCTTTTGCTTCCTCCGAGCATGAAAGATTGTCTCTTTCTGGTGTTGACTTTGGAACAGCAGTTCAAGTGTTCATATCTAGGACTTAGAGAAGTTGTTGAAGGAGAAAAGTTAAGTGGATGGCATACAATCCATATCTATCTAATTAAATTAAGTTCATTTAAATTAAATTTATATTCACTTAATTATTTAATTTAGATAAAATTTACTATAAAAATCTATTACATTTTATAAATTTAAATTAATTTAGTTATTATATATTTTATTAAATAATTAAGATATTTTTATATTAAATTTTTAATTTTGAGAAACAGAATAATTATGATAGTGACTAAGAATATATTGTTTTGATACAATTTTTTTTATTATTCTAATTGAAACTTTTATTTTTTTAATGTATTATTTTTATTGTTTAATTTTTTATTTATGAAAGTTTTTCTCATTTGTCAATCCTATATACGTTATATATTTATCCAATTTTTAATATCGTAACTTATTGTTTGTTGAATTTTTCTTAATCTTTTTAATACTACTTTTTAGAAAATAAATAATAATTTATATAACTAATATAATGATAGATGATATCCCACTTAAGGTTAACCACCATGCTTCAAGTATGGTTCAAATCAAAGTGGCACTTTAAGTAAAAATCATTTTTTTTTTCTCCAAACAGATTTTAAAATGAACATTAATTTTAAATTTTTAAAAAATCTAAAAAATATTCAATCCATGTCCAATTTAAATTCAATGAATTGGATTTAAAACAAATTCATTAAAATAAAGTCAAAGTAATTTAACTATAAATTATATTCAAGAATATTTGTATGTTTTTCTCATCAGAAATGAACAATTTATTGAAACATTACAAATTTGGGGACATGAATGTTCTGGAATAAATTTATGCATCAGTGATAATTATTTTATACTTCAAATAGAGAAACGTTGAAGTTTGGGAATAAATTTTCCTTATACATCAATTAAAGGTTCAATAGATGTAATTTTATTTTTTACATTGGTTAAAAGTGAATTTGATATAAAAATATTTACATAATAAATCTAAAAAATATCACCATGTTAATTTCTAGCTAGGTTATTTCATAACATCTGTAAAACTTTGAATGCAGAAATTCAATACAAAAGACTATTTCTTATTATATTAAAATATCAAGCTTCTTATTATATCAGATCATACTAGAGGCATTGTAGCCAAACCTATACAAGATCATAACGAAGAAGAAACATAAGTAAAGCAGGTTGTATATATATATAGCACTTTGTTCAAGTGATTTTATTCTATTCTTAACACTTGATGTATAAGTATATATCAACACACAGTCATGGCTGCTAGTTGTTTGGGTCTATGGTGGCGCTATGCAGAGCAATGGTCTCCATGGTCAAGCCAGGGCCAAACCCATATAAAACACCCCATTTGAGTCCTTCACCAGTACTGGATTTCCCTTCCTCCAAGGACCACTTTCTCATCTCATCAAGTATAAACAGCACACATGCACTTGACATGTTTCCATATTCACTCAGAACTTGTTTAGTTGCCCTCAGTTTATCAGGGTTCAACCCTAGCGTTGCTTCTATCTGCTTCAGGATTGCAGGGCCACCAGGGTGGGTAATCCAAAACAACGAGTTCCAATCACTGATCCCAAGTGGGTGGAAGGCTTCTTCAAGGCTTTTCTCTATGTTCTCTCCAATCAATTGAGGAACGTTATCTTTAAGATGGAACGTTAGTCCTACCTCACGCAAGTGCCCTTCAATTGCACCTTCAGAGTTGGGTAGAATTGTCTCCGATGCTGAGACAAGGTGAAACAGTGGTCGTTCGATGGATAAGACAGGGTCAGATCCTATGATCACAGCTGAAGCTCCATCTCCAAAGAGTGCTTGTCCCACCAAAGAGTCCAAGTGTGTTTCACAGGGTCCACGAAATGTGACAACTGTGATCTCAGAACATACGACGAGAACACGAGCTCCAAGATTATTCTCAGCAAGGTCTTTAGCGAGACGAAGCACGGTGCCACCAGCAAAACAACCTTGATGGTACAACATGAACCTTTTGGTGGATGGATTCAGGCCTAAGAGCTTGACAAGTTGGTAATCTGCACCAGGCATGTCTACACCAGAAGTGGAGCAAAATACGAGATGAGAAATTTCAGATTTTGGTCTGCCCCATTCCTTTATGGCTTTAGATGCTGCCTTCTCACCAAGCTTTGGAATCTCCTCAACTAGTATGTCTTGACGTTCATCCAAGGATGGTTCTTCGTAAGTGCTTATGTTGGGGTTTTCTTTCAGCATTTCTTCAGTGAGATGCATGTACCTTTTCTTTATCATCGACTTCTCACCTGTTGTCAATGATATTTTTGTAACTCATTTTTTCTATACAACCATTTCAAAATTCCTTTAAAATAATCTAATAATCAAAATATAATATAACAAGCTATTATTATATTGTTTTAATATAAGAAAAATAAGTTGTAAAAGTATCGTTTTCCTATCTAATTTTTAATTAAAAAAATTATTTAAATCATGATATTTGAAAAAAAAAGTACATGTTTCCCTTAATTGAGGAATGTCATGTCATTAAAAAATAACATCATTTATGCTGATTATGTTAAAATTGAGTTTTGGACATCCGAATATATAGAGAGTAAACATGATAAAATAGAGGAATTTGAAAAGAGAAAAACAACTTATGTACTTCAAATAGTAAAAGAATACTTAAGAAAATTAATATTGTTATTCAAAGTTTAATAAAAGGAAAATAAGCAAAGAAAAATATTTAAATGGATATTTGTATTTTAGAGATGTCTTTATTAAGGTTGATTAAAATTTAAATAATTCAAAAAAATAACTGATAAAAATCGGTCTGAAAAATTAAAAATTAATTAAAACTATTTTTTTTAATCTACTTCTTGTTAAAATGCATAGTTTAGGTCGATTTCAAATCAAAACCGAATTAAACTCAACAAAATCACTTAAATATAAAATTATATATTTAAAATTAAATAAAAACTAAAAAATATATGAATATATTTTTTAAAAATTATTTTTTAATTTAATTATATTATATTTATATTTATTAACATATAAAAATAAATTCTATAGGACAATTTTATAGTATAAAATTATATAATTTATTTATAAATATAATATCATTTAAAATTATAAATAAAACTATAAAATAATAAATAAATAAAATTATAAAATATCTTTATATTTAATAATTTTTTATTATAAAATATGTAATTTTTTTATGAAAAAATATTTTATAATTTTTTAAAAAGTTTTTAAAAATTTTATAATGATAAAAATTAAAAATTAATATAAACCAAAGTTTAAAATATTAATTTAATTCAAATATTTTATTAAATAAAATCATTTAAAAATCATTACTCTTTTTTCTTTTGCTGAGACACTATTTTTCATTGAGATGGACACTGAAAGGTGAATTCTTTTTTTCTTTTGTATATGTATACATACACTTCTGACCTTTTAACGTATGCATGAAACCATGGGTATATATATATATATGATGCATGAAGGGTTGCCTAAGCAGTTTTGAGTTGATAAAGAAGAAGTAAAAGTTGAACATGAAAGCAAAGACAATAATGAGAAGATATTATGATAATAAGATGGTGCATGAATTCATAGACAATGATGTTGATCTTACATATGCGCTTCAACTTGGCCTTGAGTTGAGTCATGTGCTCGCTCTTGGTAACTCGAAAGTAATAATCAGTGAAGTCAGACTGATAAATGCAGTTGGGTGGAGTTGCAGTACCAATGGCCAGTATGGTGGCTGGGCCACGAGCTCTCTGGTTCTCTCGGATTTCCTCCAAATGTGCCATTTCCTTGAAGAAGGTTTTTGACCTAAAGATGATAGTGAACAAGATGATTAGAACACACCCCTTAGCATCTATTTATAGTGCCATTCTCTTAACGTATTCTCAGTAATCCATGCACGTAAAGAGGTTGGTGACTGCCACGTGCTTCAGCTGGTGGCTTTATATTCATATATAAAATTTATAACTATAATCATCTAATTGCAGAAAGAAAGAAGAAAAATCTACCCAAAAATATGCAATCCACTGCACTTCATGTATGCCATTGGTTGTTTATACGAAATTTTGTTTATATAGTTATCTTCATGGTGTACGTCTTTTCTTTTTTCTATCCGTTGCGTATTTGTGTCACTCATAATAAAAAGAATGTAATATCACAGATACGGATGCTATTTTTATTAATTTTACAGTTTACAGGATTTTCTTACAATATTTTTTTCTCTCTCTCAATCATACTACCATTTCATTTAACGCCTCTTTGTTGTAAAAATTATATAATGTTAAGTAATAACATTACGTTACTTTGTGGCTTACCTCAGCGTGATGGTAACATAACATCAATAACAACAATGTGTATTTGTTTAACTTAATCATTTTTCTCCCAACTTCTTTTCATGAATAAAATAAGAAACATATTATATACAATACTACAAACAATATCAATTATCAATTATCAATTGTGTCGGAGAGAGTACCTGTTTCTGACTCTTACTCAACTTGTTACTATTTTCTTCTAAACTGCGTAGGAGATACCTGTCAGTAGTCAAGCTCAAGATCGTAAAAGATAATATAAATCGTAAATTAGAAAATCTTACATATTTATAAGATTGATACCACATAATTAAACTTAATTAAATATAAATTATAATATATCTTTTTTTTTAAATTAGAAATGTATTTAATTTGTTTTAATTTTGTTTTTTCCAAAAGTGACTATTGAAAAAAATAAAATAATAGATAGAAATAATATTGTGTATTGTGGAAATAGGAAAATTTTTAAAATTATAATATTTTTTTAAGAAAATAAAAAAATATTTAATTTTTCTTTCAATTTTATTTAATTAAATTTTAAAAAGTGATTGTTAAAATATACAATGTATACTCTTGAAATAAATATCAATAATAAATTAAAACTTGAAAAAAATAAATAACAGATTAAAATATTAAAAAGAGGGTAGATATTGAGTATTGTGGAAGTAGAAAAAATTTTAAATAAAAGGAAAAATTATAATATTTTCTAAAAAAAATAGAAAAATATTAATTTTTCTTTTAATTTTATTTAATTAAATTTAAAATAAATGAATGTTGAAATATATCATGTATATTCTTGAAATAAATATCAATAATAAATTTTTGAAAAAAAATAAATAACAGATAAAAATATTAAGTAGAGTACAGATACCAAATATTACAGGAGTAGAAAAGTTGTTAAGGAAAAGGAAAAATTATAATATTTTTTAAGAAAATAGAAAAATATTTAATTTTTTTAAAATTTTATTTAATTAGATTTTAAATAATGACTCTTAAATATATTATGTATATTCTTGAAATAAATATCAATAATAAATTTTTTAAAAAATAAATAATAAATAAAAATATTTAACGGGGTGCAGATATTGAGTATTGAAAGTAGAAAAATTTTTAGAATAAAGAAAAAATTATAATATTTTTTTAAGAAAATAAAAAAATATTTTTTTTTTTTTAATTTTGTTTAGTTAGATTTTAAAAGTGACATTCAATATATATTCTTGAAATAAATATCAATAATAAATTAAAACTTGAAAAAAAATAACAGATAAAAATAGATAAAAATATTAAGAGGATGCAGATATTGAATATTGCAGAAATAGAAAAATTTTTAGAGAAAAAAAAAATTATAATATTTTCTTAAAAAATAGAAAATTATTTAATTTTTCTTTTAATTTTATTTAATTTGATTTCAAAAAGTTATTGTTGAAATATATAAAGTATATTCTTGAAATAAATTTGAATAATAAATTTTTAAAAAAATAAATAACAAATAAAAATATTAAGAGGAGTGTTAAATATTACGGAAGTATAAAAATTTTTAGAAGAAAGGAAAAATTATAATATTTTTTAAGAAAATAAATTTTTTTATTTATTTTGTTTAATTAAATTTTAAAATAACTCTTAAAATGTACAATGTATACTATTCAAATAAATATCAATAATAAATTAAAACTTGAAAAAATAAATATCAGATAGAAAAATTAAAAAGTATATAATGAATATTGAAGAAGTAAACAAGTTATTAGAGAAAATGATAAATTATAATATTTTTTACAAAAATAAAGAAATATTTAATTTTTTTTAATTTTATTTAATTAAATATTAAAATATAACCGTTGAAAAATTCAATATACATACTGGGATTAGAAAAGAAAGATAAAGCATTATTCTTTTCTAGTTGACAATGAGCAATTTCCTAAAATCTAAGAAAAAATTTGAAACACTATCTATTTCAAATAAAATGAGAACAAAAAAAACCCTAACCTCTTAAGGTGTTCCCCTAAATTCGCCCCCGCATTCAGATTTGTTAAATCATATCATCTTACAACTCAAATTATCTCAAATTGTCATTCTAACTATTATTATATTTGCGTTCAAATCAATATAGTGTAGGTTAAAAGTAAAAGTGAATATTACTTGGACTAAGTGAGAGTAAATATTATCTAAATTAGACATATTTATTTATAGTATCAAATAATACATAATTATATATATATATATATATGAGTTTTAACTATAAGATTTATGAAATTTATTGTGATTGTTTATTTTTATTATAGGACTAAGAGTAAAGCTTTAATAATAATAAAAAATTTAAATTTATCAGATTTATTCGAGATATGAGATTTTTTATTTTTCTTTTATCTTCAAGTCGAGATTAAGATGATCGTGGTCTCCCAATATCTGAGCCCGGTGACATCCACTACAAATTATTTGATGTTTGAATCAAGAGATTGAAAAAATATCCATAATATTATTACTTTTTTAATTATATCTTTGGGTAAAATTGCTTACACCTGTAAGATATATTGTTGAAGTAATTTAACTTAATCGAATAAAATACCTTTATCAAAACACTTGTCCAAATTGTACACTTCATCCATTCGTATCCATGCACACACGTTTTCATACACTGACATCATACAAATAAATATTGTTCTTAAAAACCTTAAAATTATCTTAAATGGTGTTGTTTAAGAAATAATTACATCATTCTATTAAAATATTAGAATATTTCTATAATTATTAAAATGTAATTATTAAAATATCTCTATAATTATTAGAATATTATTTCATAAAACAAAATTAAATAACATTTTTATGATATTATTTCACTATAACATTATTGTTTCTATCTTTGTATGGCATGGCCAACTTTATTTCACGTAAACACCTACTCTCTCTTCTCTTCTTAATTATCTCTATATAGTTACTATGTAACTTTTGTATAAACATATAATATATTACGTGATAAATCATAAAGGGAAATTTGATTTTGCATGCAAGCATATTCAAATATTATTTGATCACTCTTCTTTCAAAAGGTGTTTGGGTTCTCCGTAGGACTGTGCAAGACCTCAACCAACTAGTTGGACCATCTTAATTTAATCTACAAATAATTGAGGGTCATCGCAGTTCAAAGACAAGTTAGATTTAAAAAGAAAAAAATGATCCATCAAAGTTTAAGAATCAGATAAGGTTAAGGTCTATAACATGTTCATCATCAACTTTATTCAGATAAGGGAAGAGATAAAAGTATAGGAAATTAGGTAAGTCAAAATTTAGGAATGAATCAACATAACCCCGACACAACCATCTTCTTCTCCAAATCACTTAAGAGTGTTTGATTAAGGTTTGAAATTTCATATATGGAAAAAAAGAAAAAAAACTAGTAGTAATCATGGATTCAGGTTTATCTTGATTCGAATAAGAACATGAGTTACTCTTCCTTTGACTTTGGAGGTTCTCAAGTTTTATGTTTTATTTGGATTAGAGATGAGAATAAATGGACGAAAGATACCACAAATTGAAAAAATCGTTTCCTTTTCTCATTTGGAACATTTTAAATCACAAACAAATTAAAAAAAATGTGACGTATATACACATTTCGGATCCGTCCAAATTTATGAGTTAAAAAATATTAAAAATCTCATTTTAATTAAAAATAAAATTTAATTATAAATAAAAAATGAATTTAAATTTTTAAGTCGATTTTAAAAATAATTAGATTTTTTAATATTTTTTATTATATTTTAGTTAATAATATTGTTAAAATTAAATTTAATTATTTATAAATATATTTAATCCTTAAAATTATTGATATAATTAATAATATAATGAAATATAAATTAAGTCACTTATTAATATATTAAATTTTATTTATTATTTATATATTATAATTAATTTAGATAATTAATTTAAAATTAAAAAAAAACAATAAAATGTTATTCTTTAAAATAAGGAAGTTCATATTGAATTGGTCTCAAACATATATCTTCATAATTTATTAATTATTATTAGATATTATTTTTAAAATTTCTTTATTCATTCTATATCTCAGAAATTTATTTATCATATTAGTTCCTTTTGGATTTCTATTTCAAACGTAAACCTATTCTCAAAACTACTTGCATATTATTTGCATAAGTCATACATTTGTTATCATTTTAAATATATTTAAGAAAAATATTTGAACTCTATCCATGTTTAATAATACTCATGCAGATAGCGAAAGATGGTAACCTCATTCTTTGGATAAAAATTGAGTGATATATCTTTTTTCGACAAATAAATATGAAAAGAAAGGAAGAGAACGTTGGATCCTACACCAACTAGAGATAAGGCTAACGTAAGCTTTATATAGTGGTACAAACCTCATCTCATTGAACCGGTTTTATAAGGTTGAGTTAGGCTTTAATCCACTATTAATATTAATACTAATATTACTAATATGGTATTAGCGCCAATCCTAGCGAGATTCTCATATCATTATCGGACCACTTTTAAAAATTTCTCAGGTTTTATGAAGTTAAGTTAGACTTTAATCTATTACTAATATTACTAATAGACAAGTTTCACAATTTTTGGTTTTTCTTAAAATAAATATATAAAACAAAAACAACATTATTTATGTTCGTAAAAGTGGAATATGTCATTTAAACATAAAATTTAGACAATGGATAAATAGAATGAAAGAAAATGATGTGGGTAAAATTAATGTTTACCTACTCTTTGTAATTTAGGATAATGTTTTTACGTCTTCTTATGTTGGATACGTGGACTTCCATGGTTCCAAGTCAATTTTTCTTTACCTACCTTTATCACTTTACCTTACGTACATATCTATCACACCTACGTATATATTCCATTATCTCCACCAATTTACATTTTCTTTTTCTTAAATTCTTATCATTTTCTATATCATTATAATAATAACATATCAATATTTCTCATCAAAATATATCTCGAAAATCAAGACTTGTTAACTAAAAGTAAGAAAATATATTTACAATTTTACTCTCCCCATAAGTTGGAACATATTCGCAAACATGAATATACTTAATAAAAGAGGTAGTTTATTTTAATGTGTTTTGTTTGTTTGTAGAAAACAAGATCAATAACTATTTGTAAACTATCTAACTATCACATTATAAATGTATGGGTTCCAAATATATCACGATATCTGTATCAACACTTTCAATCATTTTGATTCACAAGCAATGATGGATCGAGACATTTTATTATTTCTTGGTCTTTCAAGAAATTGGTCAAATAAAAAAATTATATAACTAGTTAAGAATGTCGTGTATAAAGGTTATTAATTATAATTATTTAATATTTTAAAATAAATTCATTTTTTATATTGTACTAAATTTTTTTTATGAATTAAGGTTGTTTAAAGAATAATTAATTTTTAAAATATACTCAAACTTTCTTCAAAGAGAATTATACAAACAGGCACACATACTATAAATTTTTGGTCCAAAGAGAAATGGATCAAAACAATGTAAGAGTCCAAAAGCATACACAATTATACAAACAGTGATGAGAATAAGCCCAACAAAAGCAAAAAAAAAAAAGCCCAAATGGAAATGGCACCAAGTTCTATTATAAAAAGTGAACCCTTCGTAACTCATCATAGCGAGGAAAACGACAAAAAAAAAAGTACACCATTGTTAAACAACAGCACCACTTTGTTTCTTACTATATTATAATATGGTCCAAATTCCATGTTTCACATAAATAATATTTAGTCATATTTTCCACACAAATTTTAGAAGATTCTATTTATAAAAAATAAAAAAAAATTCTAACACTGTCTTCAAAATGACAGGAGTATCAAAACTGTCAGTAAAAATTTCATATTTCATAAAATGATGACTATGATTTTTACTGCTCTCATGTGACAACTATTATAGTAAATGCTATTTAACTATCTTTGTAATAATCTTTTTAACTTTGGGGTGTATCATGATCTCAATGATATTTTATATATTTATTTTTTAAGAAACAATCAGAATACAAATATATTTTGAAAAAGAAAAAAAAAACTTAATCATTTTTATTGAACATCATTTATGTTTAAGGTAGTAAGATAATTAATCTAATATGTATCCAGAACTATCAAAAGCATATTTTCTTAAGCTATAATATAATTATCAATATTTTAACTAGAACATTTTTTTTATTTATAAATTCATTAATCAAATTTAAACTATATATTCTTAGATTAAATTGCATATGAATTATATTATATAATATTATTTGTGTATTTCATGTGCTTGTCTTCACCGTATGTAATAAATAAATAAAAAAAGCAGATGACGGCGTCAACTGCCACGTGGCATGCTTGGATGTTCGGAATTGTATGATTATAAATTATTCGTGAAGGGCTTGATTTGTGCCATGTGGCCAATCTTGGTCACCAAGTTTCAATATTCATAACTAATTTCTGAAATTTAGAGGAAAACTTGTTTATTTTGTTTTGTGAGCATTAATTTGATTATAGCCACCCTCTCGCTGGAAGCAGAGTGAGAAAACTGGGCCCATGATTGCAACAGCAGAACATCGTAATCACCTACCTTTGTGCATGTAAGGCGGAATAGCCAGCAAAAGTAATACTACGTTTTCCCTCCACTTTTTCATTATATATATAATTATAATTTTAATATTCCTTTCTTTTTCTTATCATCAACTTTTATCTCTTACTTTTTTTTTTAGTTTCCAAATTTAAAACACGTATAATATATTTATTTAAAGTATTATCAAGAAATAATTTAATTAAATGAAATAAAAAAATGGACTAAAATATGAATTTTTTAAAATGTAGAGACTAAATTCATAAAAGAAACAATAGAGAAGCGAAAGGAACTAAAATTATAATGTAACTTTTTTTTCTGATGTTGTGGAAAGAAAAAGAGGAAAAGAGAAAAGAGGAAAGAGAAATTCTGGTTGAGGTAACTGAACAGAAGAAGTGGTCTTTCTTTCAAGATTGAGTTGAATGAGAATGTTTGAAAAAGAATGCAATTTTGGGTCCCAGACATGATCTCGTTCACATTGCAGTGGCATAAAAACTTGACTGAGGACTGAGAAACTAGTGTCCAGTTGGCAAAATAAATAACCCAATTGAGAGAAGTGAAGGGAAATTACTTTTACCCTGAAAAAGGTTCATTGGAATTAATTCTCTGGGAATTAAAAAGATAGATGCAACCAAGTCCTCAATGAGAAGGTTTACTAGAGTCAAAGAAGATGACGAATTTTATGTGTATTATTGCATCTTATCTTATATTATGCCATTATTTCTTTATCTTATTTTCACCACCCAACTTAATATATGGAACACATCCATGCTCCCTTAAAGTAGTCATTACAATTATTCTAACATGATTTTCTCATAAAGTACTTATTGTTTTGCCCAATATATAACTTACTCATAAATTTATGGAGAGTACAAATCTATTATATTTCTTTGATTGATGTATGAATGATGGTAGGTTGATTGTTAATTCGAAAAGAAAACAAAGACACACACACCTTTTGTCTGCCACGCTTGCTTCGCCTATTTTGTTTCAACTTGCTAGCCATTATTTTAAGGGAAATAGTTAGAAAATTAATAAATACAAATATTTTTTTTTTTAAAACGATGGAAATATAAAAAAAAAAAAAAAAAAAACCTTTAGTAAGTTGAAATATTTTTTAATAAAAATATTTTTTTTTTCACATTAGTCAGTTATTGTCTGTTGACAGATTAAAAATTTGTAAAGAAGTGGTCATACAAAATTGAGTCAGATTCGGTAGTATCAGCCGACAACCTTGACTCACCAGTTCCTGTTTAAGATAATTGCAGACTTAAATCGAACCTTGATGGAACATTATCTTAAATCTGATAAAATATGGATCTTGTAAAAAGGAAAATTATTTTTTTCTTACGGGATTCAAATAATCACATTCCTTTATAGTGTAATTTTTTTTAATTGGTGTTTAACTTTTCTAAACATCTTTTTAATGAATGTAACAGTAGTTTTATTTTAATTAGATTGATGTTGCGCGTGGAAGATGAAGTGTCCCTACATACGTAATACATATACGTCACGATCATGACGTGTGCTATGCTTATGATTAAATTCGTCACAACACATAATTTGTCATCTTGTTCTTGTTCATGCACTAATATAGCCTAAAATCTACGCAGATACCACTGAAACCATTTCTCTTTTATTTCGTAAAGTACTATGATCATCCTTACTCTTTATTTTCTTCTTATATTTTATAGAGAACAGATTCTATTTGGTTACTCTAGTTCACTTCAAGTTTTAGCTATCAATTATAACACGTTTTATAATACATGTATATCTCTGAATCATTAGCATTAGTTGAAAATTGGTAAATTAGAAAAATATATATATAGAAAAAGAAGGGGAAGTAGAATTTTTCTTTCTTTATTTACAATTGAGACAAGGCTTAAAACTTGAACAAGAACACAGGGGAAAAGGAACGTAAAACGACAAAATAGATAAAAGAAAAGAGGTGAAATTTTGATTTCAGAAAAACAAAATTCGTTGCATCATTTATATCCACAAGTTTTTAGTTATTTTTAAGAGTATATCTGTAAAGTAGTTTTTAGTTATTAACAATATTTTTTTTATACTGACAGCATGTAAAAATTGAATTCTATATGTACGAAAATATTTTGTTAATTGATACAAAGACGTGTACAAATCAATTAATTTAGTATGACTTTTAAACTAATTATAACAAAATTCAATGATGGAATATATATTACAGTTGAAGATCTAGTTACATTCTTGTTTGATTTAAATTATGCATTGTTATGATGATAAGTGTCTGAGTTTTAAGTATAATTAAAGTTTTCTTTGAAGGTTGAATAAATAGAATTCAAAGAGAAAAGGGTGTGACTAACATCAAATATTAAAAGTGGAGCATCTAGTACAGTTGTTAACCGTCAATGAAATATTAAATAACAGATTTCGTGTCATCTTTGTATTCCCACTGCAATTATTGCCGTCAAATGTCAACTGATTTTTCTTTATAGTTACTAAAATCGTTAAGTCATTTTAATTTTTTAATTTATATATAAAAAACTATATTATATACATCGTTATTCTATTTATGAACACTTTAAGTCCATTTCTGTTTTATATATATTGCACGAAAAGTATAAATAAAAAGATACATTTATAAAATATTTTTTATGTAAATCATACAAATTTATTTCAAAACAGTATCAGGTAGATGACAATATAAAAAAGCTGTACATGATCAATATATTTTAATTATATTTAGGATTTAAATGTAAACTTTAAAGTAAAAGATCTTCAATGTTAGTTTTTAATTAATTTAATTTTAAAACATTATTGTGAATTTTTAATCAATTGGATAATATTTGATGGCATATTCAATGTGTCTTTGGACAAGTTTAAAATGAATAAAAAGGACAACTTAACTAATTAAGAATAATTTAATCAACAAATGACCGAATGTTCTATATTGAATTTATCTAAAGAAAACTTGATATATATATATATATATATATTATTATTATTATTATTTTTTTTTTTTTTCTGTTTACTTACTCTTAAACAAACAAGACAACAAATGATGACGTGTTGAATATCATTCTCTTAATAGCGTGCTGATTCCGCAGCTGCACCTCCCATCGACCTAACCTCGTTGTCGAAAATGTGGTTCTTCTAGCTTCATAGCTTTCATGGCTATCTTTTCGATAGTTACATGTAAATTCAATGAATTTTGGTGAATAGATAATTACATAATCTGGTATTCAAAAGCTTGCATTCCAATCATAAAAACAAAAACATAATTGCATTATGTGCACTTTAGAATGAAGAGTGAGGAAACAAATTATAATAAATAAATATTTGAGGAGAGAAAAAAAGTACATTACGGCAAAGAATGACATCTTGGATAAGGTGTTTTTACGGCCCCACCTCCATCCACTTTAATCTAAGAAAATTCAAACTTAATTAGATTTTTTTTTCTAATGATATATTAATATCCGTTATTTTTAAATACTTAAGTAATATTTATAATTTTTTATTATATCATATTTGAATGTTATTCAAAATTTAAGGTATCCGTTCACAATTAATTTTGTTTAAGATGAATTTCCTAGGAGAAATGCATGTGAGAACTCAGTAGAAGAAGATGATCAAGATTTTCTTTTTCTTTGTTGGGATCAAATCAAATGTGTGAACGAGAAGGAATATACAAAAGTTTTGCATGCCCTTAAGAATTGAAGACCCAAATCTACTAGTAATCTCAGAGAACCTGAGCTAAGAGTGAATTAATCAAAATTTGCAGAAGGTTTGTTATAGCTATATCATTAAATGTGTGATGAAAGTGTTCAAATCTTTATTGAATAAAAATAAGAATATTAAATAACATATAAGTAATTTTAGTTTTAAAGTTTTGGATAAAAAATGAATTTATATAGTCTGTAATTTATTTAATTGATAAAAATTTATCTGTTATTAACTTCTTTTCAATATATTAACAGTAATATCAGGTTTATTCGATTCCATATTCTAATTTTAAGATTTTTTTGTAAGAAGTAAAATTACCCCAAAACGCGTCCATGACATTAATTTGAGGGCCTACCCAGTCTGCTTTGTGACCGTAGGATATAGGTTACGAAGATGTTTTCTAGAATCATATGGCAAAACTAAAATGGTTATACCACTCACTACCCTAAGAAATTTGCCAAGCTTCTGCAATTTCACGTTGACCATAAAACATGCCACGTGTCATTACCTAATAGCTTTGAGAAGCAGTCTTAAACTTACCCACTCGCCCAATTTCACCCTATCAAACCAATATGTTTCTTAACCATTACTACAAGTCCTTTTCTTTTATTGAATTTCAAAAAAAATTTAAAATTTGTTTAAACCCCTCCTCAAATAGCCGCATAGCCTCACCATCACTTCCATCACAGAGACAGTGGAACTAGCTTGGGTTGCCCAGAGGCTAAGCCGAACAGAACAACCATGGAAGGTGATAAGGGAAAGGGCACAGAGCAAACAGAGCCCTGGCACAAACCCAAAACTGGGAGCGTCTTCCCTAAGCAAAGACGTTCAGTGAAGAGCATGATGGGCGACAAATTGAAGGAGGTAGTGGTGGATGCTGTTAAGTCCATAGACAACAAGGCTTCAAAGAGGGTTTCGCCAGCTCCTGAGGCGTCTAAGACCACCCACGAATAAACACCTACTCTGTACACACCTTCTCCACCACACACCTTCTTAATCTTATTCATCATGTTTACTTCATTGGTTTTTTTGGTATATCTCATGTAATGTTTTTCCGGACGTAGAGATCCAGATGCTCTTCGTTTGGTAAATTGTTATCTTTTTTTTTTTTCATCTGGGTTGGGGGGATCAGCATTTATGTATCCATGTTTAATCTCTTAATACGACATGCTTTTTCTGTGTAATGTCTTCTGTTCTGAGTTTCTGAGCATTCATCGTTGTCAGTTAAAAAAGGAACAAGAAAACAAAACTCCCTCTTTGTTGTGTGGTTTGTCTTCTAACGAATTGTTTGTCGTTGAATAAATTGAATTGAAGTCCACAACAGAAACAGAGTATCTGGGGGAAATGAGGACTGATCGTCCGGAAATAAGTTGAACGAAAAACCCAGAATTTAAGTGCAGTCCGAGATTATGCCAATGACAGAACTTGGGATCTTTTCTGTTGTTTACTTGAAACAGCATTCTTTTTCAGATCAATTATGTTTTTCTTTTCTGTATTATCCTCGTTTCTTTTCTTTCTTATTATCATGATTGATGTCTGGTATCAAAACCTGACATTGCTTCACACCGTTTCTTTCATCTTGGTTCTATGTTGTAAGTGTTCTTTTTCTCTTTTTGATCATCATGGACAAAAAGAGGGAAATTTTGAGCACAATTTTTTTAAATCTATATCATTTTCATCCTTCTGAAAACACTCCAATATATTGTTCCTCTAAATTACATCATTGCAGTTAAGTTGGAAGAACAAAATTAATATTCTTGATCCCGTGCTATAACCATGATGTTGGGATAAAAAAAGAAATTGGCTTTTATTAATGAAAGTCTTGGTAAGTTAGAGAATACAAACTGGCAGAATTGGGATCGCTGAAACGCACATTATCATGAATATGAGTTAACAAGAAGAGTTAATGGAGTTTAACTGATAACCCAATTTCAGTGAAACGAAGGTAGCGTACGATTCTGATTTTTACGTGCTGACAAAATCGACCGTTCTGGGAATCCGCGTCCAAGTCGGAACTGTAGTAGACCACATTTTACTTTTCCTAG
This sequence comes from Macrotyloma uniflorum, assembly GCA_016859785.1. Taxonomy (NCBI): domain Eukaryota; kingdom Viridiplantae; phylum Streptophyta; class Magnoliopsida; order Fabales; family Fabaceae; genus Macrotyloma; species Macrotyloma uniflorum. Next base: position 4,539,369 of record BDMB01000001.1, read on the forward strand.
TACAAGTTTAGTGATGATTATTTCGCATGAGAATAATAATCTGAAGTGGCTCGATTGAAGTAATTCAGATTAACTTAAACCCAATTTCACCCATTATCACGTTAAACTTTTTCAGTTTAGGATAAAGTAATTTTCCGAGAGTGAAGAGACAGAAAACGAGGTATAATACCTCTTTCGGTGTCTAAAACAAAAAGGTTCTTGCAAGTGTGTGGTCCAACAAGCTTCATTCATATGATTATGTTTCAGCAGTCTCGATTCCATTTTTCTTTCCTCTTTTAAGTATTTTTGCATCTAATTCAGGGAAAGGAAGATAGAGAGATACTTAGATTGAGTTAGAGAAAGTGAGAACGCATTGAAAATTCTAATGCCGGACAAAGGCTTCTCATTTTTTGTGCTGCTTTTATGGTACAGAACCCAAATCTAAATAGATTCCAATGCCAGGGTCATCTCTTCTTTCAAAGACACCATTTATTGAAGCAATGACAAAAATTTAACATCCACATATCTTGTAAAAGAGTGGCAGAACATTGGATGGCATTTATTTCCATATATGTGGGTTTGGTCAAATATTTTTCTCAAATTTCTGAAATTTGTCTTTTCTGTTGACATATTAAATATATGCTAACCCATGTAAGAGAATCCAAGTTAAGTTATTTTTTACTTAAGGCCCAATTTACACATGATTTTGAGGATTTCTTTGAAGATAATTTACATGATAAATAGTTGTTTAAATTATTTATGAAAACAGATCCTAAATTTAGTGTCGAATTTCACATAGTGAAGGTTGTATGAGTGTGATGCACGGAACAATTTCTGAGTATCTATCTAAAAGTGGGAAGAGTGGCACTTGCAGTCTTTTAGAAATCCAACAAGAATCTATTCAATTGAAAGTGAAGGAAAGTACTATTTCCACTCTTTTAATCATTGCACCTTTTTTTTTTTTTTTTTTCTTTTTTGCTTAAGATGGACCAATTTTGAGAGGTGAATTGAATGAAGACAGTTATGGATGAGGCATAAATAGAAGCTCACACCCTGGACTGTGGTTAAGAAGAAAAAGAGTGTGTACACACTTATACATAAATACATTTTGCATTAATTATTATTAAGAATATATTCTTATTTTTTAAACTCAAATTTAATTTAATTTTATGCTAAGTAATAAATATTATTATACTTCAAATATTATTGTCATAGTTTTTCTATTATTCTTGATTTAACTATTAAAGGAAATAATAAAATAGTTTTATTTATATAATTATATTTTAAAAAAAACTATTTACCCGGGATATATCCTGCTATTAAGGAAGGAAGATGCTTTTTTTTTTTCTTTCTTTATCTGTTTTATACGTAATAATTTTTATTATATTTAACAATATCATATCTTATATTTAACAATCCCTATGTTCATTACTAAATTAATAATATATTAATCTAGGTATATAAAATAAAACCATACATATTTTCTTTATTCAATTTATCATATTTAAGATTTTAATTTTACATAAAGGCAAAATTTATTATCTATCAAACCCTTTTTGAAAAAAAAAAAAATCTCACATGTATTCAATTATATTCCATATTCATTCAATTAGTATTCTAAAATATTAAGGGTTTAAAATCAAAATATGATAAATAATTTATCAATTAGTATGATAATTTTAAGTCAAATAAAATATTTATTTTTTGGAAAATTTTTGTATCGACATATTTAAATAATATTAATAATTAAAAATCTCATATAAATTAGTTTACAGGTCATAGTTAAATATCTATCATTTATATATAAAAATTAATAACTAAAATATATTAATATTCATTTAATAAATATTATCATTTATATATATATATATTATCTTTCTGAATTATTAATATTTTATTTATAATAATTATATAACTAATAATAATCTAAGAGGTTTTTGTATTATATAATAAATTTTAAATTATAATTATGAATTTTATCAAAATAGTTATTATACTAATTAATATAAATATAATAAAAAATTACTTTATTATAAAACTAATATTCATTCTATAATAATTAGACACAAATTTATTCTCAAGGTAAACAACATGAAAGAAACATATGAGATATGAGGCTCTTATATACATTATTTTGGTTTCTTTCTTAGTTTTGTTTCTAATATTTTGTTAGTTACCTTTGTAAGCTTCTGGAGTTCATAATCATTATGATATCTGCTTCTAATAGAAGACTCTTGCACAAAAAGAATCATCACTATCCAATTCTTTTTAGGTTCCAGGTTTGTAGCTCTCAGAAAAGCGAGATTGGTGAAGGCAAATATTGTAATAACTTGAAAGCTCTTGGTGGAGATAAAACCTTTTTTTCTCTTTTTCTTCCATATCTTCTAGTTGAGAAGTTTCATACGCTAATTTAGTAGTAGCATCTCTTTCAGCAGCTGGCATGGCACATATTCCTCTTCTTGTGTGAAAACAACAACTTGGTCATAACAATTCTTCTTTCTTCCTCGCTTTCAGCTACCTTTTCAAATGTTTCAATCACAATTTCTTACCCCTTTTGGAGATGGTCCTTCAAGACATTATGAATCATTTAAAACATGCATGTGACTTAGCCAATCGTATAATTCATTTTAGTCTACTGCTAGTTTTGAAAAATTAAGCATTCATAACCTTGACTCTATTCAAAATCTTAAGATGATATTTGTGTCTATTGAAAGTTTGAACACAAGAGAATTTTAGTTTCTTATTTATATTTCAAGATTTAGTTTAATTTTTAAAAGTTTAATATTACTGTTCAAAGAATATACTTGGAAACCATAAATCAGAAAGGAAATAAAAAAAAGAAGAAGAAAAAAACGACAAAAGTGAAAAGTTTTACTTAAATTATTGAGAAAGTTCCCTACTCTTTGTGGCTCTGTCTTTATATATAGCAGTAGCGTCAAAGCACTCACCTGCAGCCGCCCTTCATAATCAAGACAATTACTATCATATTCTTTCATTCATTCAAATATTTTTATACCTATCCCTTCATCCTTTATCTATCATATAATGATATAAAACAAAAAGTGTATATAGTTTTTTTCCATTAACATGCACTATCAATAGATCAAAGTGTTGTCTTAAACTAACCTGATTCGATTCAAATATAAGTAATTCACTGATTGTTTGTATCCAATTGCTTTCTTGATTCTTTTATTGAATGTTTCTTTTTCAATCTGATATGGTGTTCTCGCTTTCTGGATGGAGCCAACTTGAGTTCCTGCTATTAGAGATTCCATTTGTGTCGCACGTACACGCGGAATGAAGAGAAAATAGGGTTTGGTGAATTTATATTGATGTTGAGAACAGAAACTGACAATACCCTAAAGCAAGATGTTAACCACACGTTGTTAGTCATGCTTGGAGAACGAATGTAGCAGGTCACAAGATATTAAAATAATGCAGTCATGTTTGTTTGCACTTACCTGGAAACTTAACTTTTAGCAATTGCCGGAACCTTTATTTGTTGGACGTTTCCTCCTTCCTTTTTTTGTTTCTTCGTTCAACGAAGTCCTAAGATTGTGCGTCAAATAGACAATGAAAGATGATAATGAAAAGAAGTCCACATGTTGATTCAAAGCTGCGAATCATCCAAATCATTTTCTTCTTCTGAATGTCATTGCTTCAACTCCTGCGGGTCCATACTGAAAGGAACGCATGACATGTTTGATTATAATCACTTCATTGTAGAATCACTTGTGCGCATGTTTATCTTAAGTTTCATCTCGTAGACTCTCTCAAGTAGAGGAATCTATTTTTTGGTGTAGTGTGAATTCACAAGCAAATTTTTTCTAAGTCTAGAGTTAGGACATACAAGTTGGTTTGAAACGTAATTTTGGATCAAAATAGCTTATAGATGTGTAATATAGAGATAGATTTAAGTTTGGAGAAGTTGATTAAAAGAAAAGAAGATTAAGTTTTTTTGGGATATTTTTTTGTATTTATCTTGATTGTGCTATCATTTACTTGTCATTTTGTTTGTATCGTCATGTTATTTAATCTATCGTACCTTATTCTATTTACTACTTGTTCTGTTATATTACTTGATCTTTTAAATTACTTGTTATTTTTATTATCCTTCGATTTATTTGTCGTTCTTAATTGTTATTCTTACTACTCTTCATTCCTGGTTGTATAATTGTTGTTTGTTACATTATCCACCGCATAATTATTGTGGATTGCGCCATTGTTGTATCAATGTCTATTTTTTGCTTGTATCTATTGTCATGCATGTCTCGTTCTTTTAATTTGAACCTCAAACCATTATTTCTTTATTCCACATCTCATTCTCATTTATAAAAAATATATTAAAAAAGGTAGATTTTAAATTTTATTCAATTTTATAAAATTAATTTATAAAATAATTTTTTTTGTTTATTTTATATATTTAATTAATCTTATCATCATTTCTAGTAAAAAAAAAAACAGTTAAACGAATTTTGATAAAAGGAAAAAAATGATTAATTAAGAAAATTTCGATAAGAAAAAAATTTATATCCTTATAGACAGTACCCTAAACATCAAAACTATTAAACAGATGATGATCTAGGACTCAAACAGCATAAAAAATCTTGTGAAACATGTCTTTTTATACTATACCATACTTACAAATAAGTTTCTGGGCGTGAGAATTTGATGGTGCGGTGAAGATTGAAGCTGGGACACGGTAAGAGAGTCTCGGCGTGACAATGATTGAAAAGACAGATTCTGTCCCATTTTTCCAACATTCACACTGAACGTGCGCATTTCGGACCCACTTAAATAAACTAGAAATTTACTCGGCAATATTACTATAATTGAAATTTTCCTGGATATTTCGCCATCATTTCCTCTTCCTCCATATATATATATAGCTGGAGAACCCTCTGCTACATCTACGTAAGGACTGCATTCATTACCAAGCACACATAAATACAAGCTCAGAGAGGAAGAGAGAGCCAGATGGGGATGAATCAAGGTGCAGGTGTGGGTAACAACTTCGAGACAAAGATGAAGAAGAACCAGAAGAAAGCGTTTGCAACGGTGATTCCAGCTCCAAGGAAATCCGTCAAGAGAATGATTTTTGAGTCCTTCTTTCATTTTCTCCTTCGTTGTTTTCGAGTGATTCAAGGTAAAAACCCAAGTAGCCCAAAGAAAAGATGATTCCAAAAAGTCCCAATTGAAGAAATTAAGACCAACGCATGTCTTTGCAGTTAGAAACTTACTGCTTCTCCCTTCTGTACCATTCTGTACCATCATCATCTTCAAGATCTCGGAGAATGCTCTTTTCTTTCAACGTTTTCTTTTGTCGCTTGATTTCATTTTAGTGCTTGTATATATATATATTTCCATTTCTTTTTTTCTTCTTTCTTTCTTCCCTTTGGAAGCAAAGTTTTAAAGTAAGGTTGCGATGGTGATTACAGTAATGTTGGCGTATCTAATATTCTGAAAAATTGCTGATACCTTTTCTGAGAAGAGTACTACCGAAGTAACTGTTTGTTCATGTGATGAGCATGGCACTGAAATTTATGGTAGCAGAGAAACAGGGTATATTCGAGTACAATTTCACATAATAGGAATCTGGCAAATCTAGTATCTGACAACAGAATCCTCCCATGTTGGACATGAATCACGTCGCATGATGAGTGAGGTGAGTAAGGTTGGCAACGAGACGGCGCACAAATAATTATCTTCTATATATGTCTATGAATATTTACAGATATTTTTTATCTTCATATTTTAATTTTAAATAATAAAAATAAAATTAATCTTTCTATAATATAAATTAATTTAAAAAATAAATAAAATTTATTAAGTAATAGCGATAGCCATCCACTTGCATAGATACCAAGATAGTAATTAAACGTATTAAAAGAGGAATGATATGACGCAAGATTTGATATTTATTGTTTTCAATGGCTTTGTCAACACGTGTTTCTCTAATTTATACTTTGTTTCTTCAATCTCATTCAGATTGTTTTTCAAAAACATTTTTAAATAAAAATAAATAAACACCTCACCTAACATAGTAATTTAGCAGTTTTCTTGGGATAACATAAAAATAAAAATAAAAATAAATAAAGCTGTTCGGAATCTGCACAATTCGTTTTCTTGGGATGATCACAAGACTTTGTGTGGTTATGTGGGGCCAATGTGTCTGTGACACTAACGAAGAGGAAAAAGAAAGAAAAAAAAGTGAGAGAAAATGCAAGATGCGATAAGTTGTATAATAAAATAATATTATACAAAATAAAAAACAAAATGAATTAAAAATAAAATGACAGGTTTATAAAAATGTAAATATAATATCTAAAAACAGAAAACAGAAGTAAACTGCACCTACACAGACACCTTACCGGTTATATATAAATTGGTAGTAACTTTATGGTAAAAATATATTATGATAAAGCTTTAAAAAAATTATGAAAAGATGATATAGTTTTGAAGGCTTGAGGATTTAAATAATTTAAGTGATTTAAAATTATATAATAAGATATAATTTAGTGACTGGTTTTTAAGTGAAAAATAATTTAAATATTATGAGAATTATATGTGAGCTATTAAAGTTAGAAAGATTAGATTCAAATATAAGAAGGTAAAGCAATTATTGTTTTGTCACGTTGAAATATATACAAAAAGAATCGTATCAACTACAAGCCCAATATATGGAATGGATAATAATCGGGTCAACCTTTTTACAACAAGTATATGTTTTGACAAATCAAGCCCAATATATAAAATGCTACTCATAGTACTTTCCACACCTCCATATTTCTAAATACACCGGAATATTCAATTTTTGTATTTTTTTCCCCTTAAAATGTTCATTTTTGCTGCATCTTGTTTCTGCCTATAAGGCATTACAACCCCATATTATAGGGTATGAAAATGAAAATGATATTTCTTAATTTCATTGTGCTTAATTTTGTATTCATTTGTAGTCATAAGTTTGGTTTAGTAATTCATGATTTGTATTTTTTATACTTTTTATTATATTTTCAAGTTTTATTAAAAAAATTAATTAATTTTCTTCTACCCACCCCTCAGTTTATTCACCCAATTTTCAACTTCTACACCAAATTATTTTTTTCTTAAAAACTCTGTTAAAAAAAATTTAATTTTTTGGTATTTTTTTTCCATTAGCTACATAATGCACACAAATTTTAAAACATAATTTATTTTCACAAAATCGATTTATTAGATGAGGTCTTGCACTCACTCAATATATTCTAGTTCGGTCTTAATTCTATGTAATATGCGATCATTAACACACTCTTTCACGTTGATACCTTTTAAATTTGAACGTGAGATTAAATATTTATGAGTAGTCTAATAGCGGTTCAATAACGAGTAATTTGATAAATTCAATAATCTTATTAAAATATATTCTAATATTATATTAAAAATAAATTTTAAAATTAATTTATTTTTATAAAATTGACTTAATGAAGTATGTGTAACTACTTAATATACTATAATAAAATGTAGGATATCCTCTTCATCTATTTTCCTTTCTATGCACAAAATTGGTGAAATAAAATGAGATATGTAGAATAGATTAGGCATGTGAATAAACTAAACATCACATAATATCCATAAAGAACAAACGTGGGAAATAGGCATGTGACTATTGTGGTTTGCAAAAGTGATTGGTAGGGAAAAGTTGCATTTTCAATTTCATTAACTTCAACAACTACTTCAATGGGACTTACATTCATAGATTTTTCTTTTCTTTGTTAAAAGTCAATATAGATTGCGCAACATTATTATAATAATTCTGATGTCTCAATTCCCAACACGACTCTATTTCAATCAAAAGTCCATCCATTCTTAATAATGAATTTCAACTCCATAATAAAATTAAGGCATTCGTCATGATAATGGAATAAAAAAAATATTAGTTTCTTAAGTTATTTGCTTATTAAATATAATGTGTTAACTTATAAGAGTTTGATACTACCTCTAGTTTACAAAGAAAATGCTACATTATTCTTCTATTAGTTCTTGAAAGTAGAAGAGGTTACTTTATATTATTCATCTATTAAAGGGTGTTGTTGGACATTTACTTTAATTACTAAATTAATTGTGATTAATTTAACATAGGCTTATTAAACTTCCAATATCACACACAGCCAGAATTTCAATCTCTACTTAAGAAGATAGTTTTAAATTAGAAAATACGATTAAATTAAATAGATATTATTATATTTCTTGTATAAAAAAACTATGAATGATATAAATATCAAACAGAGTAAAAATAGTGTAATTTCACATCCGTATTGAACACAACAATAACAATAACGAAAGCAAGATAAAGTGACGGGCATTGACTTTGAGCTATAATGAAGTTTGACTTAAAAAATCATCACCACGTGTGGTTTCATAGGTTGACTTATGTTGGTTTGATTTTAGTTTTTTATATTTTAAAAAAATTAATTCTGACCAGTTATAAAAAAGGTTTTACTTTTAGAGTAAACTTTTTCTTAAATAAATACACTAAAAACTTCTTAAAGTAATATTCTAAAACAATATTTTTCACGGAAAAAAATTAAGCAGGAACTCATGACATGTTTCAGATGAACCCTGTAATACAACAGAATTATCAAGAGTGTATGGAGAGACAAACATGCAAAATCATTAAATATAGTTCGGAACACCAATATGTTTAAAATCCGATTAATCTTCACCTTACACCTGGTTGAATTTTCAACAATCATATATAATAATTGCTGTCAAAGTTGAAGATCGTGACAAGCAGATATCTATGTGAAAATTTGTGATTGATAATGTGTTATCGTAGCAGCAGTGAGTTGACAATGTTTTGTGATGTATGAAAATTTGACTCGTCTTATGTTGTTTCTCAAATAGATATATACAGAATAGAGATGGCGAAGGAATATGTATGCATTCAGAGCAACGAATCTTTTTTTTGTTAAAATCAAAGGTTGTCATGTGGTCAATTCCTAACGGGGCCGATAAAAGAAACGTAGGTTTTGTCTTTGATAGTATCAACTTGGATCAGATGAAACTTTAGTTCAAGGAGAATCATTTGTGTAGTTACCTAATCGTTATGATGAAATGGGAAAAGAAAGAGTGTTGTTACTTTATTCCACATTCACATTGAACTTCAGCGTTGCGACCCTACTCATATTAAAGAGGAATTTACTTAGCAACATTACGCTGTATTTCATGGAAGCCTTGGTTTCCATGATACTTCTGGATATTTTCCTGTGTATGGTCCACAGATAGCGAAACCTCTGCTCTATTTATAGGCACCTACAAGCGCAAAGAAACACAAACTCTGAGAAGAAAGAGAGAGGGTACATGGTGAATGAGAGGATGGAGAAGAATCGAGGTGCAGAAGTGATTAAAATGCACGGGAGAAAGGTCCAGAACAAGAACAATGCATCGGTAATACCAGCTCGAAGGAAATCCGTGAAGAGAATGATTTTTGAGTCTGTGGTTCACTTTTTCGTTCGTTTGTTTTCGTGTGGTCAAAGGAAGAAAGCCAAGTAGCCATGAAGCTCCATCCACTGTGCTTCCAAAATGAACGTGATGGAAGAAATGAAGATCAAACACATTTGTCCGTAGAGATTAGGTTATAGGGCTACCAGGGTAGGCTTATGGATATTGTGCTGGAAATAACTTGAAATAAGATATCACGTGTAAACTTTATGAGAGCAACATGGTTTAGAAGAAGAAACAGAATTGAGAATGCTCATCTATGATTTTCATTTAGCGTTTTGATATAGTTTAGTGCTTCTATGTGTTTTTTCTTTTCTCTTCAAATCGATTTGTATGTGTTTCACTTCATCAATATTTAATCATTGTTAATATGATTCTCTCATATTTTTCTTGAACAATGGTGTCACCCTTCGCTTCACTCATAAAACTGGTGAGATAAAATGAAATATAAAGATTATGTATGTAAGATTAATTAAACATTACACAATATCCGTGGGAAACAAATGGGGGAAAACATATGGATAAGATACTTCTCTTAGATTTTCGAATTCTTCATCCAAAATAAGATCAATTTTAGTTGGCATCAAGACATTTTTTTTTTTTTTATCTTTGTTAAAAGTTAATGTAGATTACACGAATTGATTCATTAGTCCAATGCACCCACCATGATTCTATAGATGTTTTCCGAATTATTGTTGATAAATTGTCTACCACTAGTAATTTTGGAAACTCGATCATAAAAATGTAAATATTTAGCTTTTGATTTAACGTGGAAAAGTTGTTTCTCAACGCAGAAAATTTAATCACAAAGTCTTCACACGCTATTATTCTCTTCTTTATGTCTTCTCTTTCCTTAAGTGAATTTTGACTTTAATCAATAATTGAGGTGAGATGAAGCAGCTAGAAACAATACGTAGTGTTTGTGTCGGAAATAAGTTCTAGAATAAGACACGACCACAGCTTCGAGGTTTGGTCAGCCAAAAGAAGGGAAATGGTAGCGTGATACCAACGTAGAAGAAGAGAGAGTGAAAATGATTATTATTTTTAAGCAAGAGTGAAAAAAATATTTTCATTCATATATACTGAAATTATGTATAAGTTTACGAAAGATGTTGCATTATGCATATTTATTCATAAACCTTATAAATTTGGTGCCAGTTTCATTCTTAATTAGTGCACGAGGATTGTTTTGTGAATGACTGATTATTTAAAAAATCTTTCATTTATATTGGTTTTATATTCCTTTTAATTTATCTTCTGTCGACCAGATTAATTCTTCACCAGAGCTTGATGTATACTCATGTTACGTGCTTTTTTTACTTTATTTTATTACAAGGATAATCGAATCATAATAATGCAACTTAAAAGAATGCTTTACTAGTTGACTAAACTCAGAAGTTGAATTCTGAGGATTGTGCTGGGTTGAATTCACACCCTTCAACTCATGTGACTGTCTTCTTAACTAGTTTGTATATGTGCATATATATATATATATATATATATATATTCTACACATTTACATGGAGAACCTTGTGGGTAGAAAATAATGCAATTTCATTTCAATATTGAGGTTGACGAAAATAAAAAGTGAGATATGATATAAAATAATTTATAAGTTTGTATGTAAATGTTTGGTTTGATGAGAAAATTTATGGGCATTGACTTGGAGCAAAAATGAAGTTAAACAAGTCAACCACGCAAAATAATGCAACAATTGGTTGGATTTTTTAAAAATTAATTTTTGATGTGATGAGAAATTCTTAATTTTATATGTTTTCTTTCTTATTTGTAAGATCAAAATAATAAATAGTTTTTGTTCGTTCAGAAGATTTTATTCATATTATTTTTTTGTATTATTATTTAATAAAAAAGATTGCTTTACTAAGAAATTAGAAAAGATGTAAGAGGATTTATGCTAATAGGAATTTTAAAAAAATAAATTAGGATATATTTTTGTTTTAATGTCAATAAAATTGTTAAAATAGACTAGACAATCTGTTAAAAACTTGATCTATTTTTAGAAACAGATTAATTCAATTTAATATTAATCTTAAAATTGTTAAAATTGGGCCACTTGGGCCTGAGTTGCAATAAAGAAAAAACGAAACATAGAGGCTCAAGAAAAAAATTTATTTTGAGAAATGTTCTCAAGTTCAAATCATATGAAGTAACACTGCTGGATTTTACCAAGTTAAATTCATAAGAATTATGTATCCCTCCATTAAATATTTTGAGTTAATGAATAATCTTTTTCTATAACATTGATGTTTAAAATTTTATGACTTTTAGTTAATGAATGATTCGTGTATAGTATATATTAATTATATTTATGTTTTTGTTTTTATTTAAAATAAATGTATTTATACTTTTGTTATTTTGATCATCCTTTGTAAATAACATTATTCTCTTTGAATTTAATCTTTGAAAATGTATTTATATATTGCTCTCTGCTTTATTCCTTTTCACTTTTACTTTTGTAACAAGATACTCTTACGGCGTCTTTTTTTTTTTTTTTAAATATTATTATTACATTTTCCCTTTTTAGTGTTAATTGGCGTAAGCTGCTACATATGTCATGTCGTCATAGTCCATATGTCATAATACAATTTTGGTTATTATTTATAGTCTCTTTTTATTCAAAATAGTTCTATTATGCATAAAAGAAAGTTAAATTGTTCCATTAGATTAAATTTATCATTTTCTTAGTCCTAATTTAGTAAATTCCCTGACACATAATCAAGAAACATCATGCTAGTTCACGTTTTTCAAAATTAACATTAGTATAAAAATTGGTATTATTAATGCAAAAATTAGGAAAGGAATAATTTAGTTCAAAAAAAGTTATATTAGATAAACAAATTAATGCTTTTTATATTTAAACATCTTATTAATAAATTTCATATTAATTAAAAAATAACTTAAATTATGATATATAATTTTCTGAACTAATTTTAAAGATGAATTAGGTTTATAATTATTTTTTATATGAAATAAGAATTAAGTTAACAAAATTAGATTCGGTTAGTTAATATACTTGTTAATAAAAAAAATGTGTAGCTAATTAGGATGAAAAATAGGGTTTTGTTTTGTGGGGCTTGTTTCTTGAGTGGTAACCCCATTCACATTGAAATTTGCTTTTGAAAGAAATGATTATTTAATTGAAGTTGATGATGGTATTTAACTAACTCCGAAGAGTTGGCAATTGCGTAGGTAAGGGTTGTGTTCTTGTTTTGTGGGTGGGAATGAGAGGGTTGAGGTTGTGTTGCGAAGGGGTTGAGTATGAGAGCAACGTGGAAGCAGAGGCAAAGGAGAAACGCATTGTTCCCAGTAAAACAGAGTCCTTCAAGAAACCCAGGGAAGCAACTGTGATCCCCGCCAAGAGAGTTTGTGTCAAGAAAAGGATGTGTTCTTCCTTTATCCACTGCATCTGCCACAACTTCTTCAAAACCAAGAACAACAACAACACCAACCCTCTCAATGCTGCAGGTAATCATTTTAATTTCCTTTATTCAGTTATCTTCATACTGGACACTTACCTGCTTTCATTTGTTTCAGCCCACCATGGAAACTGATCAGAGGCCTCTCTTTGCAACTGCAAAATGAAATAAGCAGAGCTTGCTAGGAACAAACTGATGTGAAGGTCGAGAGGGGAAATCGTTGTTATATTACTGCTTCATGCTTCCAAAATCAATAAGAGTGACTATGTTTGTAAACGTTTTCTGTTAGTTATTTCAAAGTTAAGGAAAGAAAATAAACTTGTTCAATCACAGTTGTTCAAGATTTTCATACCAATTTTCCCTCAATGTTAAACATCAAATAAATAACTTCGGTTCATTAATAGCTTATATTGTTACTTCCATCTTTTAAGTAAAATGAATGTTACAAATATATAATTTATTGATCTAAGAAAATAGCATAAACTTGTGTTTTAATTACTACAAATGAAAATGATAAATTTTATATTTTGATAAGTTTGGACCAATAATATTCAAAAGTGTTAAACAATGTGATATATATTTATGTTTCTCTAAAATGGATCCAATGTACGATATAAGCAAATTAGTGTAGAGCTGCTGGGGACTGCACTATTTCTTTATCTTTTGAGTGCAGTAAAACATGAACAGAGGACAGAGTTCTTCTAATTGAAGGACTATCCACAAAATCCAAATTGTAGGGCAACTAAGAGACCAACCAAACCCCAGAAAACCACAAGCAAGTCCTGATTGAAGGACATATTCTGCTGTTTATTACTTTTTATAAAACTCGGTTCATCATTTAGAGAAATCTCTACTTTTTTTCCTTGATATGGCTTCATCTTAAAATGTAAGAAATCCAAATTAAGTTAGACCATGACACGGTTGTAAAAGAAGAATAACTTGTGGGAGATAGCCAAATAAAATATTAAAAATGTTGCTTTTTTTACTTTTTTTCCCCCTGGGAATCTGGTTGTTCTGTGGTGGGAATCCTGACATATTTTTGATTCCATAAACTCCATATTCGAGTGGCTGAGAGATGATATGAGAAGAAAGATAAAAGTTTTGCAGCTCATAGTTTTGATTTGATTCTATCATGTTTTGATGCGAAAGCTAATAAATGTGAAAAACTAAAAACGAGATGAGAAACCGAAGAAGTCTTTTGTGCTGTCATAGTTGATAGCAGCTTCATGCTCCACCCTCAGCATCTGCATGATGATGTAGGGGTTTCTCTCTATCTTTAAATAATAATTAATAATTTATTACAATTTTTATCATCATTTTTAAAACGTGTGAATGAGGCACTTTTTTAAAACTTGTACCTTTTTAAATATATATTATTTTAGATCATTCTTTATAAAGTATAAGTTTCTTTACCAACTTTTGTGAACACAAAAATTTACTTCATATAAAATAGTATTTTTTAATGTTATATTTATTACAATAAAATTAATTATTACGTTAATTAATTACTTAAAATAATTGAATTAAATTTATTATCATATCAACAGTAGAAGTTATTTATTCATTATTATCGACTTAGTCATTACTTTTATTTATGTGTTTTTACTTGAAACATTACTTACCAGTCAAAAAAATGTGAAATATTAGTATGATTATAAACTGTGAATAATATTTATATAATTTTTAATTTTGTTAGAATAATAATTAAATATAACAACAAAATTTATTTATTAGGATTGATTTGTTGAAATAAATAAGTATCAAAATAAAAATAAATTTAATATATTAAGAAGTTATTCATAATATAAAATAATATTATAAATAATTCGAAAGTGTGTTATTGATATCTATATTACATTTTTATTCATTGCTAGTACAAAAGTTTTAAGTCATTTATCAATACATTTAGATAAATATCAATATATTTTCTAGTTGTTTGGAACGTTAAATTATTATAATAATATATTTGTGTTTTATGTATAACTAATATAGAAGGTTATAAATCATGAAGAAGGTATTGATCGTGGTTACTGTTTAAGTTATTAAAATATTAATTTTATTTTTAATCAGTTTAAGTCTAAAATTTCTTGTCTTATTTCTGAAATTTGAAAAAAATGTTTAATTTTCTTTCAATAAGGAAAATTAGCTGAATTTTGAAATTGTTTATTTTTTTCCATTTGTATGTCAGGTAAGGATTTTTCATCATATTTATTAGAAAAAATTACTTAAATATTGAAATTATTGATAAAAACAAACTTTCATAAAAGAAAATTTAATATAATGAGGTGTGGCTTATGTCAGCACAAGCATTAGAGCATGAGTGTGTCACACCCTTAAAAAAAATATATTGATAGAGTGAAAGAAATATTTAGTAAAGGAAAATTAATAATTGAAATTAATATAATACATCTCTTTCTTTCTAACTTTAAATAGAGACATTTTCTTTTTCCAGAAACATTGGAAAATAGATTTTGGCATTCGTGTCTTTAATCTTTTATTTGGTTAGCAAAATAGAAAAGGAGAAAGTAGAAAAAGAAAGAAAAAAAATTGAAAAACTGAGAGAATGATTTCAGGGATATAATCGGATGATTTTTATGCTTCAATTTATACAGGTTAAATATTTATTTTTCTATTATTTTTTTACTTTTTAAATTTGTCCTACTATCAATTTGATTTTATTTTTTTGGTGAAAAGCAAGATGGAAAATGTATAGAAAGAGAATTTAGATATTATTAAATACACACTTAACATTTTATGTTTTTGTTTTGGGTCCATAAGGTCGTAAATATCTTTCACTTGGTAAACTTGAATTAGAAATGGCCTGAAACAGTAGTTAACGTTGTGAGATTAGAAACAAAAAGAGTTACAGACCCTACCATTACTTGCATATGTCTGAAAGGTCAAAAGCAATGAAAGTATCCACTATCGACCACCATGTTGGTATGTAACCGTTACCCAACGGAACCCCTCCCCGGTACCCAAATTCAAATAAAACCTCTGAAAAGCAAAAGCAAAAGACTTTGATTCATTCCCTCACTTTCCCTTCCTTTTTCAAATGCAACTTCCAATGCTACTATATCAAACTTAAACCACTCACTTCCCTTCTTCTTCTTCCTCATACCAATCCTACTTTCTCATTTCTCAACCAAATGGGTTGCTGCGTTAGCAAATGCAAACCCTCCCCAGAACAACCTCAAAACCACTTCAACTTCAACCTCCTTCAAGACAAACTTCCTCCACCACTTCCCACTCTTTACTCCTCCACCAAAATCTCACCCTCCCCTCCTTCTCCAACCTCTTCCACTTCCTCCATTTCCTCCTTCACATGCACCACTTCCAACACCATCTCCTCAGCCTCTTCCCTCTCCACCGCTTCCTCCTCCTTGAGCTCCAAGGACAGATCCTTCTCCAACGATTTCCTATGGTCCTGCTACAAGGACAACCCTCACATCACTCGCATCAACTCACTCAGGGAAGCCTCTCTCTCCTTGATGCCACCAACTAAACCTAGACCCCAACATCGAAAGGTTACAAACATAAACCCTTCACCACCTCACCGACCCAACTTGGTAACACTGAAACAGTCTCCACCACCACAATCGTTTTCCATGCCCCAGAAGAGGGTTCGCTCTAACTCGCCAACGAATCTGACAAGACAGAAGAGTTTCCGAAAGGACACGGAGAGGTCTATCACTATCAACTACGCTTCCAACATGCACAGTAGGACGTTAGGGTCACCCTCTCCGAGCAGAAGATACAACGGAGACAAATGTGGGAGTGGTAATTTGGCCACGGACAACGTTGTTTCCAGGCGAATGATGAACAGTTCGAAAGTTAGTGATAATGCAGTTCATTCTCATCATTGTAGTTTGCCTTCAACAAGAAAAGAGAGTGTTAAAGCAGAGAGTCCCAGTAACTGTTCACGAAGAGTACTTCATTCTGCTGCTTTAAGGCACAATGAGACATGCAATTTCGGGGTTGGTTCTAAAGTTGATGAAACCGTAGTTAAGGATGTGGTTTCTGACCATGACATGGACTTAACTCTGATGGAGGATATTAACAACCCTCTTATCTCCTTGGACTGTTTCATCTTTTTGTAGAAAACGGTGTGTCCTACATATTCATTTATTTTGGTGTCCATATAAAGTTCTGAACCAATTTTCTGCTTTTTTTTGTTTGTTGGTTTGTTGAATATTACAATATATTTCCCCTAGAAGTTTCAAAGGTTGATGAAATTCTAGTTTTAATCTTTTAGATATAGGATTAAAAACACTGGTGTGTGTTTTCTTGCTTTGAATTTGTTATGTTTGAGCATAATCAGAGAGAGTCTTGTATAATGTGAGACTGTTATATATCCAACATTTAAGATTTGATTTACATTTCATTATTTTATGTTTTAGATATAATATAACAAGTGATGAACTGTTGCTTAAATTAGACTTAATTATTATTTTGTTTATATTTTTATTTAATTTGTTCAATTTTTTTTTTTAATTTTAATTCGGTCTTTTAATCTCTAAAATCGAATTAATGTTATTATTTCCTTCTAATAACACTAACAAGTAACAATGTGAGTTCTCAAGAATGTGTTAATTTCTTACCTTTTAACTCTGATATGATTTTAATTAGAAGAAGATGATAATATTGATGTAAAAAACAATAATGATGAACTTAAACAATAATTTAATCTTTTAAACTATGACAAGTGGGTTAAAAAATCTAACTTGTTGGTCGTCAACAAAAAGTACGCGGCGGTGATTTCCAAAACCACGAGCCTACAAGTACAAAGTAAAGTGGTTTTCACTACCAAACACCACTACAAGAAACATAGCAGAAGAGAAGACATTGAAACTAAAATCTACAAAACGAAAATTTGTTTAGAATTACTCTGTATTTTTACTCAAATGGACATGTTATATGACTTTATAAAGAATTTGTGAAGTATTACTAATCCAAAAAAGATTCATTAATATAAATAAAGGGAGAAGTAAGATATTGAATGATAGATGGAGACTGCTTCTACAAAAGTACTGGTGCGCCTGGTGGTCCACTAAAACTAATCTGCATGATCTCAGTTCAAACATTCTCATTGAACAGTGCATACATACCCCATAACTTTTCCTATGAGTTGCTGAACAAAACATATATTTTATATAGAAAAAAATGATTTTAATGTGGTGACTCTAAAGTTGAATTCAATCCATGTTAAACTCGTTACATGCTTGATTCGTTAAGGAATGAATAGTAACATAATAAGTAATTAAAAACTGTAGATCTAATATGAAGGCCCAGTCTATCAGCATATGAGTGGAGTTATTAAGCATCAAGGCCCAATATTAGAGAATTTTAGGGCCAATAAGAGGCTTTTAATCAGTTTTTGCTTTGAAACTCCTCTAGGGAAAATGTCAAAACAAGTAGAGAATTTTGACTATACGTAACTGGGTTTAAAAGGACAATTCGTATATAAGATCAGGAACATTCAAATTTGAGTATAAGATACCTAAATATGATTGTGACTGCCCAAAAATAAAATGTCATACTAAAAAGACAAGAGTGTTTTTTTAGTATGAGTATGATCTTCGTATTGTAATATATATAATTTTATAGTTAAAGGAATCTTTAGTATCATTTTAATTTGAAATTTAGCAGAAAAACGACATGTTTGTTACCAGGTTCTTGAAATATGATGAAACTTTTTGGTTAAACCTTGAATTTGATAGAACGTTAGATACTAATATTAATAGGCATGGGGTGATTGGATATTGTAGGCGTGCTTACTTAGATTCTATATAAAATACTAAACTTTTGTTCTCTTAATGATATTATTTAGTATAAGAACCGTGAAGACAAGAAAGAAAAAACACTTGAGACATTTAAACAGTCATTTCTCTATTTTTTCAATTTTAAAAATAATTTAATAGAATATTTAGATAATGTTAATGTTTCTACACTATTATTTAATCACAATTTGTCACATATAATAAAATTTTACAATAATTATTTAAAAAATATATTTTATCAACCAATTAAAGTCATTGATATATGAGTTTGGAATTTTCTAATAATTAATTCACTTAATTTTCGTATAAAATATAGGATTATTTTTTTAAAACTACGTTTAAGATTATTGTAACTTGTAATTTTTCTCTATATTTAATACTTTTCACTTAATTGATTAATATTTGATAATTGTTTTTTTAAAGTCTAATTGCGTGCCATTTAAATATTATTATAATTATATAATTCTAACTTTTTATCAATTGAAATCTATTTACTCAATAGAAAATTAAACACGTCCTTCTATTTCCTAGGATACCTCAGTCTAAACATTTCCTTAATCTGGTTTTGGTCCTCTTTGATTAAAATTATTAGTTCTTAATGCAGCCGCCATGACCGTGAAATCAATTTCCCAGTATCTTGCTCAAAGATTCTGTGTCAGTGAATCCAAAATGTTTTCGTGCTTCGTTACTCATTATTCTACATCTCAGCTCTATAAATACAAACCATACGCATTCCCAATACAAACACTACTTGATAATCACTAGTGTTTGTGTTAGAGTTAGTTGAATCCTTCCTTAATTGATTGAAACAACACTCATAAAAAAATCTTTTTAACGTGAGATGGATTCAGGTTTCTTGCGATCAGAACTTGATGTTCTGCCCCACGTGCCCACGAATTTCATTTGGCCAAAGGAGTACTTGGTGGATGCCGAAGGCGAGCTCGAAGCACCAGTGGTGGACCTTGATGGGTTTCTCAGAGGGGACGATGAAGCCACACACTGTGCTGCTAAGCTCATAAGTGAAGCCTGTTTGAACCATGGCTTTTTCCAAGTGATCAACCATGGGATTGATTCACGCCTCATTCGTGAAGCACATCATCAAATCGACACTTTCTTTAAACTCCCAATTCATAGGAAATTGAGTGTTCACAAGACATCAGGCTCCATGTGGGGCTACTCCGGTGCACATGCTCATCGCTTCTCCTCCAAATTGCCATGGAAGGAAACCCTCTCTTTCCCCTACCATGGCAACACCTTGGAACATGTTGTAACCAACTACTTTAAGTCCACCATTGGAGAAGACTTTGAACAAGCTGGGTAAGAAGATACTTATGCACTAATAATCTGATTTTTACAACATCATAGTTTTTTTCAGTAACAAGAAGAATGCAAATAATGACATCTGTCATTTTTCTCGTTTGTTTTACATCATAGCATTTCTTCTTTTCTGTCTCTTTCTTTTGAGACATAATCAAATGTTTCAATTTACTAAAAAGATTAATGACAATCGAATGTGTCACGTTCGAATTGTTCATGATCCAAATCATGTAATAATTTCTAGTGGTAGCTTAATGGCCATGCATAATTTTCATTTTATCTAAGTCATTTTTGAAAGAAACTAACAATACACAAGAATATTGCCCTTGTTGTGGAATTTCCAGAGTGACATTCCAGAAGTACTGTGATTGTATGAAGCAGTTGGCGATGAAGCTGACGGAGCTACTAGCCATAAGCTTAGGCGTGGATCGGTTGCATTACAGGGAGTTGTTCTCAGATGGATGCTCCATCATGAGATGCAACAACTACCCAGCTTGCGAACAACCGAACCTTACGTTGGGGACAGGACCACATTGTGATCCAACATCTATAACCATACTTCACCAAGATCTTGTGGAGGGGCTTCATGTATTTGCAGATAATAAGTGGAAGACGATTCCACCTCGTCTTGATGCCCTTGTAGTCAACATTGGAGACACCTTCACGGTAGGTCCTATAAACACTTGCACATTTCATTATATTATTACTACTTTCGAGTACTCATTTTTGCACGCACGTTATTTTTTTAACACCAGCTCATGAACTTTATAATATTTCTGTTTATCTTTTTCCTTTTCCTTTTATCCTATTTCCTGTAATAACCCTGCAACGAGTCATTCACTTGGAGTTATTTGGATTCATTAACACATCCAAATATTTTAAGTGTGGATTTATATATATATATATATATATATGCGTCTGAGGAGTTATAAATTAAATGAGGTCTCAAAATATATTTTTATATATAAAATTTAAAATTTGAATCATGAAATCCCATGTCTACTCTAACACCTCCTTTTATCTCTCTCCATACAAATGTAGACTAAAAGAGTGTCAAAATGGTTATATATATTTGAAAAAGATCATTTAAGGTGTATAAGATTTTGGAAGAAAAAAGAGAGATAACATAAAAATATTTACATTATAAAAATATATATATATTTTTGTTAAAAAAGGAGAGTACACTGAAATTAAACCACATTCAAAAGCTTGACATTAATTTAAGAATAAAAATATAACTCATTTTGGTTCTAGTCTCTATTTAAATTTATTCATTTTCGTTTTTATATTTAATTAAAGTATCTCTTATAAAGATAAAACGTCAAATTTTTATGAAACGAAAGATATATTTAAATATTTACATATGTTTCAGAAGATTTGATCGAAGGATTTCATGGCTAAACTTTTAAAATATTGCTTTGACAAAAATGCAGACCGGGTCAAATTTATTCATTCACGGGCCTGTTCATTTAGAGTTTTCTTAAGAATATTTGTTAACTGTTAAGAGATTTATTTGTTCCAATTTTAATATGTAATATTTTATAATATAACGCCACAATTACTTGAGTATTCATGGCACTAATCCACTAGAATTAATGTAGATCCCTACTTAGATAACTAGATATATTTTTCGATTTATTTAAAAAATTTCTAATTTCAATATTTTCTCTTAAAAATATGCTAGCTCTTTCATCTTTCTCCATATTCTTATTGTTCTATAAGTTTTTCTACTAATTTTGCTGAGATTTCAAAACTTTGAATGGCATTATCATTTCATCAGTGACGCAAAATTAATGAATTAACAACAATATCTAGCGAAAACATAGTCAACAGAAAGAGTTTGGCGAGATGAAAAAAGTGTTGATATATGTATTAGGGCACTTCTGGTAGGGACATTGTGACTATTTTGGCTCTGATATTATTTCCTATAATGTTCATTTTCATATTTTGCAAATGTGTGGGTGATAGCATTAGATTATGATGCATGCATGGTAGATATGAAAGCTAAAGATGTGTTGTGTAGAGTGGTGTGTTTGGTTAATTAGAGAGGAGGAATGATGGAGTTTTTGGTTGTGCAGGCATTATCAAATGGGAGATACAAAAGTTGCCTGCATAGAGCTGTGGTTAACAAGTACAAGGAGAGGAAGTCCTTGGCGTTCTTTCTATGCCCCAAAGAAGACAAGGTGTTGAGAGCCCCAGATGGTGTTGTTGCCATGGATGCTACGAAACAGTATCCTGATTTTACATGGTCAGATTTGCTTCATTTCACACAGAAGCACTACAGAGCAGACCAAGCAACTCTGCCAAACTTCATCAACTGGTTGCTATCTTCCAAACCCACAAACTAGCTTTTCGCTAACCAACAATTCCATTCTGCTCTATTACTTTACCTTTACAACCACCTTCTTCTACTCCAAAACCTTTCTATCCCACCACCATCCATGTCTCTTCCTCTTTTCCATATTCATTCGCCTTTATCTTTCATCCATGTCTGCTTTGCTTCCAATTATTATATAATAGCCTTAATACCTACTGTTTAATTACCGCATTATTGTTTACATGATCAATCTGGTTTGAGTTATTTGATTTTAGTAGTCAACTAAAACGCCCTCACTCTTCTTATATATAAGGTTTTCTTTTATGAAACCCTTATACATATAGTGAATTAAGTTTTTCACTCTCTTTAAGTTTTTCTGTAAGCTAAAGTTTTGTTGAAGAAAAGTGGTAGTGAATGAAGCATATAAGGAATGTTCTCAGCCAAGAAAGTGAGATATTATTCTGCATAAGATGCTGTCAGCCAAGAACATGACCAAAAGCAACATGTCCATTTTGAATATTCTACCTGACACTGACACTGTTCATTATCATCTTCTACAAATTTGTTTAACTCAATCACTGCCCTGTGACAGGGCTAATAAGCAGAAAGAATTAAACCTCCTCAAGACTGAGTCGTGACTAGTGCACATAAAAGTCATAAAAAATTTACTGTGAAGCAGATTCAGATATCATATCACACATCTTATCATGCATATAATTTTCTTAATTAGAAATCATTTCCACCCTATTTTGGCGTGAAAATTGTATCTGTACGCTTAAAAGTGTTTGTCTCGAATCTGAAACACAAACTGCAAGCTGACACTTTGCTGCCAATCTCATCAACCTTTTCCCGTACTGTGTTTACCTTTTTATTTTTGGACGGAAAGAATAACGGGACGGAGTAGGAGTAATGATTGAAACGTACTAAAATCACAGATTCTTCTATGCAATTTGTTGGCCCAAAATCTACTCCACCAAATCTAGCCAGCCTTATAAACGATGCCATTATAATATCAGCAGTTATTTCTTACCACAACGTGTCTAACTTTTATCGGTTGAATCTTATTGAAAAATAAAATAGAAAAGAATACAATAAAAAAATAACAGTAGAATTTATGGGTAAGAATTATGTGATGGGTATGGGTAATATAGATTAGAGTTTAAGGTGAGTTTAAATTTATATTGAATAAAAATAAAAAGATAAATAACATATACAAAGGAAAAAAAATACAAAAATTTTTAATATTAAGATTTTGGATAAAAAATAAAGTCATATTTTTTTATATAGTTGTTGATTTATTTTTATTGGTGAAATCTCTTAACGTTAATCTCTTTCTGAAAAGGAAATGTATACCAATATGAAAAGAATTCATATTTAAAGGAAAGATGATAAAAATGAAAAAAATCAAATAATATATAAATGAAAAAGAGAAGTATTTTTACGTAGAAAAAATTCCTATAGAAAATATAGGATGTATATGATGTTAAAAGAAAGACTTATGCTTCGTTTGGATCAACAGATTGAAAGTGAGGGAGCGGAGATTTAAGTAGAAAGCGTGAAAAACGAAAAAGAATAAAACACGAATTTTAAGAATTTTGTGGGCAATCAATTTTCCGGTCAAATAGCGAAGAAAGGGAAAAAAAGACTATAATAGATATTATTATATTAATATAATTAATATAATAAATTAAAATAATATTTTTTTTGTTTTTTATTATAATAATAATAAATTAAAAATAATTAAAAAAATATATTAATAATAATATATATTTATTATTATTATAATAATAAATTATAAATAATTAAAAAATTTATTAATAATAATATTAAATTATATTTCTTTTTTATTTTTTATTATAATAATAATAATTTTTAAAAAATATTTAAAATAATTATAAAAATTATTAATAATAAATAATATTATTTTACTTTTTATTCATTTTTATTATTTTTTTTTTAATCCAAACAATCTTACTTTTCTCTTACTTTCTTTTCATTTTTTTCTTTTTTTACTCTTTCAAATCTATTCTTCAATCCAAAAATACCTTAGGCACAACTTTGCATTAATTTGGAAGGGACGTGATAGGTGGGGGCACTGCAAAGGGCACCCGTTTTGGCAAGAATAAATGATACTTTGATGGACCACTTTACATAGTACAATAATTGAAAGGAAAAGACAAAAGTGGCATCACTAATTGAGGACATGATGCCTTTTTCTATATGGCCCATTGCTTGTACACATTAATGGAGGGTCAAACATCTTTCTTATGCTTTACATACCTTTGAAGGAAAAAACTCATGCAATAATTTTCACTATGATAAACCATGGATTCAATTGTCTTCTCTATGGATAAACTAATCTCACCACTCAAATTAATCAATGTTTCCAATTTTGTCTCCACATATTAACTCATTTATAAATAAAATTTCTCCAGTCATTCTATTGGAAAATATATCAGAATTTTAAAAAAAAATCAAATTTATCAAATTTCTTTTTTTAAAAAATACACAAATAGATAAATTGTATTATTTAAAACAATTTTATAATAAAAGAATATGTAATACGACCTCAATACTGAAATAAATTGTATTATTTTAATTTTGATTGTCTAATAAATATCTTCTTTTTTTTTTCTATGGTTTAGTATTTTTAGAACATTAATTAGTATTTTTTATCACCAAGTGTCGTTATTAGAAAAATTAAATAAAGATTTATATTCTGTTTTATTATTAGAAAAATAAATTTTAGTAAGGAAAGAAATTTATTACAGAATTATATAAATTTCATCACAAAATTATTAAGTACAAATATTGTGATGGAAAAATAGTTGTTTTAAATTTGATTTGTCACAAACTATTTTGTGATAGATATCCATCACAAACGGAAATAAAAGAAATTGTAACAAATTGTAAATTATCCTTCACAAAATATAATATGATTTAATATACTTTAAATCATCGTCTTTCCGTCACTATTTGTGACAAAAAGATTCGGTTAAAATTGTAATGACACTGTAGTATTAAAAAGTGTGACAATTCTATGACATCATAAACAATTTTATAAAAATTACATCTTTTAAATAATTTGAGAATAATTTTTATAATTTATAAAAAAATATTAATTCATATTTTTTTAATATTTAATAAAAACATTTTAGTAATTTTTAAATTATTTAATTATTATATACTCTTTATTATTTTAAATTAATTAAATCATATATAAATTTTTTACTTTTTTTCTATCTATTTTCTTTAATTTAATTTAATTCTATTTTTCCTATATATTTTTTTTTTATTTTTTCACTTTCTCCTCCCAAATCCAAAGAAAGGTTAAGACTTTGCACATGTATTGGACCGTATGACATAGTCATCTAAGACAGAAAAGCAACTGAAGTGGCCAATTATTACTGGTGAATAATAAAAAAGAAGAAGTGGCCAATGACCTAAACAACTTGGAATCCTAGAATTCATTTTTCTTTCTCCTTTTCAAGGCCATGTTTGACATAGCAACAGCCTTGTAAATTTCATAGGACTACGGAACAATAGAAGATTCAACATTGCCTTTACCATATTACCAAAGGATTTGCAACTTCTCGAATGACCTTTACTGACTCCGAATATGAATTCTTAGAGAAAAATTTCACCTCCTGTCCCCCACTCTAGTTTTCTACCAATATAAAAAATTGACACAAACTTTCTCAAATAATTCCTAATACAGAAGTTCTCTGTAATGAGTTAATTATCACTGATATACCCGCTATTATGAGCTTGACTCCACGACAATGATTCTTCTACATAGTAGTTCTCTACAAGTAAAATATAATTGTAGGTCCAATAGAAGCCTAGCTATGCTAGTTAAGAAGGTATCAAAGAGATATTTATCCTCCTAAACCAAAAGACAAATCCAAAAATTGTTAAAAAAAAAGAAAGTAACAATTGAAGCTTGACTCCTACCGCCTGAGTTTTGAGCGATCCAAAATTCATGGCCGTATCAGCTATTGCTTAATCTCAAAGTTCTTGATGATGAATTGCATGCAGCAATGACTTCATCACGAGATAATACAAAAATTGTTCTAGTTGCTTACTTGTTAGTAATGATCTCAGCAATGTCACAAACAATTCATCTTAGCTGCCAAAATAAATGTGGAAGTGTTAACATTCCGTACCCATTTGGTACAACTGAGGACTGTTACTTGAACAGCAACTTTTATGTTGCTTGTAACACAAGCCACAAGCCTCCCAAACCATTTCTGTGGAATGTGACAAAAAATATTGAGATCTTGGAGGTGTCCTTGAATGGTGATTTGCGGGTAAAATCCCCAGTAGCTTATGTCTGCTATGATGAAAAGGGTGTGCTAGTAGATTCAGGGAATTCATCTATGACTTTGCAAGCATTCCCCTTCTCATACACCCAAAACAAGTTCGTTGGAATTGGATGTGACACCCTTTCAACCATCAATGCGACAATTGGGAAAAACTACTCAGCTGGAGGGTGTTTCTCACTCTGTAGTAGTGTAGAAAGTTCAACCAATGGATCCCGGTTTGGCATTGGTTTCTGCCAAACCTCTATCCCAAAAAACATTTTAGAATATCAAGCTCGTGTCCTGAGATCAAATTTGCTGCATAGGGATATGAATATTCCTTGTAGCTACTCTCTTTTGGTGGAAGAAGACTCTTTCAAGTTTTCCACGGATGACTTCATCAAACTGCAGAAGAGAAGAACAGTTCCCACTGTGCTTGATTGGGCTGTCGGGAATCTAACGTGTGAAGAAGCTAAGAAAAATTTGACTACTTATGTCTGCCAAGAAAATAGCGTTTGTATTGATTCTCACAATGGACCAGGGTATCTCTGCGGATGCTTAGAAGGTTATGTGGGAAATGCATACCTTCGTGGAGGATGCCAAGGTATAGATTATGTTCCCACAAAGTAGTGATTAGTCTAATTTATAATCTGTTTGTTTGATAAATGAATGAAATATCAACTTTTTTTTTGCCTATTTCATTACTAGATATTGATGAGTGTGCCAATCCGAGTCTAAATGACTGTTCAGACATTTGCATTAACCTACCCGGGAGCTATAATTGTTCTTGTCCCAAGACCAGGAAGCACCAGGGAGATGGCAGAAAAGGAGGAAGTGGCTGTGTCTCGAATCTACAACATGTGGTTAATGAGATTGTGATAGGTACGTGTTATTTGTTTGGTTTACATAATATTACTAAGTGAAAATAACTTAACAAGACAAATACAAAAGAAGAGGAAGGCATATGAACAAGTGCATAGATTTGTTCCATTATTTTTAAGATCTTTGATCGGTTTGAACATTTTTTATTTTTCTTTTCACTTGTAGTCTATTATTGCGTTGTCTTTTTGCTTGCCTTTAACTAATACTTTTGACGTTTTGGAATTCTATGTCAGTACATATTCCCTAGGAAAAATCTAGATTCACAGCTCCCCAAATCTTGACATTTCTTTGCAAGTAGATAGTATGAAGTGTTATGATTAGTATATGCAACCGAAAATAGGAAAGGTGACCATTAAAGTGAAGTAATTCAAACATATACGTGAATGACATGCTTGCAAAAAGCATAAAAAAATTAAAGACTGATCTAAAAAGCAACTTTGTCAATGTAGGAACTGGCATAGGCCTTGTGCTGTTGTTAATTGGTAGTGGCTGGCTATACCACGTTTTTCGTAAAAGAAAACGGGTGAAGCTCACAGAAAGATACTTTAAGAGAAATGGTGGCTTAATGTTACAGCAGCAAATTTCAGACATGGAGGGATCATCTGAGCGAGCTAAAATATTTACTGCAAAAGAGCTAAAGAAAGCCACTGAAAACTTTCACGAGAGCAGAATCATTGGCCGAGGAGGATATGGCACAGTTTATAAGGGAATACTTCCAAATGACCAAGTTGTTGCCATAAAGAAATCAAAACTAGTAGACCACAGCCAAATTGAACAATTTGTCAATGAAGTGGTTGTACTTTCCCAAATTAACCACAGAAATGTTGTCAAACTCCTAGGTTGCTGTCTAGAGACAGAGATGCCACTGTTAGTTTATGAATTTGTGAACAACGGAACACTCTTTGACCACATTCACAATGACAACAACACACTTCCATGGGAAACACGTCTAAGAATAGCAGCAGAAACAGCTGGTGTGCTTGCATACTTGCATTCTTCTGCCTCCATACCAATCATCCATAGGGACTTCAAGTCAACTAACATACTCTTAGATGACAAGTACACAGCTAAGGTTTCTGACTTTGGAACCTCTAGATTGGTTCCGCGTGACAAGTGCCAGTTGACAACATTGGTTCAGGGAACTCTTGGGTACCTTGACCCTGAATACTTTCAGACCAGCCAACTGACAGAGAAAAGTGATGTGTATAGCTTTGGTGTTGTACTTGCTGAGTTGCTAACTGGAAGAAGGGCACTTTCTTTTGACATGCCAGAGGAGGAGAGGAATTTGGCCTTGTATTTCCTTTCGGCTGTGAAGGATGATTGCTTGTTTCAAATTGTTGAGGAATGTGTCAATGAGGGAAATAGTGAGCAGGTGAAGGAAGTTTCTAACATTGCTCAATGGTGCTTGAGGCTTAGAGGTGAGGAAAGACCTACCATGAAGGAAGTCGCTATGGAATTGGAAACTCTCAAAATGATGTCAACAACAACTACATTGATTAATGCCACATCAAATGCAACAGAATATGTTATTGGTGAAAGATCAGGTTCAACAGAAAGAGACTGTGCTAATTGTCATTATACTTATACATGCGCTGGGCCCGAGGATGATACCATTTGCAACGATGTGATGTCACCCTTATGGGATGGTAGATGAACTGTGCTTACTTGGAGACACTTTGTCTATGGCGTCACCGATTCGAAGATTCAATATATATTCTGGTGGCACGACAAAGTTTTTAGTTCATTGTTCTTCAGCTCTGCATCAAAAGTCATATGGTATTGTTGATGTGTCTTATTTTCAGAAATGTTAGGAAGCGGTTTGACAAATACTATAATGTACCATTGAATGTTCTGTCACTGTTCAGATTATTACTACTGAAAATGCTTTCCCCTCTGGCAATACAAAAATGAATGAATGCGTGGATATATAATTATCAATTAAGAAAAGCTATGCTCTCCCAAGACATTCTCCTAACACTTTTCCTTATGATTTATAAAGAAACCAGTTATTGAATTAAAAAAAAATAAAAATTGGCATAATCAAAGGTTTTACACACCTTTGTGGCAATTCTGTACAAAGCTTACAAAAATGTGTTAAAGTTAAAAAAAATATTGTAAAATAAATAGTATGATAAAATGAACTAAAAATATATACAAATTATTAATTTTTCTTAACAGTTACCTTCTTTCATCAGTTCATGCCTCCCATAGCCGGCTGCTGGGCTATGTCTTAACAAAATCGACACAATCGAGGTACTTAAAAATGCATTTTTTTAAAAATCATACACAAATGGTCTTAGTCGGAAATACAATAAAGAAAGAAACAATAAAGTAAAACAAGTGAAATGAGAAAAAAATATAGTAAATAGAAAAATAAAAATATTTTATAAGTAAACATCATTATTGATATATTAAAATTCTAGGACATGCAACCTTGTTTGAATCGATCATCCTATGCAGTAAAAGAGTCAATCCTTTTCACCCTCTCAGACTCTCTCTCTCTCTCTCTCTCTCTCTCTCTCTCTCTTTAACTACCATTTCAATAGCAGAAGAGATAATCTTGAATTGTATATCATCTACTGACATGTCTTGAAAAACAAAGCCATGTCTGTGCATTCTAAACAGCTACTACTGCAGCTGCTTCTTGTTGCCCTCCTTACTGCAAAAACTAAAACTCAGGCCGTATCAAAACCAGACTGTTCAACAAATTGTGGCGATGTCACCATTCCCTTTCCCTTCGGCATGACGGACACTTGTTCCTTAGACACCTCATTTCTCCTCACTTGCGACCAAACCTCTCCTTCATCACACACCCTTTTATTACCAGAAACCAATATAACTGTGCTTAACATCTCACTCAATGGCCACATGCAAATTTCATGGCCTGTAGCCAGCGACTGCTACGCCGGCGGAGGCAAACTCGTGAGTCAATCATTTAAAGACCTAAACCTCACAACTTTTCAAGTCTCTTCCAGCCGAAACAAGTTGACTGTAATTGGGTGTGACACGGTTGGACTAGTGGTGGGAATCGATTTGGAAGAAAAGAACTTCACCACGGGATGCATTTCCTTGTGCAACAGGCTCCAAGACATCGAAAACGGGACTTGTTCCGGCACCGGTTGTTGCGAGACATCGGTTCCAAGCGGGTTGTCGGGTTTCTCCTACGGTTCTGGGAGTCTGTTCAACCACACGTACGTAATGGACTTCAACCCGTGCGGGCATGCGTTCCTGGTGGAAGAAGGGGCCTACAATTTCTCATCCACGGACCTCGTAAAGTTCGACAAAACCTCGTTTCCCGTGGTGGTGGATTGGGTGGTTAAGAACCAAACCTGCGAAGAAGCTAAGAAAGAGGCTTCGAGTTACGCGTGTAAGGCAGAGAACAGTGAATGTATCCATTCAATGGAGGGATCTGGTTACCTTTGCAAGTGCTCAAATGGTTTCGAGGGAAACCCTTATCTGCTTCATGGTTGCAAAGGTATCACTATCTTTGTATTCTTCATATATTATCAACTTTCACTGTAATATTCACTTTCTCTTACATGCAACTTTTAAATTTATATTTTAACATTTATTTAACTTATAATATCTCTACTATGCCCAAAATACCTACGAATAATAACGTAAGCAAGTTATATATGGCAATTTTTAAATTTAATTTACTTTCTTTTATTAATTTTTTACTTCTTTCATTTATATTTGAGGAGTACCACTAACATCACATGCTTTAATACACTGTTCGTTAAAATTTATTTCAAAATACAAAAATATCATGAGAAACTCACCAAATAAAGCAAAATCCACTTTTTTTTTAATAAACTTTAATAAATAATAAAAAATATTAAAAAATATATTTTTAACATTTATTATTATATTACGTTAAATTTTTTATTTTATTTTCATAAGATTAATTAACTTTAAGCAACTAAAAGTAAAAAAAAAAAGTGATAATTGAAAATTTTGTTCTTATACTTTTGTAAAAAAATTTATATACATTTTTTAATTTAAATTTGGTAGTTTTCTTTAAAAAGGTTAAAAATACATTGTTTTTTTGTCATTTAGAAATTAATTTTTTTTTTAATATTTAATACATTAATATAATATTTAGCAATTTTATTAAAATTAATAAATAAAATAAAAATAAATATTTTATTCTTAAATAAAAATAATTCATTTTGAATATCAAATTAAATAAGTTCATGTAAAGCTCTATTACTCCAAATAGTAACTTTTTTTCTTGTTGTGATTAGCTTTTGATTATGAAGTTGTAAAATATAATTAAATAAAAATTACAAATGGTTTATTTTTTTAAGTTTTAAAAAAAATTTTAACCAGCTAATTAAATTAAGTTTTCATTTTTAAAAATTTAATTTTGCTCTTTGTATTCTATTGCATGGAGTTCATTCAGAACATTTTCTTAATTTTTATCTCATTTTTGTAGCTGAACTTACTTTAAATTGTACTCTTATTATTTCTTTTTTATTTTTTCACTTTAAAATATAATATATTGATGACCAGATGCAAATGATATTTTATTTATATGAAAATCATTTTTAATTTATGTAATATGACTGTCATTATTATTTCTCTCGTCACTTATAATGTGTGTATAAAGAATTAAATAAAAATAATTGTCATAATTAAAAAATCCGTAGTTTTTTTTTTGCAGTAGTGAATAACTTGAACTTTTAAAAGAAAAAATAAATAGAAACAAGTTTTTCTTAAACCCAGACAAAAAAAATGTAATGCATAATTGACTGGTTGTAGACATTGATGAATGCATGGGATCCAACAACTGCGTGGATGGGGCCAAATGCAGTAACTCTCCCGGTGGTTATAATTGTTTATGCCCGAAAGGATTTGAAGGAGATGGAAAAAATGATGGAACAAGATGCAGTCACAAATCTGGCATCAATTCAAGGAAAGATATTATACTGATAATTGCTTTGAGTGAGTATATATACTGTTTTCTGCTCAAATTTATTACAATAAATCGTATCCTTAATTATGTCAGAACATGTAAATATTGCATCTTATTATGTACTTATACCTGCAATACTGTTGAAATATTTCTCATAAGTAATCAGCAATATCAAATTCAAGGCGATTTTGGTACTATTTAAGTTGCATTTAGAACATTAATCAGGCAAAGTTATGAATTATCATGATGGTATATGCCATCAGTAATTTTGAAGATGAGCCAACATCACGAGAACACTAATTACGTTTCTCTTTGTTTATTATAGGTGTGAGTGTAAGCCTAGTAGCACTACTTGTGGGAACCTTTTGTGTGCATTGGAAATCAAAGAAAAGAAAGATCATGAAACTTAAAGAACAATTTTTTCAACAAAATGGTGGTCTTTTCTTACAACAACACATAATCAAGCATAAAGGAGCAATTGAAACGGCTAAACTCTTTACTATAGAGGAGCTAAAAGAGGCCACCGATAACTTTGATGAAGGCAAGATCCTTGGCCAAGGTGGCCAAGGAACAGTTTACAAAGGAGTATTGCTAGATAATAGAACTGTGGCAATTAAGAAGTCTAAAGTCACTGATCCAAATCAGATTGAGCAATTCATTAATGAGGTGATTGTGCTTTCCCAAATCAATCATAGGAATGTGGTAAAACTCTTGGGTTGTTGTTTAGAGACAGAAGTTCCTATGCTTGTTTATGAATTCATTCCCAATGGTACTATTTACGAGCACCTTCATGATCATAATGCTATAAAACTTACATGGAAAACAAGGTTGAGAATAGCAACAGAAACATCTGGGGCCTTGGCTTATTTGCACTCTGCTACTTCTACACCAATCATACACAGAGATGTGAAAACTACAAATATACTACTTGATCATAATCTCATTGCAAAGGTTTCTGATTTTGGAGCTTCAAGGATTTTC
Organism: Macrotyloma uniflorum; assembly: GCA_016859785.1. Lineage (NCBI taxonomy): Eukaryota > Viridiplantae > Streptophyta > Magnoliopsida > Fabales > Fabaceae > Macrotyloma > Macrotyloma uniflorum. The sequence continues at coordinate 4,572,761 of BDMB01000001.1, forward strand.
CCCCTTGATCAAACTCAACTAACAACTCTGGTGCAGGGAACATTAGGGTATCTTGACCCAGAATACTTTCATACAAGCCAATTGACAGAGAAGAGTGATGTGTATAGTTTTGGGGTTGTCCTGGCAGAGCTACTAACAGGAAAGAAGGCACTTTCATTTGATAGGCCAGAGGCTAATAGAAACCTTGCAGTGTACTTTGTTTCTTCAATGAAAACAGGTCAATTACTTCACATTGTGGACAACCATATATTGCATGATGCAAATGTTGAGCAACTAACAGAAGTTGCCAATATTGCAAAACGATGTTTAAAGGTGAAAGGAGAGGAAAGACCCACCATGAAAGAAGTGGCAATGGAACTTGAGGGACTTCAAATGGTGGGAAAGCACCGATGGGAAAGAGCTAGCTCATCTTCAGAAGAGACTGAAAACTTTTTAGAATCAGCACCATCCATTCTTAATGTCGAAAGTGGCATTAATTCAGGCTTTGATAGCTTGAATCAGATTTCTCTGTCTTTGGGTGGTGGAAGATGATTAGTTCACAGTAATTGTAGCATTATTTTAAATGACAAGTTTAACTTACTTAGATTAGTAATAATATCTATCTAAATTGAGAATAATGTTTATTTAACACGAATCTCCAAATTAGTTAAGACAATTTTTTCCATTTTAAATTGTTTTTTATAAGACAATTGTTTTTAACAATAAAATATAATATTTTATATATTACCAAATGTAATTATATATGTAATATAATTAACTTTAAATTAAAAATATATAATAATAAGTTTTTTGAATTTTTTTATTAAGAAAATAAAATTAAATATAAATTATTTAAGAATGGCATAAGATCTACATTACTCAAGGTAATTGTATATGTAATGTAATTAAATTTAAATTAAAAATATATATAATTGTGATTTGTTTGAAAAATTTTTAATTTTTATTATTAAATAAAATCAACTATAGGTTATTTTAAGAATGGTCACAAATTATATGCACGTGAGTTATTTTTATGGGTTTAGGGTTTAATGATATGACATTTTGACTAATTAGTAAGATATTAAAATATTATGGGTAGGTTTATGACTATCCAAAAATTATCGAAGCAAAGAAGCACCAAGTGGTATGACACTTTACAACAACACAAATTTGTCTACGTTTTGCAGCAGCAAACTCTTCTAAGCCTTGAAGAATCATATTATGAAAGACATCTCGATGGTGAATATTTCTTTTACATATGAATTCGTGTATAATTCAAATACTTTCATGTTTGGACAAAGTGAACCAACGAAAAAGAAGAAACATAATCAGCTAGCAAAGGAAAACATCTAAGCGTTCGCAATAAACAGTCGTTATTCAAAGTGCATTTACAGGGTGTTCCTTGTTGCACATGTGTTCAAGACTAATATCTTTGTCTTATAGCACTTTTAGCCAAAACTTTGTAAGCTGGAACACTACAGCTCCCAGAATATTTTGCCACATTAGTTGGTGTTGCCCCTTCAGATATAGACATGAAATCTTCTGTGTAATGTGTGTTTCAAAAGTATAGAAAATATAAAATATGAAAGTTATTAAAATACCCTCAAGTGTTATAATTTATTCAACCTTTGTACAAGCACAAACAACGCAATCAGTGATTACCAATTGGGAGTGCAGTGCACATGAAACTATGAGATCGTAATGTGGAAACTACATATAATAGTGAATTGAGCAAGGCCATATTATTTTATCTTGAAGAATTAAGTGCTGGAAAAATAAAATTCATTTGCTAGGGGGAAATTTTTGGTTCTGTAGTTGTTGTGTCCTGCAAAGGAGTTTAAGAGAAAAAATGGAATTATTTTTTTATCATTGTGCTGTGTATATACACTTCCATCCAATAGTGGACAGAAAAGAAACATATCTCACAGTAAGGACAGTGGATATCTTCGCTTCCTCTTCTATTTATATACCATTATGATCTGTAAATAAATCAAAGATAGGGAAGAGAGACAAACTTGTTAGAATCGTTACATGCAAGTTATTGTTTGTTTTTGGTGTTCGATAATTTCATTATAGTTTTTTTGTATTAAAAGTTGCATTAGTGGATTAAAGGATGAAAGAGTTTATAGAATATATTAGACCTCATAAACATTCATAACCTGATTCTATTCGTTGTTGGTTCATTTAACAAGCACCACATTTACATCGTTTTCAATTGCTAGCACTCAAGTAAAGGAAATTAATCACAACTTGGCTTTAAAGTACGTATAGAAGATGTCTAAGAGCAAAGAATGATAAGAAAAACTGGAACTTCACCACTGAGAAAAACTATATGATTCTATGAATGTACATAGAATGAGAAGAGGATGTTATTTCAGAGTGTCTGAAGGATAAATAGCACTGAAACGAAATACAGCAACCTTGAATTGAGAATTGAAATGCTTCTCGAGAGATTTTACAAGTTACTAAATTATTGTCATTGATAAACTTATCCTGTCAAGACTGCACTCTTTCACAGTTCGACGGATTTAAATGACTATAACTAACATTAGACCTTTCCATCTATGTAGGGAGGAATATCAGATTTGGAGGCTGCGGAAGAAGTGGCAAGCACAGAGTTTGTGCCTCCGGAGGGGGAAGAAGAAGGAGAAGGGAGCTTCTTGGGAAGCATCTGTTCCCAAAAATCCTTGGGAAATCTTGACCCTTCTGATAGAACAACAAAAGCAAGAAGAGTCAAGAACACTAACTGGTGCCTCCAGAAACCTGACATAATGATGATGAGTACTGATAATACTACTACTCACACTACTCAGGAATTGCACAGAACCTTCATTTGGCTTTAAATAGAGAAGCTATAGAGGGCTTCTGGCAGCAGACATGTTCAGTAATGTACGGAAGCTGCCAACTTGTTTGGTTGGGGAAAGGATGCGTAAATGGCAGACATTAGTGATAATTCTATGCTGTTAAGTAATCCATGTCGTTCCTCTCACTATGTAATAAACTAATTGAATCTTAGTGTGCATGTGTCAGAAATTTTATGAATAAATAATAAATAATCACTTTTTGACCCCTTCTTAGTTGGATGCTAATAGTTAATTCACCGTCCTTGTTATTATTTCTCTCTTTCTCTAATTCCAGTATTCTGTACTTGGTACATAAGAATCCTGATTAATTAATTATCTCTCAAAACACAGAAAATTAACCTCAAGTACCCGAATCTCTTTTACTTAGTAACACACGTAAATTGTATGTTTTTATAATAATGTTTGTTGACAGGCTTTTGTTCCTAAGCATTGATCAAGGCCAACCTTATATTAAAACAAAACCAAAATATTTCTGTCACATTTTCCGGGCGAAGTCCTTATAATAGCTTAACTTAGATAAGACCTAGAACCTAGCTGTTTTATTATCCTTAAACTTTGATCATGCAGCTGCAAACATGAGGAGAGTGTTCCTTTATAGTAGTTTTTTTTTCTTTTTTATTCCTCTCTGTTGGGGACAAACTTTTTAGTAGTTATGAATAGCTTAAAAGTTAAACTAAGGAAAAGTTGGTACCTACGAATAAATGTCCACAAAAAGAAAAGTGGCTTGACACTTTAGAAGCTGATTTTCCGACAGCATGGTGTGTTAAATACTAATATAGGAAGATAATGGCATTGGTGGTGTAAGTGAAACGTGCATATATATATTTTTTATGATCATTAGGTCAGCGATATTGCGTCCCTTTGATTAGTTAATAGTTATAGCCTTCTAGGCCACGTATACTTATTGAAGGGTCATACATTTAAAATCTTCTACAGATGTATAAAAGAGTGCAGGTTATATGTTAGGTTTGTTCAAGTTATTAGTGGCTACTAGCCAGCTTCATAGCTCTTAATTAGGCTCTTCGTTTCTTTGCTTCCACTGACTCAACCACAGCACTCAGAAAGAAACGAAAGCTTTACAAGGAAGAACCAAAATGTAATGAAACATATAGTACTCCCTCCAGTTTCGGAATATGAATATGATGTAGCAGTCACATATAACTTTATAAGTAAATTTTGTTTTTAATATCTTTTCACGAAATTATTTTTAATTCTTTAATATTTTACTGATTAGTTTTAGTTTCTCCTCAATTTTTTAACTGGTATTAATCCCTCAATTTCTACATATCGGTATTTTTAACCATCAAATATTATTTTTACTCTTTCAACTTCAATTTCATATGATAATTATGTGACTAAATGATATTAAAAAGCATTTTTTTTGTGAATCTAAGACTCTACAAAATTTCTACTAGTGTAAAATATGTAGAAATTTGTTCATGACTCTAGTCATTCAACTTTTGGAGATTTTTGTTTTTATTTCATAGAGTGTGTATATCACTATATTATATGATAATACTATTTATTATTTTTAAATAGTTACTTTGATTTATGGTGGTAATAATAAGAAATTTCATATCGATTAAAAATAAAATTAAATTAATATATATAAAGTGAATGTAAACTTTATCTTAATAAATCGATTTTATAAATATGAGATAAGCTTACAAGTTCACTTCTGTTACGGTATCAGAGCTCTTGTTGGATCACTCGTATATTGTTTCACGTTCGAATTGGGACATCTCGACATGAGGAGGAGTGTGCTAGAAATCCCATATCAACTAGAGATAAGACCAAATTAATATATATAAAGTGAGTGTAAACCTTACCTTAACGTGAAAAAGGATGTGTTAGAAATCTCGTATCAATTAGAGATAAGACTAAATTAATATATATAGTTTAGGGTATATTTAAAATTGTTTAAATTAACACTTGTTAACAATACCACTCGATCATGTGCAACAAAACAAAGTAGACTTAAAATGTATAAATATATTATTCTTATTTATAAAAAAAAAAATCTCGTATTTGCTCTAATTCTAACAACTAATGTATAGAAATTAAAGTGCAATTTAGAAAAATAATTGGAAGGAGCAATTGAACTTCATGATTGACCCCAAGTCTTCCCTGTAATAATGATTTATTATTTATTTTTTAATTATTTTTTTCTCATGATTAACGTATAGAAAGAATTTATGTGCATGTAAGGAAAATGATTGAAAGGGAGAATGGAACCTTATGATTGACAGCAAGTGTTTGTGAATGAATGAATGAATGAATGAATGAATGAGTCGATATACATAGTAAATGATAAGAGCATATGGAAAGAAAAAGAGATGCAGATGGATATCCCTTTAAAGCAGCTGCTACTTCTTCTGCTACTGCTCCTGACTGTACCAGCAACTAAAACTCAACCTATAAACTGTCCCCCAACAAAGTGTGGCAACGTTACCATTCACTTTCCCTTTGGCCTGACCGAGGCCTGTTCTTTCAACACCTCATTTCTCATCACTTGCAACCAAACCCTTTCACCACCCATTCCATTCCTCAAAGATAATTTTGGTCAAGAGGTGCGAGTACTATACATCTCACTCCTTGGCCAACTGCACATTTCATTGCCAGTTGCTGGATATTGCATCAATAGTGATGAATCGGTGAACAGACATCAGATGCAGTTCTTCCACTTCTCCCTCACCTTTTCACTTATCATCCAAGCAAAACAAGTTAACTGTATTGGGCGCTGACACCACCGGAGTAGTATATGATGAAAATTCAACAACCCCATTACTAGACCCTACTATTGCATGCGTGTCTTTGTATGTTAACGATCCGGAGGAGTCAACTCATGACAGATCATGCTCCGGTGCTTTTTGTTGCGAAACTCCTATACAACAAAGACTATCCGATTTCATATATTATTCCTCTGCAAATATCTTCAACAACTCCACCGAGAAATTTCAGTCCTACCCATGTGGTTATACATTTCTGGTTAAGGACGGAGCCTACAAGTTCTCCATGGGAGACTTCGTCAAGTTTAGCAGCAACAACACGTTTCCTGTGGTTGTGGATTGGGCAGTGGGGAACACGTGCGTAGATGCTAAAAAGAATGCTTCAAATTATGCGTGTAAGTCAAAGTACAGTGAATGTCACAGTGCTGAGGTGGGAGATGGTTACCATTGTAAATGCTCTATTGGTTTTCGGGGAAACCCTTACCTACCTCATGGTTGTCAAGGTGCGTATATTTAAGCTTTTTCTTTTTTATATATAAGAATGAAGAAGATTAAGGAACAACTTAGTGAACACATCAATTTTATGAAATTACCTATATTAGTTACTTAATTTGATGCTCTCAAATATTAAAAACCTATTATTTGAGGATAAAATTGAAATAAAAAGTTTGTTTTTTCATTAAAATCTAAAATATTGCTTAAATTTTTCTTTTGTGTTAAAACTTCATTTATTTTGAAATCGTTAGTGTTGATTATTTCTTACTTCTTGTTCTAACTGCTTTTTGCTCCATTGTTATAAAGAGTACAACATCAAATTATACACAATTGTGAACATTTTTTTCTTTAAAACTTCCAATCCATTGTGAAAATAGAAACTATAACTCCTTAATTGTCTTTTAGATGTTGATGAATGCAGTGAAGATACCCACAACTGTTCAAAGGGTATATCAATATGCAGAAACAGTCCCACAGGGAGCTACAGTTGTTCTTGTCTAAAGGGATATGATGGAGATGGGAAAATTAATGGAACAGGATGTCGTATCAGGAGTAACCGCAAAATCATTATTGCTTTGAGTAAGCATATTATTGTCAGTTGGAATTACAAAACATTCTATTCTGCATTTGTTCATAACAAGATTAACCGGGTTTACTACTACAATAATATTGTTGAAAGAAATTTCATTGGTATAAAGAACGATATTCATACAATTCAAGTTGCAGTTAAAGAGTTCGCCCATCACATCATGAAATATAAGAAGAATATGGCACTTTATTTTTTTATTACATGTGTTATCGGCCAATAAACATGCATATAAACATCAGAGAGAAAATAATTGTTTTCACTTATCCATGTTCAGGTGTGACTGGAAGCATCTTAGCACTTCTCGGGGGAACCTTTTACGTGTACTGCACATTAAAGGAAAGAAAACTCATCAAACTTAAAGAACATTTCTTTCAACTAAACGGTGGCCTGTTATTACAACAACAGATAGGAAGGTATAGTGGATCAACTGAATTGACAAAAATATTTACTGTGGAGGAACTAAAAGAAGCCACCAACAATTTCAATGAAGACATGGTCTTAGGCAAAGGTGGGCAGGGAACGGTTTATAAAGGAATATTACCTGACAACAGAATTGTAGCAGTAAAAATGTCCAGAATTAGTAACCCAAACCAAATTGAGCAATTCATCAATGAAATGATCTTGCTTTGTCAAATCAACCATAGAAATGTGGTGAAACTCTTGGGGTGTTGTTTAGAGACAGAAGTTCCCTTGCTTGTTTATGAATTCGTTCCCAATGGAACTGTTTACGAGCATCTTCACGATCAAGACCAATCTTTAACACTTACATGGAAAAGAAGATTACAAATAGCAACAGAAACTGCTGGGGCCCTGGCATACTTGCATTCTGCTACCTGTGCACCAATCGTACATAGAGATGTGAAAACTTCAAACATACTACTTGATCACAATCTCACTGCAAAGGTGTCTGATTTTGGAGCTTCAAGGATCATTCCTCTTGATCGATCTCAATTGACCACTTTGGTGTTGGGGACACTAGGGTATCTAGACCCAGAATACTTCCACTCAAGCCAGTTAACAGAGAAAAGTGATGTCTACAGTTTTGGAGTTGTCCTAGTCGAACTAATAACAGGAAAGAAGGCACTCTGTTTTGAAAGGCCAGAGGCTCAAAGAAACCTAGCGGTTCACTTCCATTCTTCAATGAATGAGGGTCGGTTACTTAACATCGTAGATAGCCGCTTAATAGATGAGGCAAATGTTGAGCAACTAATGGATGTTGCCAATATTGCAAACCATTGTTTAAGGTTGAAGGGGGAGGAAAGGCCCACCATGAGAGAAGTGGCAATAGAACTTGAAGGAATAAACATTGTGGAGAAGCACCGGTGGGAAAAACTCAATTTGTCGTCAGAGGAGACTGAAAATTTTATCAAAGCAGCACCGTCATCTTCTTTCAGTATTGTAGATGGTGTTAAGAAAAAAAGCATTCATTCTGGCTCTGATATTTTAAACCGAATTTCCTGGTCCTTAACTAGTGGAAGATGATAAACTGACATTAGTTGTGACATTATCATAATTCACAAGCCTGTCGTTAGTCAAGATGCCAATCTACATCTTCAGAGTAATGGATATGTTATTGTCTATGTTGTATTCCCTTGTTGCACATTACGATAATGTGACATTATGTTTGTGATGAAATGTTGTCTACTATAGTTTTTCTTTGAAAGTATCATTACTTTTTAGTTCATTTATCTAGGATTTTGTGCGGAGTTGATGAATGATTTCTCAGATTATTTTATCTTCAAGGAAATTAACGGGTGGAAAAATAAAAAATCATTTGCCAGGGGGTAATTTTTGGCTCTAAAGTTGTGTACTGCAAAGTTCAAGAGAAAAAAATGAAATTTTTTTCATGCATCTCCCACATGGATGTGCTGTACGTGTACACTTGCATCCAATCATCTAGGCATTGCATTTGACCTGTTTAAAATTGTCAGTTAGAAATGCACTTGGCCCTAATGAACGCCTTTGTTAATTGAATTCTGAGTGTCATTTTTCATGGTACCATCTAAGAATTTCTTCGTGAAGGGCTGAACTGTGAGATAAAAAGCTATTCTACTCCTCTTTATGTGCACACAGACGAAAGTTTGATATTATCTACTTACCAATAAAATTTATATGTTATCATTATATACTGAGAATATCATAACTAATAACGAGGATGTTACATGAACGAAATACAGCAACCTTGAACTTAGAGTTGAAATGCTTATCGATGTTACAAGTTACTTACTAGTCCTGCCAATATATTCATGCTAATTAATAATTATCATCGTTAAACTTATCCTGTCAACTAAGGGGATTGTTGTTTAATTATCAAACCCAGATCAATAAACGTAGGAGGTGAATCTTTAACAAAATTTGGATGCTTTCTTTAAATCATCCTTTTGATAAATTACACTCCTTCACAGTTAAGACAGAGCTGTACAGGATTATACTTTTAATCAGCATTAGACCTTTCCATCTGAGGAGGGAAGAATATCAGATTTACAGGCTGTGGAAGACGTGGCAAACACAGAGTTTGTGCCTCCGGAGGGAGAAGAGGAAGGAGAATGCAGGTTCTTGGGAAGCATCTGTTCCCAAAAATCCTTGAGAAATCTTGACCCCTCCGATAGAACAACAAAAGCAAGCAGAGTCAAGAACAATAACTGGTGCCTCCAGAAACCAGACATGGTGAAGATGAGCACTAATCTTACAAATACTCGCTACTTTCGTTCGGCTTTAAATGGAGAAGCTTTGGAGGGCTTCTGGCAACAGACATGTTCAGTAATGTATGGAGGCTGCCAACTCGTTTGGTTAGGGAAGGATGCTTAAATGGCAAACATCATTGATAATTCTATGCTGTTAAGCAATCCATGTCGCTGCTCTCATTATGTATTAAACTAGTTGAATCTGAGTGTGCATGTGTCAGAAAATTTATGAATAAATAATGTGATCACTTTCTGACCCCTTTATTAGTTGGATGCAATTAGTTAATTCACCATCTTTATTATTATTTCTTTCTCTAATCTAAGCATTCTCTAAGTGTTACATAAGAAACTTAATTAAGTGATTATCTCTCAAAATAGAGAAAATTAACCTCAAGGTACCCAAATCTCTTTTACTTAGTAACACACATGAAGTGTATGTTTTAATATGTATTTTCTGACAGGCCTTTGTTCTTAGTTTAGATCCAGGCGAACATTATATTAAAAATAAAACCACAATATTTCTGTGTCACATTTTCCCGGCGAAGTCCTTATATACTAGCTTAACTAGATAAAACCTATAGAACACAGCTAGTTTTATTATCCATGAATTTTGATCATGCAGCTGCAAACATGAGGAGAGTGCTCCTTTTCAGTAGTTTGTTTTGTCTTTTTTATTCCTCTCTTTTGGGGGACAAACTGTTTAGTAGCTATGAATAGCTAAAAAGTTAAACTGGTTTAACTAAGGAAAAGTTGGTACCTACGAATAAGTGTCCACAGAAATAAGAGTGACTTGACACTTTACATGCTGATTTCCCGACAGCATGGTGTGTTAAATACTAATATAGGATGATAATGGCATTGGTGGTGTAAGTGAAACGTGCATATTTTTTAAGATCATTAGGTCATTGTTATTGCGTTCTTTTTAATAGTTAATAGTTATAGCCTTCTAGGCCACGTATACTAATTCAAGGAGCATACATTTAAAATCCTCTGCAAATGCATAGAAGAACGCAGGTTATATATATATATATATATATATATATATATATATATATATATATTAGGTTGGTTCGTTTGATCAGTAGCTAGGATACTAGCCACTTTCATAGTTCCTAATTAAGTTATTTACTAACACTGCCTCAACCACTCAGAAAAAACTAAAGCTTAACAAGGAAGAACCAAAATGTATAGAAAAAACATTGTTTTCATGCTGAAGACTTTAACGGAGTAAATAGCTAAATTAATCTATTGAAATTGTCATTCTTTTTTGTCTTTAAAATTAACAAATTCAAAAGAATACCAGACACTATCGTTTTATTCATTTTAGTTCTCCTTAACTGAGCTATGATTCTGATAGAGTCAAAAGTAATAAAAAATTCATTTAAAATCTAAATAAATGATTTAAAGGTTTGACTAGAGGTGAAGATGAACATTTTTCCTAAATATAAAGGAGGCAAAAGGAATAATTGTTATGCTTGAGAATGGAAACAAATAATAAACTATAACAGTTATTTCAAATGTTTGGAAAAAGTAGTATAAATCAGATAAATAAATAAATTTATAAACTATAGTCCAATAAGGTGTAAACTAATTAAAATAACAAGATAAACAAAGTTACTATCTCCTAAACCAAAGGGTTATTTCTTTAATGTGACAATTGTGCAGAAAAAAAGTGAGTAGGAATGAACTACGAAGCAAGTCTATCTCCAAAGGAAGAGGTGGTTTGTATAATTTACATTAAACAATAATAAATAATAAATAAATATTACATAGAAAAATGAATGTGACACTCTTCAATAATACAACCATGGAAGTAGACGTATAACATTCTAATCATGCAATGGCTGATGCAACTGTTTCAACCTTTGTTGGACGCCAGAATGTCTTCTGAATGCAAAGCAATCCCTCCCCATTTTTGGAATATGTCAACCGGATATCCCAGTGAAGAGATTTAGCCATGCTTTCTATCTCATCAATAGTTTCAGCATTGTCTCTTACCACCAAATATCCTTCTGGTCTCAGGATCCTATCAACTTCTGCAACCACTGCCATTATGTTACACCTGAATCCAAATATGTGTCAGTTAAATCCACTATGGAGATTTCTTTGTACACAATTTTTAAAGTTACTGAACATACTTTTTCTTAAGTGTTGATAATATAGAATCGGCATGAACAAGATCATAGGATCTTGGGTATGTATTGAAGGATTCACACCAATTATGATAAATACCGAATAATCCACGCTCATATATTATAGGCAGTGTGTCTGGAGAATCAATTGGAACCACGTTCATTACCCAAACATTCAATTTCAGGGCTCTGAGTGCTGCAGCAAACCTGAACACACGAGAGAAAATAAAAAGAATAATACTAAAGAAGGTAAACTATTTGATACTAAAGTTTGTAAGCCTAAACCCAAAATAAGTCTTACTAGTTAGTACAAAGAATTATTCACAAGTTCATATATTGCTAAAAGGATATTTGAAGAAAAAATATATAAATTATCATTTTCAAAAGGGTTAGCAGGAAAAAATAAAAACAACAGAGAAGGAAAATAGTGAAGTGTACTAAAAAAAGATGATAATCCTTCTGTAGGAATGAAACATTATTTTGGCTTGTAAAAATATTAGGATCACATTAGTTGTTGAAAAATGGAAATCACCATATCCACCCCCAAAAGATTAACGTCAATCAATTTAGTTCATTTTAGCAACTATATTGATGTAACAAAAGGATTAAATTGATCGAGTTTTTTATCTTTTAGAGATGAAGTTTGTGATTCCCATATTTTAGGAATTAATGTGACGTGACCAACCTCCAATCTTTCAAGGACCAAAATGGTGTTTTATTCTGTTGGCAGATACCACATGAAACTATTGGGTACTAGAGTAGAATATCTACTCATTTTCCTCCTACTCAGCTTGTGGAAACATTGTTAGGGGAGAAAAGAAAGAGATGCATAATACAAAATGATAATTTTCCACCAGAAAAGTAATTAATTTCCATTTCAAAGAGGAACCAGGAATATGCACAAGTACAAATAAAATCTTACCCTCCATAAGCAGCTCTCATGTCCATGACATTTCTTACTGAAGACCAATTGATGCTCATTCCATTCAAATATGAGTGGGATAGAACGTTTTTCCAATGCTTGTAATCAGCAGTGAATTCCACTGAAGCAGCTCTTCCATAAATACCAGCCTGAGAGTCTATCCAGTAAGGTGGTTTCTCCAACCGCAGTGGCCATTGCTCAGGCCAGATTGATCCCCGCTCTGATGCATCAACGGGCACTTTGTGCATACAAGCCTGTAGTGATACATTCCTGAAGACAAGCAAGTTAGAACAAAGCATAAAAGCTAGCACAGAAACTTTGTCGAAAAGGAAAAATCTCCAACTAAGGAATGTACTTTCAACACTCTGGAATGTTACCATAGAAGGCAATTTTAACCTGAGTGATTAATTTTGAGATGTTTAATTCCATTTTTTTTTTTTACTTAAGGGAACAAGGAAGAATAAGTTAGCTTCAGCGATTCAAGCCTAGAAGAAAAGGACATCAAGTATTTGATTAACAGAATACTTCAATTTATTTTAGTATTAACTACTAAGATTCTCCTTCTTTTTCTTAAGCTTCACACAGGTGCTAGGTGCATGCAGTGGCGGATCTTCATCAAATAATTTAGGGGTGCCAAGATCCCTTTAACTCCATGTCTCCATAAAATTAAAAGACCAATTTTTATATAAAAATTAATTTATATATACTAAAAAAAAACTTTAGATACCAAGGCTCCCTTAGGCTCTTAAGAAGCAGTGCATGCATACACAACAGTATTCTCCAAATACTAACAAATTATTGTTGCAAAACTTCTAAGAAAAAATTATGTATCTCCAAACAAAAGAAAGCTTGCAAAAATTTGACAAGGAAAATACTGATTTCACTTATATATCAATAAACAAGCATAAATTCGTATTTATTGGTAGAAAGACTCTCAATTATTTGGATTAGGATTTTTATTCTTCTTTTTTTAATTGCATTCTTATTAGGAAATATTCAAAAAGTTGTTTCAATTCCACCTAATTTGAGAATCCTTTTTATGCCTATTGCCCAAAATATAAAAAATAGATGTACCAGGCTGTATTTGGATCATCAGATTCGTTGCACATTGGTGGCTCATTTTTTATTCTGTTGTTATAGCATTCATTGTCAGTTGGTTTTCTATATATTGCTGCTGCCACTCCATTCAATTTGTCCTTTGCAATTACCACCAGATCCCAGCACATTGATATTGTAATTTCACCCATCGCTGCAACAAGATGGTTTTCAGATTTTGTGCGACATCAACTCATCAGTTCATTTATTAGAGGAACATGAATTTGGGTTTAATAGTTGTACCTTTCCAAATCTCAGCATTTTCCGGATCCTTTTGGTACACTGGAGTGGCAGACCATACAAAGTAACCTCCAGGTCTTAAGACACGGTTAAGCTCTAAGAGCAACCTGCCACCTGCATTGAACAACAAATAGAGTATTACTAGAAGAGTCATACGTAAGTCAGAACATAAAAGTGTTGAGAAACAGAAAATTCCATCAAAATGTTTATCTCACCTTCTACGTGCCAAGGGACTCTACATCGAGCACAGTGGACAAGATCAAAGACAGAACCAGGGTAGGGTAATCTTATGGTGCCCATGACACCTAATATGGCAGGAATTCCCCGCTCCAGAGCAAATTGTACTTGTGCCTCATGCACATCTTTAGGAGCAAATGACATGGTCAGAACGTCTTTTTCAAACAGATAGCCTCCAAAGCTGGCTACCCCACACCCAACATCCAATATCACACGACTTCTCTTCCCCCACGCAATTTTTGGAAGAGACTGCATCATTAGACAAGCACCCATTTAGGGGGGGAATGACATATATATCATAATATCAATCAAATAGGAGGAAGATGGGTAAGACACTGTTTAATTTTCAAGACAATGAACTTACAAGTTTGATTAACTCATTGCACTAAGAAATTAAATATCAAGGAAAAATAATTATCAAAAAGGAGGGTGGGTTAAGCTGACTTGTTAACAATCAAAATCAAAAGGCACAAACCAATATTCATTTCACAAGTAGACCTTACACTTGAAAAGCACTGTAAATCAAACAAGCTTAAAGTGTGATGTGATATTGCAACGAGTCAATGACACAGCAGAAACAAGAAAAGCCAAATAAAGTAGGTGCAATAAGATGAAAGGTAACATGACTAAGGTCGTTCAAATTTAGGACAACTATTAGTATGCCTTAGGTGATAAAATATTCAAGAAACTTATCTATCCTATGTTACAAGAGAGTAAAATCACCAAATAAAAAAGAAAGGGGAAAAATACAGTTATTATAGGAATAATATACATTAATTCCACTTAACATTTTTATAATGTTCAAACCAGACACCAGCACCATAATCAGGAATGATAAAAATTTACTAGGAATGGTTTATCTCATTTTCAAATCCTTGTTGCCTTCCAGCTATTTCTGTAGAGATTATTACATAGAGACTTGATTGCAATTCAAAAAAGAAAGGTTTTAGCAAAAACATGAAAAATATAAACATCGTAACTTCCTCAAATAAAATGTCAATATATTATGTGCACAGCATGTTAGTATGTAACTTAAGTAAGAGGTTTCTGTTTTCCATCCCTAAGAATCAGGTTCTAAGAGCAGTTGGTTATGTAAAACAACATATTTGCAAGATAATAATAGCATTGAAACACTGAAACTTAAAGGCTTACTTTCTGAATGAATTCTATGTAATGAAGAGCGCCATGTTTAAACTGAGTTCCTCCGCCAGGAAAAGTAAGGTAATCACCAGTAACTTTGACCCAGTTTTGATGACCCTTATCTTCTACAAGCTTTGTGTGTGGAGCATTCTTGTACCATATCTGCAAGAAGCACCAAAATAATGAATTTCATTATTAAGTAACAAGATGTGGCTTTCATCTAGTTTATATATTGCATACCATTTCCCTGCTTTTGGGCCACCTAATTGAGCTTCTATAGCCCTCGGGCAGAGAAACAAGACAAGTGGTGGCTTCATCAGGACAGTGTCTCTCACGATGTTCGTAGTGCCTTATGCTTTGAAGCCTTCTAATTGCTTTCCAATTGTCAAGGCAAGGTATATACTCTGATCCTGTAGTTGTATTACAAAGTTTCCAGTCATATCTTCTGCTGTCAATAGAAACTGAAGACTTCTGTGATTCCTTCTCCTGTTGTGACTCTGCAGCTTGAGTTGACCAAGTTCCATTTTCAGCGCTAGTTTCAATCAAAGTTTCTGATGCTGTATCGGTAATAAAATCTTCATTTGAAGCTTGACTATTTTCATGACTATCTGTGTTACTCTCTCCAGAACTTTGTGTCGTCTCAGAATGCTTATTTATCTTTATTTTCTCCTCCTTAGTCTCACCAACTATCTCATCTTGTTGTGTGACTTCACCCATACTCTTTTCAGTCCCTAATTTGTTATCATTTGCACTCTTGTCAGATTCTTTTTCATCTAAAGTTTCCGTTGATCCTCTGAGCTCATCATTATGAATTTGACCATTTGAAGTTTCCGTTTCTGCAGATTCAGAATTTAAGGTTTCATTTGATTCTTTCTCCTTCTCGTCAGTGCTTGGCTTGATATTCCTCATTTGATCATTCTCCTCAACAATATTCCCAGGACCCTTCTCCAAATCATTCCTTTCATCTGAGTTCTCCCTAATAACCTCCTGGTTTTCTTTGGCCGCATTGTCAGACACTTCTTCAATTTCCTTTTGTTCATCCTGGTTTTCTTCAAGACTATCAATCTGAGATTTAAGAGTCTGGCTATCTCTCTGTGTTGATTGTTCTGGTATATCACCAGATCTTTCTTCAAATTGCTTGGAATCACTTTGTACATTTTTAACATCATTAATGGTCTCAGATACCTGAACGGCTGAATTCTGAATTGGAACAATGGATGACATTAAAATCCATACACCAACTAAGCAAAATGCAACGAAAACAGCTACAGGAACCGTTGAACAGTAGTTTGACAACTTCCTCCCATCGCCTCGGGAATTCTTCCCCAGCACCATGTTTGCTAATTACTGCTATTTCAAGATAAATTCACCTAGAAAAGGGAGTAAAGTATATCGAATCTGTTAAAAAATCCTGTAACTAGGCTACATGCTGATGTTTTCTTCTCTTTTATAAAAAAATAATAATCTTGGAAAATAGCTTGCCTGGATATCTCCTTTACACAAATTGAAAGGAAAATCATGTTGTAGCTCTAGTATTTTATTCAAATAAATCAGCACAACTAAATTATAAAACCCAGAGGACAACAAATGTTTTTCTGAATTTCCAAATGTAGACTGAAAAAAGGGAGGAGAATAGATCGACAGTAATAGCATCCTCAACAATCCAAAAATGGGTTGAATGAAGGTAGGCAATAACATAAGCCGGGGTAGCAAGTCAAAGTTTCAAGAAATTAAGCTAAAGAACATGAAATAAGAAGCGAGAAATTCATAAGTTCCTACTCAATATAAGCGATCAAAACATGCTCAAGCTTTAGAAAAGGGTAATACACTTCTTCGTGTTTTTCTTTGAAAAAAAAAAACTTTCATGAATAAAGGATAAACTTTTTATCAAGAAAAATCAAAGGTTTCTCCCTACAGTCCAATTAATGAAGGAAATTTCACACGAGGATGCGAGTATATGAGCCGAAACAGAACAAAATCTAGTGCAAAAAGACCCCGAACACACATTATGGGGGAAACCATGAAGAAAACGAAAATACTAAAAAAGCCCAAAAACATGATAAGTGAAAACTGAGATAAGGTTCCCAAATAAGGGAAACGAAGATAACAGTTGAAGAGAAAAGCAGTTAATGTAAAGCATCCAGCTTTTAACCACTTTCCCTAAAAACCAGAACCCACATAAGCACAATTGTTGGCATATTCTTCTGAAAAAGCAAGATCATCAATACACAGATGCAAGCTCTCTAGATCATACTCTGGAAGGAAAGGAAGCAAAATATGAAAACAAGGAAAGGGTAGGGAGGATTTAGAACCTTACCTTATTGAGCTGGAGAGATTCCTAGAGCAGACTTTGCTCACATTCCTACAATGACTGGTCTGAGGTGAAAGAATGTGAAGTTTGTGTGGAAGGACAAGTTTGATTTTGCAGAGGAATGAGGGGAAGCTCGTTTAAGCCAGAAACACTAACACTGAACACAGTCTCTGTGTGCTCTAATAAGTTAAGAAATTGAGGAAAAGGAGAGCATTGTCAGTGAGCGTGTGCTAACTAAATATCATGCTGGCAGACACTCAATATTTGATTATGACAAACAGTTGATGTGGAGATCATGCATCACTGATTGTTCTATGAGTTTACCAAGTTGTTTCATCCTTTTGGACTCATTCAAATGTAAATTTAGGCAGAAAAATATTCTAAGCATTCATAATACAAAAATCTTTATATGAAAATCAAATTAAAAGAGAATGAAAAGAAGTAATATTAAATTTTAATAAATGAAAAAAAAAGAGAGAAATTTCTTTCTTATATTTAAGTCAATACAGGAAAAAGTATTTTCTGGTACATCTTTTTCTCATTATTTCTACCCAGAAAATTTGAAATGTTTTCCATTTCTTTTTTGTATCTATTAATTTTTCCTTTTATTTGTTGTTTATATTATCATTGTCTTTTGTATTTCTTGAGCCACTTTACCTTGCCGACCGATGGAGACCAATTTCAACACAATTCTTCAACTACAAAAATAAAAGAAAAACCAAAAATCGTTTGTTAAACTAAAATCAGATCAAAAGATAGTCAAATATGCATGATAAAAAAATTAATGGAAAAATAATCAAAAATAAGAAAATAGAACTCACCCTTTTTAAAATGATTAAATTCTTCACTACAATGAAATGTTAATGAAAACTAAAATGCCATAGAATACAACAGAATATTAATACATAGAAACTAAAATGCATTAGAATGTTAATGAAACTAAAATAAAACTAGTATATGGAAGTTTCAATTTTTCTCATAAACAATGACACTAACAAGATCAAATTTAAGATCTTATATATAAATTATTCAAATTCTTTTAATTTTTTTCAATCAATTAAAATCCTTTTATTATTTTAACAATCTTAATGGTTTTAGTTTATTTTCATTCGTTTTTATATTTATAGAATTAAAATTTATTGCTTTTTAATGTGTACATGATATTAAAATGGAATTAAAAAGCATGAATGAAATTTTTTATCATTTTATATGGAAAAATATTAAAGCGCTGTCTCCATTTATTTAATTGAAAATAAAGCAGAAAACATTATTTATTTTGGATAGACAGTTATATCCCTGAAATAGATATGGAATTAACCATAAGTAATAAAATATTTTTTTTTTAAATATTTCTTCAATTTAAAATATTTTAAAAATCTTTGTATTAAAGATGTTTTAGTTCGAAATTTTTGTAAAGTTATATTAAAATTATCTTTTTACATATAAAAAAATCCTAACCAATTTGATTGATTTTATGTTTTTGTCCAAAAAAAGAGATTATAAGTTTTTTTTTATGGCAGATTTTCTTTTTTAACAATAGTTAAACGTGTACTCTCTTCTTGATGATGTATCTCTATGCATGTATTTTTTTTTTCATTTAATGACACAATTTATAAATTTCTAGATCAAATTAATTTTTGTCAGAAAAGACAATAACTTTATAATTTCTTTAATTAATTTAATTCATGAGTTTTTTTAATCAGCACTTATCATAATGAAGAAGTTTTCATAAAATAATATTTTATTTATTAAACTAATTTTTAATATTTAAAAATAAAGACTTAAGATACATTTTTTTTTTCTTGATTAGAGGGGCATAAAGCCCATAGTTTTTTTTCTTTTTAAATATTTTGTATGTTTGAGCTGTTGAAGGCCTCAAGCCATGGAGTTAAAATAATGGCAAGTTGAAGTTTAAGGCCCAAACAGATCTGAATTCGCTTCACACGGAACTGTCGACCCATGTAATGCCACATCATTACATTATCCACAACATGTTATCGGAAATTTCAGTTCTTTGACGTGTCACAACGTTCAATTCCATTCTCAAATCATGCATTCTGTTTTATATTAAATATTTATTATTACAAGTTTCAATTTTTATAAAAACAATAAAAAAAATGTGTGGAAGAAATGGAGTGAAGGAGATTTTCGAGTGTGGGGTCTGAATCACAGTCCACATGAACGAACCAAACCAAGAACACCAGTTTTCCCACATCACTTTACTCTCTTTCCTTCCCCATCGCTGTTTTTCTTTAAGCTTTGTGAAGAAGACAATGGTAGCCTGTGAAACATGAAGAGCAGCACTTTGTTATGCATCTTCAATGGCATGTCATTGTGCTTACAATGCCTTTTTATTTTCACCAACCAGAGAGTTCCTCACCACCAACTATATCATGTCTAAACCATCATCCACTAGATGCAGACCCTTTCTCTTGTCCATCACCAATGCCACACCATCCTACAATACTCTTGTTTCTGAGGTGCCCTTCTTTCTTTTTTAGTTTGATAAGTCCTGCCATTGTCTTGCATTCAGTGTTATCTGCCTGCATTTTGAATTTAATGCTACCATAAGGGAATTGTTTTTCTTTTTTTATGTATAAACTGTATGTTTAATGTGACTAGTTTTGTAGGCTTTTAAGGTCATGAATTTGCTTGTTTAAAGTCTTATCTATCTGCTATATTGCATTATCTCATGACAAAAGGGGTATTTTTATTGTTTCTTCTTTTAGTATCTTAGTGCTATTTTAACTTACAAATGTATCATTGTAATTTTAAAGGTTTATAATGCCTTGTAACACTGGGGTATTCAGGCTTTACCACATACTCATCCATCAATTGCTTGTTCCAAGAATATGGTCAAGGAAATATGTAGTTCCGATTAGGCAGAAAATATTACATTCTAAAGTCCTAGCTTTTACGTTCAGCGATGTGACTTGGCCTTGTTCCTATCCTATGTGGGATTTATATTTCTTCATGAATTGATTGTGTAAGGTTAACTCTGGATATGGGAAATGTACATCTATCCCTTTTTCTTCAAGTAGTGCCTTTTTTCATTGTAAAATATCCAACCTTTTACTATGATGATTTGTCCTGTTTCTAAAAGGTGAAAGGACTAGCTTAATAACACAGTGACTTCTTCTAGATAATAACCCCACTGGATCTTGAAGCTATCATGAATATATAATTGTCACCTTAACATTATGCACAAGGATTAATTATTTGATACTCTCAATTTAGGGAACTCAATGTTCATTTGGCTACATTACCCTCTCTGCCCTCATTATGCTCTCATTCCATTCTTGGTTTTCTAAAAAGAGAAAACTTAGATGCACTTCCTCAAATGTTTTTAGCATTGCTCTTCAATCAAAATTAGCGTTTCACCTCTGTAATCTAGATGAAACTCTCATTCCAATTGAAGAACAACACTAGCAGTATTTAAGAAACTACATCTAATGCATCTAAGTTTTGTCTGTTCTAAAACAACAAATAATTTGAAATAAAGTAATACTCCGAAGTGACAATTATTTTTAAAGAAAGGGAGTATGCAAACCGGAACTCAACTCCCAAGACCCAGCATTTTATTTTTCCCTTCTTAATGATAAGGTACGAAGTTGAATTTCTTAGCTCAGATGCAAGAGAAAGTCCTCATTTCCTGATATGATTCATTTATTTGAATTTCTTATTACTCATATGTGAAATGTGTAGAAGGAATTATGCTTCCTGTATTTCACTGCCTGATCTGTCGAGACATTAAGATTATAGCTGTCAAAGATTTGACTTATATTGGCCTGTTGCAATTGCATTCTATGACTATTGGCTGTGTTACAGTCATCACTAAATTATGGATGAACAACTTCAATGTGTGATCTGGCTTATTGGCTTCCAATTCCAATTTACAAAATTTAGATTCCTTATCGATTCATGCACAAAAACAATATGCTTCATGAGACAATTATTTGCAATTTGAGATTCATCCAAATGATTGTTCACAGCAGTCAATGATTGTAATCAGAAATGAAGAGACCACCAAATACCTCCCTTCTCTTTACTGAATTCAGTTTAAGCTTACAACTTTTCATATTGCGATATAAAAGACTATTATTTGATTTGTTATAAGTTTCACTGATATTCCTTGTAAGTTGTATAAGAGGTTTTTTTCATTATTATTATTTAGGCTGTTAGGCTCTTGGTTCCAACAGCAAAATTTGAAGCTTCAAAACTAAAGGTTGTTCTATTGGAAGATCAGATAAGTAAATATGCAAGTATTATTCCCAGAACCTACATTCTTTCCCATTGTGACTTTACAGCTAATCTGACTTTAGCAGTGTCCAATGTGATCCACCTAGAACAGGTTTGGTTTTGTATTCTTACTGAATGCGTGTTTTGAACAGAACATTAGTTCTTTTAATTAATAAATTTTTTATGTATGTCATTCCTTCTGTGACTGGCAGTTAAGAGGATGGTACGAGAAGGATGATGTTGTAGCTGAATGGAAGAAAGTGCAAAATGAAATGTGCCTACATGTTCATTGCTTTGTCAGTGGTCCCAATTCCTTCTCGGATCTGGCTGCTGAATTTAGATATCACATATTCTCCAAGGAAATGCCTTTGGTATGTTTGCATTTAACTTATATAGATCACAATAAAACAGAAAAATCTGAATTCTACGACTGATCTAAGTATTATTCATGACAATCTCCTCAAAAACCTACGAACAAGTATTTTGTGTGAGGAGGTGTGGTGGTGTGGGTAAACAGTTGCTTGCCAAAGCTTGCCATTGCTCAAAATGTATATAAAATCTCGAAGGATATTTACAATTTAATCATATGGAAAAAAGTGATAGGCTAAACTTCCACTTTAATCTTGCATGTTGTTGCAACTTGTGTTTATCTGCTATAAGCACAACTCTTTCCTTCAAATGAAAATAAGAAATGAATTCTTGAATCTTGAGGAAGTTTTGTTTCCCGAAGATCATATTTATAACCTTGCATAAAGTTCTCGGCTCTTTTTATGCTATTTTCTGGTATTATTATTTACAAGAATGACTCTGTCATTTTCTTAAGATGTATTTTTGAGAGAGAAAAAATTATAGCCATGTCTATGCCGAAATATGACTTGAGTATGGCAGGTTCTCAAAGCAATTCATTTTGGAGATTCTGCACTTTTCCGTGAGCATCCCGAATTGCTGGATTCTATAGTTAGAGTATATTTTCATTCCAGCTCAGAAAATTATAACAGAATGGAATGTTGGGGACCTCTCAAGGATGCAATGGAGGTAGTGAAATAAACTATGATTTTGGATTAGTAGTTTTACATCTTTGCTTATAATGCTCATTGCCATTTTGGTCTACATACAGATAACAAATTTGCAAACCATCAAGATTTCATTAATAAAATTAATGAACATAATGTTCTAATAGTACTTTTGACTAGTTTTCTATTCAGCAGTGTTATTTGTTACCAATGTCTCATAACATAACCATTCATGATTTGAGAAGAAAAAACAGCAAGGATTGGAAAAGTAGATGAATAACTGATATACTGCAATAAACATTTTTCACTTTTCTCTGGTCCTTTCATGAAAACACATTTATAAAAACATGTAGGATATTTATTTTCTAATTATGTCTATTCTTGTGTGTTCAGGGAAAACAAGCGGATAAGTTCCAAGGATCAATAAGAAGAGATAGTCCTGAAAAGTGGCGGAGCCCAAAGTCTATCTTCCAAGCTCTTTTTGCTTTTCTTCTTTGAACTATATCAAATCAATAACTTGGATTATTTGTATTTATCCCAATTCTTCCCACAGCTCAGTATTTCAGGTGGGCTAGACAAAGCAAAATTCAGTTTGCAGAAATGAACTAATCCCAAAAACAAACTACATGTCTTTGGGAAGACCCAAAACCAAAAGAAGAATGTAAAGTTACACAAAAGCAGAATTCTTGTGCCATCAAGGCAATTAATTTGCTTTTCTGATTTCTGTGACCACTTCCAATCTGCCAACTCAATGACATGTTTGTGTTGTTGCCTCTCTCCTGTCATCTGCTCATAACATATCTTCCTCATTAATTTCTAAAATTAAATAATGATAGAATGCATAAAAAATTTTAAAAATATTTAAAAAACATATATCTATCATTATGATTTGTGAATTTGACGACAGTATAAAAAATATGAATTCTCTTTAATAATTTATCACATACATTTATGGGACAAAATATATTCTTTTTGACAGAACACCACATATATTCCAAGATTGAAGCAAGAAGAAACTTTATTTTTCCTATTGAATTAACGCTTTCAAAATATAGAAAATAAAATCTTAGAATACTTAAGGTATAATAAATTATCTGTCTTTCATCACACGAAAACTTATATATTTACTTTTGGAAACGGATAAGGGTTAATTTCAAAGGTTTAAGGAATCTTTATAAATATAGGAATAACAGTGTTATTTTAGCAAGTTATCGAAAAAAAAATTATTCAAATAAAACTAGAAAAGATTTTATTGATAAATTATATTTTTTAAATCTCAAATATAAAAAAAAAAAATAAACTAACTAGTTCTAGTTAAAGATATTATTTAATATTATTCAGTTTTATTAATTTTTTTTATAAAATAAGCTTTTTTTGACACAAAATAAATAAAATTTATTTTAATATATCATTCAATGTAACTTTATATCAGAAAAATCATTAAAAATATTTGAGAATGAAATTAATTAAAAATATATTATATTTTAGACTAAGATATATACATGAAGTTAGTTTACTTATTATATTCAAGAGTAGGGAAAAGTGAATTATTTCCAAATAAGTTCTTTAAAAATCTTTATACAAACATTTATAGGATAAAATAGATTATAAATAAGTATTATCAAACTAATAGCATGCTTGCATTATCATCTAAGAGGTGACCATACTTGTATCAAAACATTTTAGAAGTTTTCCAACTATAACACAAACATGCTATAAATTTGTAAATCCAGTCACTGTGGGGAATTTGATGTAGTAGCAATCACCACGGGAAATTCTATGGTGGTGGTGACCGTACATTACTCCTAACTCACTCTAACTTTTATGAAGTAGACGATATAAACAATGTCCAAGAATCAAAATGTGTTACGCTTGCGCACTAGACTATACACATTTTGTGTTTGGATAAAACCCCCACTTACAATAAATATAAAAGTTTGTACGAAAATGGTTGCTCTTGCATGAACCTTGCTATTATCGGAAGTTTATAGCCATTACTAGCAAATTATTGCGAACCACGAAGGTTCCTATTCTAACTTTATAGTTACAGCACATTTTGTGTTCATATATATATGCATGTATCACTTACTACCTCTGATACAAACTCATTATAACTCTCTCATAAACATAAACCAGGTTATCTGATTGTCATGGAAATGAAAGTGGGAATGGAATCGGTGCATCGAAGTTGGCAAGCATCATACAAGAGCAACATAAAAGACTCGTTCCCTCCTAGTAAAAGAAGCATCAAGAGGAGAGTATTCATCTTCATGTATGGAAAGATAAAGCAACGCATTCTTGCTTTCCTGGTGGCCTCAACTTAGCAAGACATTCTCCTTGTTTCTGAATTTTAAAAACGAAAGAATGTTACGTATGCATAATGTTCCAGACACATGATGCATGTATCCACAAACAGTACGTATTAGTTAACTATCACCTCTCATGGAACATGGAACATGCTAAATAAATATGGTTTTTCTTATTTTCATGCATTTCAAATCAGAGTAGACGTACCATTCAATACTTTTGTTTAGTATTATTTCTACTCTTTTAGCTGGAAATGTATGGTGTTGCCGAATTAAAGGAAGTATGGTTTTTATCACCATTCATGCATGTATGTATCATTATAAAGCCTGTAACGGAAATAAATGAATTTTTATTTAAAGAGATTTTCTGTATACTGATTGAAGTATTAAACAAGGATCATTTTCCATCTATCATATTATTATATACTAAATTACTGACATTTCTTTGGGAAATTGATGAAAAGGGAATGGGAACAAGACATTATTAGCTTTAACGATGTTTGTCGGGGGCTGGATCTATTCGCACGTAAATCCACTAAAACGGACGAATTAGTTGCAGTATTATTGTGTTGTGCATGCGAATGCGATACGAAGGTTCCTCCAGTCCAGTCCCAACTCCCAATAGTGTTGTTGTATTGAAAAGCAAATGTTATAAAATTGACGATGTGTCACTGAAAGGTAAAGACACGAACATTGAACTTCATTTATTGGGTTTTGAGTATAACTCTCCGATCATCTGATCCACCTTTACAGCATAACAGCTATTTTGTAACTTCTTTTCACGTAAATTTCGCATAACAAGCATGTGTCGCTCCAAGCCAAACCAAGCACAATATTATATGCAAATAAAATATTTTAAACAAAAAAAAAAAAATCCCCCAGTAACTTTTTTAATTTGTTGGCCACCTCAATAATGAATTACTTCATTCATGAAGCAAGATTATGTTGTCTAGTCCAGAGGTTGCACCTACGTCCAACTCCGTATCAAAATTTTGCTGGATCCAGTGGCTTTTCAGTTACGACTACTGACTAAGGATAATTGTATAATTCCCATGCAACTTTTCTCAATTCTCTGAGGAAGGAAGCAGGACACTGATATGAAAGCATTATCCAGGTTTTTGATGGTCACGGACTCCAACTGTTTACTGTATAATGATGTTATTAGCTTACGAGCTTTAGGCTTGAACATTCCTTCTATTTTGTCGATCATCAACTAGGATCGAAGCAGTTGGACCCCGAAGCTATGCAAGAGCTTAAAAGCAATAACCACTCACTCCCTTTTTGCGACCAGCAAATTTGAAGAGACTCTGATGCTTAAAAGAATCTGATATTATTGAAAACATAAGCCAACAAATTCAATATGAATAATATACATGAATATACGCAATATAGGTAAATACACGCATGATCAATTCATATCCGAAGGGTCCTAAACAACCACAAAAAGGTCGTCTCAGTGATCTGAAGCAAAAAGAGATAAACAACATTCATAAACTGTACCAGCATAAGCAAAGCAAACACAATATATCAATATGACCTATTGGGTTTCGAAGATGATGAGGTTTTGGATTTTGCAAAATCAACGAGATCTTTGAAAAGGGCATCTTCTGGCTTCTGTTGTTTGGTTGGGGTGGATGAATTCAGGGAGAGATTTTCAGTTTGTCCCACCAAGCTTTCATTAGAGGAACTGGATCCACTATTTGTATGGGATGCACCTTGCTGCTCAAAAAACTGTTGCCTCTGATTATACTTTGAAGGTGGGGGTGGAATGATGCCAGCAGATTGAGTGTCCCAGGGAGCAGGAGGCAGACGCTCAGAAGATTTGTCCACAGAAGATGTCTGTTCATCATACACGGGCTGGCTGTCAAAAATTGGTGAAGTATTCACAGCATGGGGACGAGATGAAGACAATGATGAGTTTGGATTAGGACTAGAATGAACGCGAGTGGGTTCTGAGTTTTGAGCAGATCCTTCTGTCTTGTATGTATCACCACTGAGATAATCAACCATACCAGTGCCAGAGTAGACCGGCTTCTTCGATGCTGGCGGTGGGGGAATAAGTGGGTTTATCCTCCCTGGTTCTGCCTTGTCATAGACTGCTTTCGGATTCTGTGCATGAGTTTCACGTGATGACCTGAAATCATGTTAAATGTTTATGAAACTGAAAAGAAAGAAAAAAAGACAAGAGAAATAGATGATCTCTTGTCATGGTTACAGGGCAAGACATATATCAACTACAATACGCAATAAGAAAGATGAGTAACTACACAAGAACTTTTGGCGTTCACCTATGGGCTAGTTGAGCAAAATCTTCTTCTGATTCATCATCTTCATGGTTTACATTTACAAGTGGCAGAACCAAGGTTTCTGCTTCTCTAGCACCTGAATCAGCAGTTCCTTTGGCAATATCATCATGTCGACGGAGAACTCGCTGAAGGCTGTCATTCAGTGCCAATCCCTGACCTAAAAGCTGCTCATCTCTGAAAGTGAGGTAACACTATTACAGTCACTCTTTGTAATTGCACAAAGAAAAGAGACTTAGTAATTGAAGGGCAAAATACTTACGTAGTACTGTTCACAAGAAGCATGACCCGCTTTTGGTATGAACGGCACTGGTCAACAAGGTCAACAATCACTTCCTCCTTCAGACCCTGACATATTTTGTCCAAAATAATAAAAAATAAATGAATAATGACAACTTGAGACGACAGTTTTGCACTGAACTATAAAGTTGATGGCACCAACAAGCAAAAGCATTAAGTTTGAACGCATTGAACGCCAGACTGTTCGTTGAAGATAAAAGTATATTGAACTCATAAGTTATATCTTAGTTCTGCACTTGCAAGGAGCGGTTTCATAGATCCAGTCATGTTCTGGACTATAATGCCCCAAACATTTCATGGTTAGCTTAGCATTAAGTTTGAATTATATCTTAGTTCTGAACTTGCAAGGAATGCTTTCATAGATCCGGGCATGTTGTAGACTATAATGCCCCAAACATTTCATGGTTAGCAACTTTATAATCTCAGCTAAATACAATGTGTATTCAGAACATCAGGGTAAGCAAGACTTAAATTATGACTTAAAACTGGAAAAGAGGAAGGGGCTAACAATCAGTGATCTGTTCAAAGAAATTAATGTACCCTGACAGTTTTTTCATTCCTCTGGATGATAAATTGTGCTTATTTTTATCCAATCACTATAAGCAACTTGATCTGGGCCCATTAAGTTTTGTAAATCACGAATGATCGTGATACTGAAACTGGAAAATTTGTATCTATGGAAAAGTTATAAAATGAAGGAAAAAAAATAACAAGAAACCCTGGAGTCACACAAAAACATATAGTAGTCTCACCAAAATATGACACATTTCAGGCTTTCACTTGTGCCAAGGTTGGGGGGAAAGGCATCCTTCTTAAAGTCTTAACTTAATCAGAATATTACTAATTCTCACAACCTACTTATTTCAAATTGCCAAATGGAATGAAAACCAGATGCAGAATTCCATTGTACCACACAACAACTAGCACAATATGAAAAGATGGATACCGAAATACAGCAATTTCAAAGCTCAAACCTATACAAACTTTCATTGACAAGAAAACTGAACAGAGGTTCCAGAATGAAGCCAGAAGAAAAGGAACAAGAAATAATAACAACAACAACAATAATAATAATAATAATATCACCTCATGGTCTCTAGGATTCAAGGCACTAAGCATTTCCATTAACACATCAGCTAGTCCTTCAGCATTTTGAATCTCTGTCAAACTGCTTATAAGCAAATCAAGTATGAGAGGGATAAAGCAAACACCAACATTTTTTTTTCATGTTTCATGGAACGGAAGAATGACTAATTACAAGAACAGCTGTACAAAAAAACTCCTAGAACAACCAAAAATAGAACAATGATAACAATAGTTAAGATGATCTTTAATATCCCTTGTAAATATGTAAGAAAATTTCCCCTACATAAATTATCACCACTAGCATATCCTAACATAAGGGAACTAATAATCCTAAATGCATCAGGCCAATGTGATGGTCAACAATGTTGCGATAGAACAAATTCTGCAAGGGAAAACAAGGTAAATAAAATGTATAAACTTCACTATGGTATAGCCGTCATTGACAGCATAACTACTAGCCACGAAACATCATTATTAACAGTGTGTAGCATAGAGTAGCAACCAACAAATTTTCGAATATAACCTCATTAACCTGTCATCTTGAGAAGATTTCCTACTAATGGTGAATTAGTAGCAAAATATACATCCAAGTTATAGAAAGCAGAGAGCTTATGCATAAATTCAAAATAATGAAACTAACAATTTACAAGACCGATTATTTTGGTAAATAACCTGTTAATTTCCTTGCACAATGTGAAATGTATAATAACACTGTTAACTAACCAGAAAACAAAAAATAAGGCTTAGAACATTATGAACATGATAAAGTTCAAAGAGCACCTAAGGCCAGATGCATCTGACTGGAGAGAAGCCTGAATAGTAGCATCATCATATTCTTCAGCAGAGTGAACTATTGGCTGAGTTTGAGGAGGAGTAAAGAATGGTACACTATTCTCATCTCGTGGTGGAAAATCAACTCCAGCAGACTGTTAATTATCAAAAACATTACATTAGCTCTAAGTCAGAAAGCAAAAACTTAATGATACATTAGTTTAGAATAACGAGTCTGATATATTATTAGTATGCGTAATGATATATTAGAATTGAACAGTAATTTCTTATATATTATTAACTATATATGTATATGTATTCGAGAAGGTGGGATTTCCAAGATTGGATACTGAATAATGCAAGGTAACAGTTGGATGCAGCTCGTGTAACAAATATAACCCATTTACCCACTCAATAAAAATACCAGAAAAAAAAAATGATGACCTAAGGCTAATTTGACCCGGGACAAATAAAGCAACTATAACAAAATGTTGCAGACAGGCAGAAAAAGCTAACATGACTCTAGTAGGAAAGAATTTCCCATTTGTCACAGTACAAATGTACAGCAAC